>CALNVZ010002974.1:26542279-26556855 GCA_940671915.1 Paracentrotus lividus | reverse complement strand
TACAATTTTTAAAACATTAAAATATACACTGTAAGATGAGTGGCGGATCTAGGATTTGAAAATAGAGGGGGCGCCAGGTCCAATAAGGGGGTGAGATCCGTTGGATACGCCACTGTAAGATGGAAAGAAAGCAAACACTCGACCCGAGCACATGGAGTGTTGAGCATGATCATGTGAGCACTTCACAAGGAACCTCCTCTTTATATTTTATGATGGATGTGTTTGCTTATTCTGTCTAATACTGAAATATTAAGAATCGCATTTTCCTTATTTATTTCATCATCAGCATTGATCAGATGCTAATTCTTTGTACACTGGCTCTGTAAATCTAATTTTACTCTGCAATCTGTATTCACAGCAGTAAATTCTGAAATTAATTATGTTTGTCAAGAGAACAAATTTCACTGAATTCCCTGGGTGTATGTAAACTTCTGGCCTCAACTGTATACGGTAAATCACCTATTAAAGCAGTTGAAGGCCTTTTCAAGTCATCTTCTCCTTAATTGTTTTCAACCCTTCATTGGGCAAATTTTCTAAGACTGGGCTGTTTTCAGTCCCAAATAGAATTCGGCTACAGTACCACCTCTAACTATAAATGCTAAAAACAATGAATAAATTCCAATCATTTCATCCCTACACTCAGGTCAGTACGGTGGGATGCGCTGTGCTATGCAACTAAGATCATTCTTGGGCGAGATGGGTTGCATCAGCGTCTCCAACATCTTTGGAATCCCCAAGTGTCATGAGGCGATCAGTGAAGATGCAAAACCCCAGAATGAGCATATGGAGAAGGGAGCAGGGAAGCTACTGGATCAACTGGATTGGATGGCACAGGCAATGAAGGCTCAACGTGAGAAGGCTGGCACCCCATGAGCTATGCTGCCTTCACTGGTTAACCCATGACTACCAGTGCCCTGTAACATATAAGTATTACGATCAATTGCACATTTGAAACAACCATTCTGATTGGTTAATAATGAGACTTTTATGTAAGAAGTCCATGCAACAAGGACCCTGATTGGTTATTATCAACATGCAATTGATCATAACTTTTTATGCAGGTTCATTCACTAGTTAATGGTTGGGTTAAGGGAGTGTTAAGAGAACTTATCACTAAAAAGATTAATTTACATTTGGATGCTTAGGGTTTTATTCGGGTTTCCAAATAAACAAATTACTTTTTTTTATCAATTAGTCCTCTTTAAAGGAGAATTGTCCCTTAGTAGATAGTTGGCTTACTGTGGATGCAGAAAAATCAAATAAGCACATTAGTGAAGATTTGGTGAAAATCAGATAAATGATAAGAAAGTTATGAGCATTTGAATATTGAGATCTCTAATGACATAGGAAATCTCTCATTGGCAATGCGGTCACCATTTGTGATGTCACAAAGGGAGAACTCCCCATATGGTGTGCCCAAAAACTATTCAAAATGTACCTTTATTTTCATTCTAATGATAGAACAGCATTTCTTTTCATGATATATTGTGACTTTCATATATTTACAAGTCATACCATAAAAAGATTCTTTATTCTCCCGTTTGAAATCAAGAAAAAAGAGGATTTTAGTACAATGTGTACAATAGATATGGGAAAGATCTCCCTGCATTAAATCACACATCTTAGTCGCGTTGCCAATTGGAGGATCTCCATATCATCAGTGATCTCAAAATCTAAAAATTCATTGCTTGATTTTTCTGAAACTTTCCCAATATGTTTTGAGGGTTTGTCTCCATTCACTGAAGCTAAATTTCTCTGAGGGGATAATTCCCCTTTGAATAATTAAGATGAATGGTTATATTCTAAACTGGCCAGCAAAAGAAAGTACCCACCCCTGTCAAAGGCCGCACACAAAAATTCACCCCATAGAAATAAACAATTTTGTACACAGGTATGGTGCAATAATCCATTACTAATCACATACCCAACAGGAAGTGATTATCTTTATTACAAAGAAATAAAATGGCATATACAGCATCTTGGTCACTGAATCAAAAGTCACAAAATGTAACAGAATGAGCCGTCCATGTTTTACACAAAAGTCAATGTCAAAGGATGAAATAAACCAGACACAAACAACAATGTTCAATAATGTGTATGTCCTCCTCGTGCCTGGACACATTCCAGGCATCTCTGACGCATGCTTTGGACAAGTTGTCTGGCGTAGTCCTGGGGAAGTTCTGTCCATTCCTCCTGCAGAGCTTGGATCAATGTTTGCCGATTGGTAGGAGGCTGTTCCCTTGATCTCACCCGTCTGCCAAGTTCATCCCACAGATGCGATATGCAGAATGTTGCATTCGTGAAGTTGATCGGTGGGGTGGACCTTCTGTGATGGTGTGGGCAGGCATATCAGCCAACCATATGACTCATCTGGTTATCCTGGCAGGTAATCTGACAGCTCAGCGCTATGTTGATGAAGTATTGAGACCCCATCTGCTCCCTTTCCTGCAGGCACATCCTGGCATCACATTGTTTCAACAGGACAATGCAAGACCCCATACAGCACGGTTCACCACCAACTTCCTTCAGGAGCAGGACATTGACGTCATCCCATGGTGTGCATGCTCTCCTGACCTCAATCCCATTGAGCATCTGTGGGATGAACTTGGCAGACGGGTGAGATCAAGGGAACAGCCTCCTACCAATCGGCAAACATTGATCCAAGCTCTGCAGGAGGAATGGACAGAACTTCCCCAGGACTACGCCAGACAACTTGTCCAAAGCATGCGTCCCCTAGTCAAAATAAAATAGTAAAAAAATAGTTTTAAAAACAGTCAAAAAATAGATGAAAAATAGACGAAAACAATATCAAAAAAATATATTTTTTATCTATTTCCTTTCCATAAAAATAGTCGAAAAATAGTCAAAAAATATATGGGAAATAGGATAAAAATAGAAAAAAAATATATTTTTAGGGTATATGTTTTGGAACGAGCAAAAAATAGGAAAAAAATAGTGGAGCCTCGCAAAACATATGAAAAATATATTTCTCAAAATATATTTTTTTTCTATTTTTTAGTTACAAACCTATTTTTCCCCTATTTTTTAATAGAAAGGTATTGAAATCTAAATCCGTCAAAATACTATGTAAAACATGCAAGCTGCTGCCGAAGTCGCACATGCATGTTGCAAACTAAACACTGCGATTGTGACTTGTTTCACTACATTGAAACATACAGCAATTCTGACACCATTTTTTTGCGTTATGATCATCATGAAAAACGAGGATAGTCATCCAGTTAGTATCTAGAAACAATAAATAAAGTAGTTTTGTCAATCTATTATTCCATAATTTTGACATTCTAGCCTGGAAAAGCGAAGGCACCTCATGTTTTCAAGCCAAATAACTCGCAGCCCTATAGCCCCGGGACGCCGCCACAAAGTGGCACTTCGTGTGCAGGCTAGTCGTAGTAACCGCAGCCACACTTCGTGTAGCGCGGGCTGCCGCAGAAGGCAATTCTGAAACCTCAGCCTCGGTATTCACTGCAATATTGCTGGCTTGCATGGATCCTCCTAGGAGTAGGACTGGCCGACAGCGGATGGCTTCATGCATCAACTAAATAGTGTCTAAACTTTAGTTACTGAGCCGGGGCTATACACCTCAAGACAATAGCTGTTGTGCACAGCTCCCTACACCATTTAGTATATGTGGGACCAGTGGTTAGAAATAATTCACATTTGCTGCAAATGTCCCCTCAGAATCCTGTAAAATCTTGGGTATCCTTTGAAAGAAACTTCAACCAAACTGTTCCTCAGATCCTAGTCACCAAAACTGTTGTTCTTGAATTGATCAGGAGGCAATAATGATGCTTTGAAGTCAATATATGCCCAACTGTTGAATACCTGTTGTGCACTTATAAATTCAAATTCAGTGTGTGTATTCAAATCTGTGTGTATTGCGTGTAGTTTATCCTCCACTAGCATGGAGCACAATATGATAGTCTGGTAATTCAGACTCACATACAAACAAATACATGTAACATGTGATCGGGGGGGGGGGGGGGTCGCACTTGTTAACCTGTTGTCATCATGAAAATGTTAAGCTGTCAACAGATAATAGCGAGCTACAATGAAACATCTTGCTCCATGTAGAAGATATCCAACTCATTTTTTGCTGGTTGCTGAATCGACAAAGTAGCAAATTTGTGTGTAGACTACACAAGTAAATTGCAGTGTTGAATGTTTTCATACACTAACGGTTGATTATGGAAAAGTAAATATTGCTAATAGGAAATTGGGGTAGCACAAATAGCATGGCATCATATAATAACGAATTAAGTACGTACGGTAAGAAAAATATTTTTAAAATAGATACAAAATTCTTCGATTTAAAAAAGATAGAGAAAAAATAGCCTGGCTATATAACGAGGCAAAATAGTTAAAAAAAATAATCAGCATTTCAAAAATAGAAGAAAAAAATTTTTTTCCCCAATTTCATGTGTGAAAATAAAAAAAAAATATAATTTTCTAAAAACAGTAAAAAATAGTCTGCATTTCAAAAATAGAAAAAAATAGACCTTTTGCCCCTATTTTATGTGTAAAAAATAGTAAGAAAATAGCCTAATTTTTCTAAAAAAATAGTAAAAAAACAGTCTGCATTTCAAAAATAGAAAGAAAATAGACTATTTTTTCCCTATTTCATATGTAAAAATAGAAAAAAAATAGCCTAATTGTTACTAAAAATAGTAAAAAATAGTCTGCGTGTTCAAAAAGAAAAAAAAATAGACTATTTTTTTTCCTAATTTCAATATGTAAAAATAGTAATAAAATAGCCCATTTTTTCTAAAAATAGTCAAAAAATAGACAGAAAATAGGGTAAAAATATATTTTCTCACAACAAAAAACTACTAGGGTCAGAGATGCCTGGAATGTGTCCAGGCACGAGGAGGACATACACATTATTGAACATTGTTGTTTGTGTCTGGTTTATTTCATCCTTTGACATTGACTTTTGTGTAAAACATGGACGGCTCATTCTGTTACATTTTGTGACTTTTGATTCAGTGACCAAGATGCTGTATATGCCATTTTATTTCTTTGTAATAAAGATAATCACTTCCTGTTGGGTATGTGATTAGTAATGGATTATTGCACCATACCTGTGTACAAAATTGTTTATTTCTATGGGGTGAATTTTTGTGTGCGGCCTTTGACAGGGGTGGGTACTTTCTTTTGCTGGCCAGTTTATATTAGATGGAAGGAAATTTGGCTAGCTGGGTTTCGACTTTATTTGAATGGAGGTAAAATGTGTCTTGTATGGGCTGTAAGTAGCCATTTTAGTACTGAATTTAAAACTCACTGCCTTCAAACAATAATTTATGAAAGATATGCAAATTGTGCAAATACTATCAAGTACTAGATCAAGTTATATAGAATGTATTGCGTGGAATAGTTTGCCTTTGCAACAGGGTGTCCTTGAAGAAATATTCTGTGTGTCCAGCAAATACCTTTGTAGCTACGCCTATATCATAGGGAATTTATTTGCTATTTGTAAACTAAGGTTTCCTATTTTCCTGAGCACCACATAATTTATGAAAAGGAATAGAACAGTTTCTACTGTTTTAAAGGATGCCACATATAATCACATGCAGAGGCAGTGGTTATTTTCGCTAATTTTGCGAGTTCATCTTTGAAAAAAATTTCCACTTCAACGATGAACTATTTATAAAAATGAAAAACACAAACACAAAAATTTCCCAAACAAGTCCAATATCGTGAAAATATTGGCTTTTCCGCTAATTTATTTTTAAGTTAAGAAAAATTAAAATGAAAGCAGTTAACTATTTATATTTGCACCTTGATACAACTCTAGATATGTATAATGTACCCAAAAATTGAATTTTCTGCAATGCATTCATTCCATCATCGTGACTTTCCTTTCATCCAGAATACTCATTTCCTCATAGCAGGATATAAAAATAGATAAAAAGTTTGCTGCACAAAAGGATGAAGGGTAATGTTTTGAGTAAAATAATCGTATACAAGTAAATTTTCATAACATTCCTTTTACAACACAAATGGTGCTAAACATGAGGATTAAAGCCATTCTAAATAAACTAGCTTTTAGTCCCTTTTAAGAGGTATAAGTGAATTCGGATTGTCAACCAAACCTAGATGCAAAGGTCATGCTTACTGAGATAACATTAAGAATTATTGTGAGGAGCTGGAACTCTACTAGCCTCAGCTTCTAATATTCAGGATCAAGATTACATCTCGAAATAAATATTTGCCAAAGATTGATATGCCTTACAGTATGGTAAATGGCAAATATTCACACATCTTTGATGTTTCAATGTTTGTAAAGGAATTTTAAGATTCCGAATTTTAAATTAAGTCACAATTATTCTATTGAGAGCTTTTCTGAATAAATATTATGCACAAAGTGCATTCTTAAACTTATTTTAGAACGTTACTTTATCCCAGATGATATTTTGGTATACTTTCTGCCCAAAGAGCATTTATGTACCATAGTCTTTCATGAAACTTGGCTAGAAGAAAAGGTCAAAGATCAGATACTCTAGTTGTTTTGTCCTGAATGGCCATGTTTAATTTCAAAGAAGTAAATAGGCCTACAGATATTTGTGAATGTGTCTTATTTTGCAATTTGAATCAAATGTTCTCAAAATCTTGTTTTACAGTACACACTTTTTCAAACTTAACGAGCGTCTTTATCTGGGTAAATGCACAACTATATGTCTTAAGTCCATACACCTCTGCCATGTTCTAGTATCTAGTTGCAATATACTTTTTGAAAGAGTGTAATAATGATGATTTTTCAAAGTTGTGCTTTTGTAATGGATGAAGTTTTGAAAGCTTCAGACATGAAAGGAAAGACGAAAAGTTTATGTTTAGGATCATTTTACGATCTATTCAAATTGTTTATCAAATTACTGAATTAGAAAAAAAAATGAATTCCTTCAGAGAAATGGATAATGGTTATATAGTTACTATGTCTATTATATATTTGGAATGTGAAACTATAATTATTTTGAATGTCCTAATTTGCACTACATCAGACCTCCAATATGAAATACAATGTGATTTTGTACTGTTATTCACCTTGTCAGGGATTTAGTTTCATCAATAAATATTACTTTGTGCCAGGGAATGTTTTATTAGTATGAAAATAAAGGTTAAACCGAAGCTTAACCCGAAGCTTATCTTCTTATATGTGTATTGTTTTTGTGTATAAATGAATATATAAATTATAGTATATATATATATTATATATAATATAGAATCAACAATTTATTATGACAAAAATTGGGAATTTTTTTTTGGCGGGGGGGGAGGAGGGGAGGGGGGGTTTCAGTTTTTCAACTGGCTGCATATAATATTACAGTTTTTTGAACATTATTCGATTGTTTCTATTGGCAGGCTATATCAATGTGGAAATTATATCAGGCAATTATGCTGCTGACAAGTATTTGATGTGTGCAATAAAATGGGCGGAAATATATAAACTAATGATAGTAGAATGTTGAAGCTATAGTTTGAAAATAGGGGCGTTTAGAAAGAGATGGAGATATACTGTGGATATTTATTAGTGACGTAATTCGAACGGAGATCGCAAGGCTGAATTAAAGTTGAACAGTTAGAGTAAAAATATACACAATATGTTATAGTATATATATTATATATATATATAAAATAAACAAAAATTCTGGAAGAATATCGTGTAGGCAAATCTTTTCCACTTCTTAAACCGGTTTCTTTATTTTTCTTCAGAAAGTGAAAGTGAACACAAATCTTTTAAAAAATTCATAAAACACAACGTTTAACACTTTGCGCTGGCGCTAGATGAGCGCAAAACAAGCGCGTTGCTTAGCAACCTAATCATTATACAACATATTATTACGTCATAATAAAGGATACCTCACAATCATTAACAATATTTGTTTTTATACATATTACAATAGATCATTTGGATTGTCATGATTTAGAATCGGAATAAATAAACAAAACTGCTATGGCCTATTTAGTTCTGGCTTAAATGAATCAATGAAATA
Organism: Paracentrotus lividus; assembly: GCA_940671915.1. Lineage (NCBI taxonomy): Eukaryota > Metazoa > Echinodermata > Echinoidea > Camarodonta > Echinidae > Paracentrotus > Paracentrotus lividus. Next base: position 26,548,846 of record CALNVZ010002974.1, on the reverse strand, counting down.
TTTTTCTTTGCTTTACGTCATTTTCATTATTCCGTTTTAATTATAAAATGGTACAACTTTAAATTCAGGGTATATTTCCTTAGCGCACTTTGATATGTGTTTACTTCACATTAAGAACTGATATTTTTTCTCTCTTACGTGCTGACGGTGTAATGTCATTTGTTACGTAAAATATCAACCCGTTTCTCCTATATATTGTTTCCCACATCCATTGCAAGGTTTATACAGTAAATTAGGTTTCTGATGTACAGGAAAATGATTTCTTTCAATATAAATGTTTTCTTTGTCACCATTATTATAAAACTCCAAAACTTATCTTGTGGTAGCATATAATGGGCACGTTTTACATCTTTTGTCTTTACATTTTGTTCCCCCTTGTGTTATCTAATGATGCTCTGGTCAAACAATTTTTCAAATAGCAATGGGCACAAAAATGGCCCCGACGTATGCTAACTTGATTTCTGGTTATCTAGGAAAAAACAACGTATGAAGAAAGTAGAAGAAAATATTTCTAAAGAAGCCAGATTTTATATGTGGAGGAGAAATTGGCTTAGGTTACCTGATGATTGTTTCATTATATGGAAAAAAGAATTTTGGTTGATGTAAAGTATTCTATGATATTCTTTCAAAAATCTACATTTAAGACATATCATTTAAGATAGATGTAATTCTGAGAGAACGTTTCATTTTTGGACATTAATGTACTCAAGAAAATAACAAATTAGAAACAGATTATATATTATAAATTACATGATACGCACCAAATACTTGCATTTTCGACTCATGTCATCCACGACATACGAAAAGAATAATGTGCCATATAATTTGGCGAGCGAAGGAATTTGTACCATGTATCTCAATGAAGAAACTAAGATAAAACGATTAAGAGAATAGAATCCATGCTTATTTTCTTCGGAAATATCCGAAGGAACCTTATCAAAGTAGTATACCAGAAGGCATGTCTTATAGAACAAAATATTCTTGGACAAACAAAAGAAGATAGAATGAACAAGAGAATATTGATTTTTGTGTCTACATATAATCCTATAATGGGGATTTTTCAAAATACTATAAAACAATTCGATGCCCCTTTTTGAATAATGATGCTAACCTTAAAAAGATATTGATAAAACCAAATTATGTCTCAAGTAGAAGCAAGCTCCTAATTTGAAAAAATTGTTGACCAGAGCATCATTAGATAAAACACAAGGGAACAAAAAAATGTAAAAGACAAAGATGTAAACTTGCCCATATATGCCTACCACAGATAAGTTTGGAGTTTTATAATAATGGTTGACAAAAAACATTTAGTTGAAAGAATCATTTTCTGTACCACAAAGAAACCTAATTTACTGTTAACTTGCAATGGATGTTGGGAAACAATATATAGGAGAAACGGGCGTGATATTTTACGTACAGAATGACATTACACCGTCAGCCAGTAAGAGAGAAAAATATCAAGTTTCTTAATGTGAGTAAACACATTAATCAAAGTGTGCTCAAGGAATATACCCTGAATTTAAAGTTGTACCTATTTATAAATTAAAAAACGGATAAATGAAAATGAACGTAAAGCAAAGAAAAAATATTATTTGATTCATTTAAGCCAGAATAATAGGCCATAGCAAGTTTGTTTATTTATTCGATTTCTAAATTTCATGACATCCAATATGATCTATGTAAATATGTACAAAATATTGTTAAATGATTGTTGAGGTATCTTATATTGACGATAATAGTTGTATAAATGATTAGGTTGCCTAAGCAACGCGCTTGTTTTTGCGCTCATATTCTAGCGCCAGCACGCAAGTGTTAAATGTTGTGTTATGATTTTTTAAAAGATTTGTTGTTTCACTTCACTTTCTGAAGGAAAATAAAGAAACGGTTTAAAGTGGAAAAGATTTGCTACACGACTATTCTTCCAGAATTTTGTTTTATTTTAAAATTTCCGTGACGGGAGGATTTCATTTTCAACTTGTATGTATATATATATAATATATAATATATATATATTATATAATATATATTATATATATATATATATGTATATATATCACCACACAAGTGGTGGCCAAAATTGATTAGAACACCAAGCATATTAAATTATTTTAGTAATTTTTACTCAGTTGACCATTTAAATACCTTTAAAATTGGTTGGAATGTCTCCAAATTCTCTTATGCTTTAAAACTAATAAACAAGCCATCGTTGGGGAACCGCCCCAGTAGCCCTTTTTTATGTTATTACCACCAATTGAGAAAAATTTAAAAATCTTGCCCCTTCAGGATCAAAGTGTCATAACGCAAAATATTTTGTCTCTCCCTACAAAGTATATTATATTCTGGAAAGGAAATTTCCTGAGGATGTTTAAAAATGGCATTCATAACAACATAGTGTGAAGTATTAAATCTTAAAGTGGGGATTTTTAAATTTATTTGAAGCGCCCAAAATTTTTTAATTCATACCCTATTTAAGTCCCCGTTCCAATTGACCCTTAATATTTCAACGTATTTGAAATTGCTCATTGAAATTTCTTTTAAACAATATACATTTACAAGGAGTTGTCTTTATTAAAATGAAAAAAAAAAAAATAGATCTTACTTTCAATTGGCATGGTTATTTTGGTCAATCTCACTTAGCATGTATTTGAGGTTATTAGAATAATAAGCCTGCCTAAGTTTCTATCTTTTGAGCATTGGCATATGTAATTGGCATTTTACTTTTTTTTTTTTTTTTTTTTTTGCATTTGGACTTCATGTTTAACACAAAGTCAGTCTATGGGGAAACCAAAAGCGCATAGCTCAACTGGTCGAAACTACATAATTGGTATCAACATAAAACGTAAGACCCTATGCTAAAAGTCATGAAAGCTCATTGCACACAAAAGATATCTTTAATTTGATTTTGGCAATGGACTAAGATGATGCTTTAATTGTATTTGATCTTTGCGCATAACAGATCGTTGGACTGTAGGGCTATTGATTGATCCCAACTTGTGTAGGGGCAGGTGTTTCTAATAATTTTTGGCCACCACTGTATTTGAAAAAATAAATAAAAAACGGACGACTCCCTATGGAATGTTTAAAATCATCATGTTGTTGTGTCAATACAAGAAATACATTTCTTTACACATGTATGTAAAAAAAAAAAAAAAAATGAAATAAGATGTCATATGATAAATACAAAGAATTTTACCCTGGAGTCCTCCTTGAATAGACCAAACATTGTTAATAGCTGAGAGATAGGTACACTTGGTTATTAAGAGGACTCCAGGCTGGATTTGAATGTTTAGAAAAAAAAAAAAAAAAAAAAAAAATCAATTAAGAAGTCCAAGATATTTGCACAATTCAATCTTAGGTTTATTCTTGAGATACTAAGAACCTTTAACAAAAAACATAAACAATAATTGAAATAACTCAATTCATATTAATTTATGACAATTTATTCGTTGCTAACACACGGGACCAGAAAAAAAATGTTGTTTTCAAATTTTGACTTTGTCACCTGATACTCTGAATTTAAAAAGTAGATCTAAAACTTGCATATAATAGTCATATCCTCTAAACATGTAAAAACATTGTCTAACAACAACTTCGAGATTCTGGCAAGGTCAAGTTCTAAAGAATTTTTCGGGCACGGGGACAGTAACACACGGGACAAATTATTATTTTTCATTATTGGTGTAGAGCCGCGCGCGCGCGACGTGAATTTTATTACACAATATGTGCTACGCCGCGTATTCATGTTATATATTGTATATATATATATATATATATATATATACTATATATATATATATATATATATATATATATTATATTATACAAATATACAATGAAAATCGAGATCTGGTTAAAACTATTCTCATCGGAAGGAACATCACATAGTACTATCTCCGAGGGCCATCGGCCCGAGAAGAATAGTACTAGTGATGTCCTGAGTGCGAATAGTTTTTAACCTGTTCTGAAGAATGGAGTCATTGTATATTTGTTTTATACCCTTTCCACTATTAATACCATTCTTTTTAATTTTTTAATGAAAAAATTATATGTCTATGCTTACCTTTCTTCTGGATCCAATAAAATCAATTTTATGCCTAATCGATCGTTCTGTTATGTTTAAGCGCACCTGGTCAGTGCAGCTCGCCGAAAGTTTCCCGTTGGCATGCAGTGGAGAATTCAGGTAAAAGCAGCAGAGTAGCACCGCTCGCGTTGCGTTGCGCAACTCGTTGAATAGAGTGGGGGGGCGGTCGGGACAAAAACGTTTAGTCTCCAGTTTTTTCCCTAGGGAAAAAATGTACTATTGCGTGGACGTCATGAAGAAAAACGAAAACTATTTCTTGAAAACGTTGTTCTTAGTTAAAACTATTTCTTTTTCTCCTTGTGTACACTCTCAATCAAAACAAATCTTAGATAAGGGATATATATATATTATATATATAATATATAATATATAATTATATATATATATTATTATTATATATATATTTAATTTTTTTTGAAACTTTTTTTTTTTTTTCGGGGTCAGAAAGAATCTTTTTTCCAACTTTTTCTGCTTCCCTGGCAACTGAAGCCAATCCCTGCCGGGGTTTCGCTGTATATTTTGGCCAATTTATTTGGTATTTTTCATATATATGTATGTATGTGTATGTATATATATATACACATAAGCTTGTATATATTCGTTTTTGTTAGTTGACATTCTGACAAAAAGTTAGGCCCAAATCCCGAGTTTATCCCACATTCTATTCATTGCTACGGTGCCATCCTCCCCTTGTTTTTTTATAAAAAGTGACCGTTGTTTACGCGAGACTCCACAAACACTAAATACTTGTATCCGGTCGAGAATGTTTTGATGTTTTCGCGATTCGGTCGTTTTCGAACACAAACAACCACAAACGATGTTATGCGGATTTCGACCAATAAGATCTCGGCTCCCGTGCATGCACACGAAAAACGTCTTTTAATAGCACGTGGAGGAGGTTCACTCTCCGGTCGATCGAGCCTGTTTTATAATCATAACAACAACATGACGTTTTACACATAGTACGATACGCCCTAGACGTGGACATACGCGCCTAAAGGAGTTCTAAAGAGATAACGTGTTTGCTTTGAAGTATTTCCAATCGAATTCCCCGGAGTCTAAAATATGTTTTCTTTAAGAGGGTCTTCTATATAAAAATAGTAATTTCATAATATTTTAGATAAAAATTATGATTTTCTGATGAGCTTATGCGGATGAATATTTACTACCAGCAATGTGATCAGGTCATAACAAACAACATTTTTCTTTCATTCATCCTTCCTGAAACGTACTGGGATTTGAGGTGTTCGTCAGACGGTGTACTCCCGTCAAAAAGTACTAAATTTTGAACTATTTCGTCAAATTTAACCAAAGATATCATTGCCAACATGCCGTCTGTGAGTGACTCTACCTCGGAAGCCCCAGTTCAGTCTCAGGAAAGCAGTTTTGGGAGTGGAGAAATGGAAAATTTGATGAGGAGAATTACGGACTCGCTACGATTGAAAGCGAGTTGTAAACAAAAGGTGCATGCACAGAGAGGACTGCAACGCACGACGCCTTACACCTTGCCGACACCAAAGAACTATCTGAAATGCCAGGATAAGTGCAAATATCATAGAAAGAGACATTCGTGTGAGAAATCATGTTCTGATGATCCTCATGAATTATTGAAAGACCTTCTCAGGGACAGATCGCTAATTGCAGAAGCCGTGAAAAGACTGCAGTGCAAACTGGATGAAGCATTGCTCACCAACAGAATTTCGGCTTCAGAATGTGTTTATGAAGAGAGTGACTTTGCCTGCAGCTGATTTGTAGTAATGATGTCTTTCACAACTCGTAAACTTACAACCTCATGAAACAGATTCATATGTTTACTACCCTCTCATTCTCTTAACAACTACTGATGAAGATAAATGGCCTTGTTTGAATGCTGAATCTTGCCACATTGGCATTGTTTAAATGTCAAACTTGTGGCTCAGACTGCCAGGCAGCCTTGAAATAGATCTTCTAGGACTAGATCTAGAATCTAGGGTCTATTTCTTTCGACAATCAAGAAGTGTAGAGTCTACACCTTTTTCCTGATCTGCATCTGTATCGTATCTAAGAAGAAAACAACGCTCCTTTTCTTAGGACCTTGCCAGCTCAGCACTGTTCCCACTCGCAATTTCAACAAAAATATAGATCTAAAGAATATTGTTTTTGCACAACGTGATGTGGTCTATCGACTTTGTACCAGCAATGGATGAGAGACGGCTTGTCCGCATGTGGTCTGTGTGTACCAGTTGTACCAGCATTGAATCTACTCTTCTGTCTTGTATCTACGTTTCAGTGAGTCTAGAAACTCTCAGTATTGACCATTGTGATGTGTACAATGATGAACCCGAACTTTGGGATCCACGGACGATGCACACCGCTCTCAACTTGTCGCTCTTTAAAACCATGGCCTGGGACATGCTGAATATCTGGAATTGAAGACTTGTCAAGTGTATGAGATCTACATGCCTACATACATAGTTTTCTCACAGTGAACAAGTGTATAATTTGTT
>CALNVZ010002974.1:26519205-26541386 GCA_940671915.1 Paracentrotus lividus | reverse complement strand
TGTACAATGTATAGTGGAAACTCTTTATAACAAGGTCCTACATGTATACGTTGTCCATGTAAGGATGGGAAATCTTTGTCAGGTTTCTTATTACACATTGACTGGAGCATTGTTTGTTATATCAGGTACCCTACACACATGTACAGACATTGTTCATGTTCAAGTGGCAAATTGCAATTTTTATTAGCAAATTATTATCACATGTATAATGTAGCACTTTTCAACAACTCTATGAATTACTGTGTGTTTACAATCATAACTGCATGTACATGTACACAGGTTGTCAGTGCCTATATTCAAAGGGAATTCATGTACCATATTGTAGACTTTTATATTTACATACATACATACATACCAAAACAGGCAATATTTAATGCATGAGGACAAGTGGATAATATAACTTGGTTTGAAATGCTCAATTAATTTGAAGGTACATGTGTATTATGAGTCAGCACACTTGTTTTGAATTAGGGTTGTTTACCATGAATCTAATGAACAGCCTGGTACAAGAATAACAACACATGTTGAAATACTATTGACCTTGTGTTAATTCATCATTTCCCAGGGCAGATGTAACATAACATGTTTGTCAGTGCCAGACAAACTATGTGAGCTTTTGATACTTGTAACTTTGGAGATAAGATAAAGGCATTCTAATCAATTTTACACAGTGATTTCAGTGATCATTAATTATTGTTATGCATTCATATCTAAGGTTACACTAGCAGTTATTGAACTATTTGTTTCAGCATTGTCTGTGAGATTCAGTACGTGATCATGTAGCTGTGTATGGGTGCATGCATCCTTTTATATTGAAGTACCATACTGTAGGCATGGGACGAAGGTTCAGTGCGAGTGCTCTGTCCGTTGGGTGACCTTCGCAGAGTTCAAGTGTAGATTACTCATCAATCAATCTTGTGTTGTTGACGATGGTGATGGACTGTTCCGTTATTATTGGCCAAAGCTTAACCGTGTGCATCACATTGGAATCGCCAATGGCTCTTGCACATTTTGACTTTGGAAATTCAATTAGGGTGTCTTGGCACATAGCCTGGGCTGCTTGCCAAAGTCAGAGCATGTCACATTCTACCAATAGTTGGGGGTACATGTTTATGTTTCTCTTCAAATAACATACATATAGGAGACCTACAAAGTGGTCCGACGGGTCATGAATGTGTGCATCCCAGTTTTATTGTCAAATTTTGAATCCCAATACAAATCTTGTCTCTTCCCACTCCTATAATGTAAACCAGCTTCTATTTTATAATCCAACTAGTAAATCACAACAATCATATGTTGCTTATTAGTTTCCAAGATTGTTATCCTTGAAAAAGGGGGAAAACATACACAAATGTGATTTGTTTTCTTTAATTAATAGATTTTAAGCATTTGTTTCTTGTTCAGGTTTTGTCACTACAAGGTCAAAGACGGAATCACACAGATTTGATCAGTTTATTTAAAGAATTGATTGTTACTTTGAATATTACATAAATACATGTAGCCCTACATGTCATAAAATAAATTGTGTGTGATTTAAACAAGGTATTGATGATAGTAATTAGCTTCATGGGTACATTTGTTTTGATAAAAGTATGAAGATATTTTTTTTTCCAATTTAAGAGTTTGAGATGGTAAAAGCCAGTGAAAAAAAACAACAAAGGTTTAAAATAATCTTCTTTTTTTTTTCTCTTTATTTATTTAAATCTACACCTTGTGTGCATCAAATGTGTTCTTTTATGCATTTGCTTGTAAAAAAAATGCACATCATTAACATGCCTGCAAAAGTTGGCATGTGTTGATATAATATTCCCCTTTTTTTTTACTACACTTTTGATATGTGGTTGATGCAATTTATTTTATACCTTACTGATTTATACTTTGCCTACATTTATAGGCCTAGATGTTTTAATGGCATTTTTGTAACTTTGAATAAATATTTGTTTTCTTATTTTTAATGGACAGCTACAGTCAGCATTGTAGAAATACTTGTACAATGTACATTTACATGCACGCACATGCTTAGGATGTTTACTTTATCATTTTGACAACGGAAAACAAGATGTAATACTTTGTACAGTATGTATCACAAGGTTTCTGCCAAGGGCAAATTATTAGAAAGGCGCCAGAGATATGTTATTATATTATGTTGAGTAACTTGAGTTGTTGGGGAAAAAAAGGTAATATGGATGTATTTGTCATAATGACAATAAAAATAAAATGGAACAGATACAACAAGATTGTGTACAATGTGACTCTTATTGATAACAGAATGTCAAGAATGTTATTTGCATGCTGAGCAGTGTGGTGTGGGAGATGAATAATGTGAAAAATGAGTATGCTTCTGTGTGTAGAGGAAGGGAAAATCAAATCTTGGCCCCATTGGATAACAAGTTATTATTATAGTAACTTTGCCATCAATGGTAACTATCATGGTAACATGCTCAACAGCCAATCAAAATGCAGTATTTCATGCAAGATACCATTGATGGCAAAGTTACAATACCGTAATAGTAATTCTTTATGCAATGGGGCCCTGGGCAGTCTACTTCGGTCTCAATGTCAAATATGTGTGCACTTGTATTAAAGCTCATGTATAGTTTTGGGAGAATATATTTTTTGTTTTACTTCCATAGCAGAATAATATGAATTAATACCTCAAATAACCTCTGTGTTCAAAATTATTTGTTATAAAATCCACTCTAAGACCTGAATTTAGCAACAAAACTCTGTAAATCGATTTGTTTCTGGGCCGTGCCTAAACAGGATCACACTGGGGAGAGTGCAATGTGCAGTGGTTTTGTGTACAAAGTATATGCTATTGATACACAGACTGATACACACAGAATGCCCACATGCCATACCAGTCAGCAGTGGTGTGGCATGCCCAGAGTTCTGGGGTGAGAGTGAAGGAAGTATCGCCTCATTTTGATGAATATCTCCCCATGTTTATGCTAACTATAACATAATCATGAAAAGACATGCATGGCACATGGTTATATTACTTGCCCATGTATTGATATGTTATTGGGACAATATTAGGACAAGTTGAGTAAGTTTTTGAAAAATGCAATTTTCTCTACAACAACTATACTTGGGCTTTAAGTATAGCAAGGTGTTTGTCTTGGTGCCAAGCAACTCATTATACCAGGAGTGGACTGTACAGGCCTTTTATAATTATGAGTGAAAGCAGTTTTACACTAAATTAAGAATTTCCAACAGAGAGTGAGAGAGGAGCTAAAGAGAAGGAAGTTTAGAGTGACGAGTCTTTGATACGGAAGGAATTGATGGGTGCAACACAGTGAATTTCCTTATTTGCAAAAAAAGTGAAATCTAATTAAAGCATTTCTTGGATGGAATGTTGTGACTTATGAAATAAATGAAACTCCATTTTGTACTCTTCAAGTTTATAGTGACCACATTTCTGATTGAAAAGGATACAAATTAATTAATTATTAGAAATCAAAATAGCGAAGGGCCTACATGAATGCAACGTGGACAGATAATTGATAAAAAAATATTTTTTCTTTACCAATTGATTTCGCCTTTTCACTTGTTTGGATGGACACATCAATATATATACACATGTACACTTGCCAGGTAATCACTTTTCATGGGCCTTTTGCTAGCCTATGAAATAATCAGTCAATTGACAAAATTAATTGAATCTCAGCCACATCTGTAACCACTTTACATGTAGTATTTGATGTTATGCCCTATTGTTCACTGTTCTAAAATGGCCTGGTAATAGATTAATATCCAAAATTCACTTACTGATACTACTGCAATTCCATGAAGATATATAGACTGGAAATTTTAGTGAAGTTTCGTGGCTTTTTTTTTTCTGACAAAAAGCATGGATTTGACCTAATAATAACTGCTAGTGGTCACAATAAAGGATAGATAGGATGTAGACTTTTAATTTATCTCTTTGATTTATATAGGCCTTACTTGGCCTTTATTATATGAGCCTTACTAGGGAGCAGAATGCCGAGGGTGTATGCTCCACCATTAACACCAATAAAACCATTATAATTTGTGTATTTTGTATTTTCAAAACTTTTTTTTTAACAGCAGTTTCAGTAAAAATACATTTTTAGAAGTCATGTTTAAAATTTTCAGGGGGTGGGGGCACAGAGAGTTTAGGAGGCTGACTGAGCTTGATCCAAGCATGGATATTATGCAATTTTCATATATCCATGGTCCAAGGTTCTATTCTCACCTGGATGGTCCAGGGGTACTAAAGTGTTATAATGGATCCTGGATTCCTATATGACCACCCGTACAGTTTATAAATAGAGATTTACTTCAATAGAAATATACATTTGCCTACCATTGCTATTTGACCTCAAATCGCCATAAATCGAAAATTGCACCGAAATTTTTGCCCTATCATATTGCCTATTTACCCCCCACCCCCCATGAATGGCGCCCTCCATTGGCGAGGATGCGGCCGCGCGCGATCTAATACTCATCCTCTAATCTCTTCGCCTCCGTCGAGATAAGTCGTACATTTTTGCCTGCCGCCAAAAATAGCGTGTTTTTCTCCCTTTTGGGACTACTTTGCGGTTTTTTGCGAGGTTTTAACTTCTCAGGATAATCATATTGAGTATTCTGAGCTTTATTTTGGGGTCTAGTTTTTTGGTTTTGCCGAGATTTTGATAGTTTTATCTCTCGGTGATCGTTTCTTTTTCTCGCTCTCTCTCCCGTAGACTTTCGTACGTTCCTTACTGTGTGTATGTAATACGTGTCGTAGTTTACGTTTGAGTGTTGTGTGTGTTGCGGTGCACAGCTTGTTTGTGCTCCGCTTCTTGATAGACCCGCCTATTTACCCCCTTTTGTGTATTAACACTTTCTCTCTCTTCTTTATTTTCAGATTCATCATGTCTAATTTTTTCTCGCGCCTGCTCATATAAAAGGAAGCGGGTGAAGAAATTAGCGAGCAAGCGGTTTTCTTCGGAGAAGTCCCCCCTTGCGGGGTGAGAGGCTTGTCGTTCGAGGAGGCGTTGGACGCTGTCCTTCCGCCTTCTTCACCACCTCGAACTTCGGTGAGTATTATTGGGTCGAACACGCGGCGACAAAGCCTAGCTGCTCGGAATTCGTCGGTCCCTCAGAGTACGGGACCGTTGATGACCGACGGACTGCAGCGTCCAGGACGATGACGATTACGGCCCTCGCGCCGGATCCGATAGTCCTTTGCCACGTTCGATCAACGGGAGATCTAAAACGGTTACTACATCGGTTTCACAACCGGTGGCCGGTTCTCTGGTTAATTCAGTACTGGCTGAAGGGCGCCGGGTTCATTTCTGCTCTACGGTGCCGAATCCCATTGTGCCTCGGGCTTCGCCTGGCATAACCGGATCGAGCTCGGTTTCTATATCGAGTTTGTCCGGACCGGATATCGGCGCCGTAACCCTTACTGAGGTAAATCGGATCCGCGAGTCGGTTTCCGTACCGGGTTTTGGGAGTGAGTACCGCTTCGAAGACGTCCATATATCCTCGGATAGTGGCCGCCTGTCGGTTACTCACTAACCCGGATGACACGCCCAGAGCTTTTCGCTCTGTTACTCGTCGGCGGGTATCCGCAGAGCGGGGTGTCCCCGTCTATATCCGGCCGCCCACACTTTGGTGGCGGGGGCCGCTCGCTGCTCCGTTTCATCTCGGAGTGCGTCCCTTCTGGTTCGGATACCTACGTCCGTGAGACGTGTCCGTGTTTCGGATCCCTGCCGGTTTTCTTTCGAAACAGGGTCCGTTACAGGCAGACGCTTCTTTGTTGGAGACAAGTCGTATTCCCACTTCGTCTTCCAATTCGGTTTCTTCTCGGATCGGTACCGCATTTGGTGCGGGCCCTTCCGTAGCGAAGCGTCGTAGACTTACATTTTCGGATCCCGATTCCTGCGCTGCGCGAACACGCGCCCCTTTACAGGCGGGCACTTTTGTTCGGAGAGACGTCGTTCTTTGCCCGAACCCGGATCCGGTTCTCGTTGGGAACCCTGTTCCCAGAGTTTGGCCACTCCCTTAACGGGTCGGCATCAACTACGGATACCAATCCGGATAGTTTGTGTGTACTCCGGAGGTTCGAGAGTGGGTTGAGCGTTACGAGGCAGCGGTACGTCACCCTCCGACTCACCTCCATGGGTAGGTCACACCCTCCGGTTGAGGAACTGGATGCTTCCTCATCGAGGATGAGATTGTTTCGGTGGCTGATTCTCACGTCTCTTTGTTTGAATCTCATCCGACTCTCTGTCCCGCAATTCGGATAGGAATGTCATGCGGGATCCCTCCAGGTTGATGCTTCGGCGGATATTTCATCCGACGGAGATGAACCTGAAGCCGTTGTAGAGCTTCTTTAGCGAAGCGAGTGACGGGTTTGTTTCATAAATACGTTCCAGATGTCGGAGTGACCCCTGAAACTTCGGAGGACGTAAAGGTTTCTTTGCGGGAAGGTCGAAAGCTGTTTCATCTTTTCAGCTCCGAGTACAGGACATTCATAAAGAGGAATTTGTCTGTACTTCATCTCGACCGAAGAAAGCCTCACTAGATATTCGAAAACAAGTATCGGGTATCTTTGTGGAAGGAGACGATGGTCTTTTAACACCTAAGTCCATCTCCCCGGAGGTTTTGAAGTTGGCTGATATGCTCGAGACCGGAAGAATTCTTTGTTGAAATCCGACAAAGGTGATGCTGACGTTTCGTTTGCTATCACAGGCGGTCTTCGTTTATCTGTCTTAAATGACATGCTCTTGAACTCTTGGCTGGCTCCCAGGAGTTGACATTTCTCCGCCGGACCAGGCCGAGATTCTTTGGCTCTTAGAGAGGTTTCTTCTCTCTTGTTTCTCTCAGATTGCGGCTGCATCCACCTTGGTGGATAATGCCCGTAGAGTTCATGTTCTTGAGACTCTTCATATCAAACAATCCTCATTCCGGATATGGTCAAGGAGATTGACGTGTCTTCCCCCTTTCTTTTGGGAACAACTTGGCAGACATCTTACAGAAAGAAGTGGATTCACGTAAGAAGGCCAAGGAACTCTCTACATCAATTAGAGATGTTCGTCAGACTCCATCATCTTCTAGTTCCGCTAAATCTGGCTTCTTCAAAGCTCCTCTTTTCAGGAGGGGCAAGAAGAAGAAGGACAAGAAGAATTCGTTCCTGCCAGGTCGCACCCGGCAGCTCCTCTCAGGATCGTAGAGTAGCCGACTCTTCTCATGATTTTTATGATCGACAGGTGTCGTTTCAAAGACCAGACTCCCCGTCGAGGACGTGGAAGTGGTAGGGGCTCTTCCCGAGGCGTCGCGAAGAGTCAGCCCTTTCGGCAGGGCGGGAAGCATTATTCCAGATGACTTCCCGAGTTGCTTGGAGATCCGGTAGGTGGTCGACTCGGAAGTTTCTTCCAGCTTGGAAGTCAATCACGGACGACGTTTTCGTCCTCTCCGTGATCAAGAACGGTCTTCGGGTAGATCTAGAAGAACCTCTTCCAAGAGGGGTTATCCGAAGTCGATCACCACCACAGTCGATCCTTTTTCAGGAGCATATCGTTTCGGAAGTTACTCACTCCTGGAAAAGGAGCTGTCGAACGGGTGAGAGATCACGACCGCCTGTGTCCTCTCCCCCGTTTTTGTAATCCCAAGCGTTCAGGATCGCTCAGGATGATCCTAAACATGAAGAGGATCAACAGGCACATCGCAAAGTCGCCCTTCAGGATGGACCATCTAGCCTCTATTCTTCCGGCTCTCGGTCAGGACGATTTTGCGGTGTCCCTTGACCTGAGCGATGCCTATTTCCACGTCCCAATAGACCCCTCGTCGAGGGATCTTTTGGGATTTGCCGTAGGAAAGGAGACTTTCGCTTCAAAGCTCTTCCTTTCGGACTGCGCCCAGCCCCCAGAGTTTTCACCAGGGTGGTCTCAGCGTTGATGTCGTTCCTCAGGGGCAAGGGCCTTCGGATCTTTGCCTACTTAGACGATTGGCTTCTCGTCGCCAATTCGGAGGTTCTGCTTTTCACCATCTTTCGCTGTTAGTGGAAACAACCGAGAGTTTGGGATTCATGATCAACTGGTCCAAATCGGAATTCATTCCCTCCGAACTCCGATTTACTTGGGCGCCCAGTTGGATCTCAAGAATCAACTGGCTCGGCCGAGTCTCGAGAGGGTAGAGACTTGGTCAATCTTGCCGGGTCCCTCCTGAGCATGCGGAGGGTTCGAGCCGAGGTTTGGTTGAGATGGCTGGGTCTTTTAGCCAGTCTGGTGGACATCTTTGCCGAATTGTCGTCTCTTTATGAGACCTTTCCAGCTACATCTCCTGAAGTTTTTCAGGCCGAATCTCAGCTCCCTCTGGTCTGGATTCCTTTGCCGATGGAGATCAAGAAGCTTCTCTCTCCTTGGACGAACCGTACCTTCCTTCTTCAGGGAAAGAGATTCAAGGACCCTCTTCCCTCAATTACAGTGACCACGGACGCGTCACTTCAAGGTTGGGGGGGCCATTGTCAAGGTCGGATGGTTTCCGGATCTTGGGCCCTTCCGAGGCCACTGCCTCACATCAACGTTCTGGAACTTTTGTCAGTTCTGTTTGTCCTCCAACGTTTCCGCGACCTGTTGGTGGGCCGTTCAGTGTTGATTCTCACGGACAACACCTCTGTGAAGGCTTACATCAACAAACAAGGAGGGACACACTCTTTGGAGTTGAACAGAGTAGCGTTCCTCCTTTGGAATGGTGCAATCGGGAGGAGATCATCCCGGTGGCATCCCACATTCCGGGGAGGACAATCTCATAGCGGATTTTCTATCCCGAGGTCGGTCGCTGCCATCGGAATGGATGTTGTCCCCTCATGTTTCGAGTTAGTAATTCAGAGATTCGGAGCCTGGAATAAATCTGTTTGCAACCTCTCTGAAACAACAGACTTCCTCGGTTTTGCTCCCGAGTCAGGGAGACTTCGGCTTTCGTGCTGGACGCGTTCCTTCTTCATTGGAAGGGGTGGAAGGCGTACGCCTTTCCACCATTCAAGCTGATACCTATGGTTCTCAGAAAGATCAGAGAGGATCGGGCACAGTGGTCTTGATCGCTCCCACTGGCCGGTCGAGCCTGGTTCCAGGATCTGTTGCCCTGTTAGTGGGGGAACCGCTGCCCCTTCCGGCTGTACCGGACTTGGTCTCTCAACCTTTGTCGGAGCTCTTCATGTGGTCCATCGCTCCTTCATCTCACTGCTTGGCCTCTATCGGCCAGCGGGCTAGGGATGAAGGCTTTTCGGACAGAGCAGCTGAGCTGCTAGTTGAGAGTAGACGGAAGTCGACTAGGATTGTTTAACAATTCGCGCCTTGAGGCTTTCTTTGCCTGGTGCGAACCGCTGGGGTGTCCCCCAGAGAGGCTCCTTTGCCTCTCATTGCCGACTCCTTATTTCTCTGTTCGATAAGGGTAGGTCTATTTCGACGATTCGTGATACCGTTCGGCTATTGCGGCCATTCATACTGGCTTTGATAATGGGGGATCGGTCTCTACCTCCCCCAACTCTCGGCGTTGCTTAGGGCTTTTTCTTAAAACGCCCTATTTCTAAACCCTTGACTCCAGCCTGGAGTCTTCCCAAGGTTTGGAGGCTTTGTCAAAGCCTCCGTTCGAGCCTTTGAACTCGATTTCTCTGCTGAATCTGTCCATCAAGACAAGCCTTTCTCTTAGCGATCTCTTTCCGGACAAAGGAGGAGTTCGCTACATGCTCTCTCAATATCACCAGGTCATATTCGTTGGGAGAGACATGGGGTTCGCCTGATTCCTGTTACATCATTCATCGCTAAGAACCAACAGCCTCGTCGGGTCTATCGAGATCTTCATTCGGCCTCTGACGGAGTTCTCGTCTATCAGAGAGGACAAGGTTTGGTGCCCCGTTAGGGCCCTCAAGTGGTATATCAAGAGAACGGAGAATCTTCGTAAATCTTCAACAGTTGTTTGTTACTGCCCGTGAACCCCATAAAGGGTTTCTAGAGATACGTTATCCCGTTGGATAGTATCCGCTATCAAGGCTGCGGGAGGGTGAGGGCCCTGAAGGGGATCTACTCCAAGGCCCATCAGACCAGGAGCATTAGCTCCTCTTGGCCCTATTTACAGGGTCGGAGTGGAAGACATCTGCAAAGCGGCCTTTGGCGTTCTGCAAATTCTTTTACCTCCTTTTACCTGAGAGATGTCGCCGCTAGTGAGGGTGTTTTCTCCACCGCACCTCTCAAAGCGGCGGCATCCTCCATAGTTTCATAACCGTCATGGTTGCCCTCCCGACTTTTGTCGGTGCTGGTCGTAGCAATGGTAGGCAAATGTATATTTCTATTGAAGTAAATCATAAAAATAAATTCAATTTTATTATTTACGATATGGAAATATACATTTGCCTACATTCCCTCCCTCCGTCCCCCTATCCTTTGCAACATACGAAGTTTCTGGGGCGAGAGAGTTAGAGGATGAGTATTAGATCGCGCGCGGCCGCATCCTCGCCAATGGAGGGCGCCATTCATGGGGGGTGGGGGGTAAATAGGCAATATGATAGGGCAAAAATTTCGGTGCAATTTTCGATTTATGGCGATTTGAGGT
Organism: Paracentrotus lividus; assembly: GCA_940671915.1. Lineage (NCBI taxonomy): Eukaryota > Metazoa > Echinodermata > Echinoidea > Camarodonta > Echinidae > Paracentrotus > Paracentrotus lividus. Next base: position 26,530,823 of record CALNVZ010002974.1, on the reverse strand, counting down.
CAAATAGCAATGGTAGGCAAATGTATATTTCCATATCGTAAATAATAAAATTAGAATTTAATTTTATGATTCACATGTTTTTCACACATGTGCATCTGGCTCTGTGCCAAATTGTCTGTGCTGGTACTAATTTATATTTGTTGGCAGCATGCCATACAGATCTCTCTCTCTCTCTCTTTCTCTCTCTCTCCTCTCTAAAAAAAAAAGTGACCAGATTCCCTATATAAAGAGCTCATTAGTAAAGGGGGCAAGATCTATTTTCATAAAATTTGACCCCCCCCCCCCCAATTAATGCATTGAATTTTGCAGTATACGGAAGAAAAAACAAAGACTTTATTTTCTCTGAATGGTCTAAAATGGGTCTAACCCCTTTTGCTAGCAAGGTCAGCATATCGTCTGTTGGCAGCCATAAGGGCGCTATTACTGTACAAAGTCAATGGTAATAGCGCCCTTTTGGCACCAAACGGAACATCCTTGATCTGCAATAGCGCCCTTCTGCCTCCAAGCCGACGATATGTTGGATGATGACATAAAATCATCTTACAGATAACAGAATACTAGAATATATTAAATATGCACATTTGTTTATATCCACTTTGTCTAACAGTAATTGTTCCAATTCTCTAATTGTATAATGCCAAATGGGCTAAACCCATGTGGTCTACTAACAATTTGGTCTAATTTCATCTTGGTCTAATACATGTTCGGTCTAATTCTCACTTGGTCTAATGACCACATTTCTAATTGCCAATTTGTCTAATAGCATTTTCTTATTTGATACAGGAATTGACTAGTGTTAGACCAAGTGGACATTAGACGAAATGGGAATTAGAAAAATGGCCAATAGGTGAAGTGGCAATTAGACTAAAAGCTAGGTAGACAAACTGGTTGTAGAAGAAATCAAATTAGACCATGTGTTATGAGACTATTAAAAGGTCATTAGTCAAAGTGGGTTTAGACCAAGTGGCAAATTTACCAATTTGTCAGGTGCACATCAAATATCATTCTAAATTTGGACTTAGAAAACTGTCTTGTTAAAAACGATATCTTATATTAAAAACAAGAGTAATGGCATACAATGCTTAGTTTCAATATTCACATCTCAAACTCCTTCTTTTTCACTGAAAATAAATAAAATACACGGACATGAACGTTTTTTTTTGTCTGTAAGCAAAGTATGTTTGAAGAGAGGCCAACATATAAAGCTACAGGTATACCAATTTCTAAGTTGTGTCACCATTTTTCTTGCCAAAAGCCTTTCATACTTTTTGGAAAATGATAGAGACGTGGGAGATGGGGAAAGAATTTTCTTTCTGTACAAATTGTACAAATTAGTCGAGCATTGAAAGTGATCCGAAAATGATAAAAATGGGGTCAGATGAATAAATGAAATCGACATGCCTATCAAGAACAAAAACCAAGAAGCAGAGAGTTAAAAAGGAATTAACTTGCCAATACTAGCAAAAATTGTATAGAAAAAAAATCATTTATTTTAACATTGCACTTTTTAACATTTGCATTGCATAAACAAATTCTTAATAACATCTTTCAATTTCTTCAAACTAACTTACTAAAAATGGGGACAGATGAATAAATGAAATAGACATGCCTAGCAAGAACAAAAACCAAGAAACAGAGAGTACAGAAAGGAATTAACTTGCCAATACTAGCAAAATTGTATAGAAAAAAAAATCATTTATTTTCACATTGCACTTTTTAACATTTGCATGGCATAAACAAATTCTTAATAACATCTTTCAATATAAAATTTTTGTCAAAATATGACCAAGTAACTCTACAGTATTAAATTACTTGTTGCATTCTTGGAATGATAAAATGCTTAGAATAGTTTGGGGTTTTTTTTTTGTTTTGTTATTGAACCATATTCTCATATAAAAATAAAGTATTATCCAAGAATGTAAACAATTCTATAACACTTTATATTCAGCAATATAATTGATCTATTTACGGTTTGCAAAGATCAATAAGAACTGTGCATGTCTGTAATAACTGGCAGAGATATAAGAGATATAAACATGAGTTGTTGAATTAATAAAAAGTAACTTACTCAAGTATTAACATGTCTTTTTTAAGGGAGTAGACTGTATTTTATGAAATATAATGGAAAGCAGTAGATCAAAGAATATGTATACAAGACTTCATCTCATTTTTTTTAGCAGACATGTGCCACTAGACTCTGGAAATCTTTGATACTTCCTTTAGCGCCTGCGAACAGCTTCCTTAGGATTACAAAATTTTACACTATGATCATCACTTTTACAAATATCAGAGCTGTATACATTAATGATGCAGGTATGTAGGGTCACATTTTCTTCATATCAGGACAACTACCCCAGAAATAGGGTTAGGATGTAGATTTTTGGCAGGGGTAGTTGTCTAGGGGGTAATTGTAAAGGGGATGTCCGATAACCCATTTTCTTAGTACAGTATGACCCAATATTCTTGCGTACATAATATTTTTATGATTTTGGACTAGTTGGGGGAAATTTGCTAGTGGATAATCATGTGACTTTTGTCATCTTTTCATTACTATAAGTAGCCTTATATCGAAGAAGAAATTTTTGCGAGGATGGAATTGCAAAATTTCCAAAAGTAAACCCCTCACAAATTATATGACACATACAGTAGTATTTCACAAGTAGGCTACCCACTGGCATTTCATTTGCATGAACCACTCAGTCAAACTTTCAGAAAAGTCATCAATACAAAGGAAATTCTTCCAATAATGTAACAGCACCACCATCTCTTGGAAAAGACATTAAAGTCTGCTTTGTGTGTAAATTTCTGATTTTACGCAAAGTCTATCATCTGCACTATCCATTCCATGCATATACAATGTGAGGAAATCATTCATTTCAACTTTGAGAAAAAGTGCCTACAATGTATAGATTAACTAAGAACAGAGTTAAAAGCTAAAGCGATCCAAACTGGGTTAGAACATACAAAAAAAAAAAAGAAAAAAAGAACAAGTTTACCCTGAAATCAAACTTCTTTCTTCCATAAATTATGCACAAAAAAAAAACAAGGATCAGGCCTGGAATCTCAGCGGTTGCTCTGTGATTGCTTTGATTATGGAAATCATCAAATGTATATTTTCCACACAAAGTCAGATTTAATAACATGACGTACTAGCCGCCCATTAATGTTTCACTGTGCATGGTCATGTCTGCAGGTATAATTGACGATGATTTGAAGGTAAACCAAAACACGAAAGTGGGTAGTGCGTTATAATCACGTGACTGAATCTGGTTTTGTCCGGTAAATATGATTGTTTCACTAAGAAATATATAAAATGAAAACTGTTGAGATTCCAAGCATTATACTTTTTTTGTTTGGATGAATAATTTACTTAGAAAATACTTTGATTTCGGGGTGAAATCGTCCTTTCAACAGAGGACTGACAGCATGGACATGCCACTCTGTTGACATTATCCCCATTAAACCTAGTACTTTGTATTCCATGGAATAGTACAAATCTTTCTCTGTAAGAACATATATTGGATTTAAACTAATACTGTATTCGTGCAAATATTCGTGGTACATTAATTTTGGCAAATTTCGCGCCAAGATCATAAGGCGCGAATTTAAAAACACGCGAATATATTAGCATGATTTCTTATGCATGGGTTCAATTGTGAGCTTATGAACATGCAGTGCGAATTCAAGAACTTGTGAACATGTTTTGATGCCGCTCAGCGCGAAAAATTAATCGCACGAAAATAACAGCTAATACAGTAATATGAGACCTACTGCTACGTCTCTTCTTCCGTTTGACATGGAGGTGTGGCTGATTTGGTGATGTAGTCACTCGTGCAAAAGACTTCAGGGGCAGTGAACTTCTTCTGCTTGCTAGTAGTACTCTTTTTCTATTCATTGAGTATTAGAAAGGATTAAAATGTATGTTTTGTTAGGCAAGAGGATTTAATCATTTATTAAAGGAAGAATGATGATTAGCTTTTTTTCACATGTGTAACCCCAAGATGGTGATTTCTAAAATCATAGATTAAATAGTTAATATCCCAGTATTAGTAGTTTTGAGTACACCATCAAATGGATTACATGTACATGTATATCATCAAGTATCTAACACTAATATGAGTGTTTTTTCCCCCTAAACCCCACATTACTAAACCCCTACATTATTGTTTTTTTTTTTTTTTTTAAACAAGTAATAAGTATTGATTAACGTACTACTGCACACGATATAAATCAAGACTGAAATCATTATTACATGTTTTAAATGGCAGATAAAAGTAGTTCTTGCACTGAAACTCTGCGATACATTTCTAAATATACCACACAATGTTTTTTTTTTTAAATATACAAAAACTTACAATATTTGGACTCACAGAAAAAAAAAGTGAAAACGGTTTGTGCTCTAAACAAACTCTAAATTTCTAAAGTCACCGTTTATAAAAAAGATGTTTTCAAACATTTATTGAGTAGAAGTACAAAAGCTAATATTTCAACTTACAGAAAAGAGTGGTAATGAACTGAATAGTGACTTGATAGAGTGAAGAGTCCCAAGATCCTTCTCTGCTACATTCACAAGCTCTTCATATGCATCAACATTCTTTCTTACAACTGCCACAAATTCCTGCAAAACAAAAACGATGAAATAAATGTATTTTTTAAACTCACAACTACATTTGTTATTGTCATATCACTTGACTGGGGATGCAAAGGTCATGAGTTTGATTCCCGGCATCAGCACTTACACGTATGTCCACTCCATTCCATACAGTTGGCGGTATTGACAGACACGAAGCATGGAATAGAATCCAACGAACGGGGTAATAATATACTGCTTTCGGCGGCAATGGGGAAAGCACTTGATAAATAACAGTATTATCATTATTTATTTTCGGTATAGAATAACTTAAATAACTCTTTGTTTTTCTTTTTTGAAATACTACAATTTTAATAGTTGAAGTAAGTACACTGTGTAACATAGATTATAGCGACTTTAAGAGGCAAAGGGAAAAGTCAAAGATGATTTATTTTTATAGAAGAAAGGGGTTCTTTATAAATAGATTATTTTTAAATACAATAAATGTTGTCAAATTTTGGAAGCAGATGTTAATATCTTACAATTCAGAGGATTAATGTACTTTTAAAGGTTTAATGCACATACATGTATCACAAATGGTTCACAGAAATCATATTTCAACCATATACAAGTGTCACCATTTCTTAGGACTGTAGGGCCAAACTTAGGCTCAGCCCCCATCTGGTTTTAGTTTATTTGTTTTGATTTCAAGATCTACTACCCCTGCTTTACCTCAAGTTGGTCAATCCTTGTAAAGATCTTCTCCATATTCTTGGCTTTGGTATGAATCTCCGGAAGACTTCTATTCAGGGCAAGGGAGGTGTCAGTTCGGACCTAGAAAAAAAAAGCAAGGGGTGTATTGTTCAAAATTAAAGGTTACAATGAGAATCTACATGTACAGTAGTGGAAAATAAAAAAACAATATTATTGTGAGCTTTCCAATACTCTTTATGCTATTTAGGAGGACTATCATAGTAAAAAGGTCCACAATAAAGGGTTGCTCTCCAATATTGCACTTTTAGTCATATAAGATGACCCAATGTATATACTTAAAACAGCTAAAATGTTAGGCCGGACATTTTGTTTCGTCCCATACAGCCATTTCTGTGTGTAAAACATGTGCCTCTAAGCAGAATTGGGTTAATTTCTTATTAGTTTGGCGATTCTTAAAACCTCACAGAATTGAATTGTGATTTTTACCGGCCAAAGTCATGCTATGCAACATTACAGTCAATATCGTCTTAGTCGAGTCTGTTGGGATTGAAAAAATAGCTTTGAAAAAAGTTGACTTTGGGTTAAAAACAATAGAATATAAAGAGAAGGTGATTTGAAGAGGCCTTTGACTCAGGCAATTATTTGTCCTATAGATGCAAAGTTGAGGGTACATTATTCCTACCATTCATCAGGTCACATGATGAATGGTGTACAATGTATGTTTGATAACATTTATGGATTAATAGATTCTTAATTTAATTAGGAAATTAGTATACACCACTCATTGATTGGGGGAATGGGTTGGGCGTAATTATTTCATATCAAGGTAGGTGTTTCAACAAGTTGTTTAGGAACAACTTTATGAATGACCTGAAACATGAAGGGCCAAATAGAATGCTCAAATCATTTTTAATTTCATTGACTAAGGTTGAAAAGAATTTTTTAGATTAATGCTTATAGTCATTATTGACAAACTTTCGAATAACAAGGATACTTTAGCAACAATTTGATTGGGATTATGGGAAATACAATACAAAATCAGGGATAATTTTTTGTACTAGTATCCTATTTGGCTTTTCACACTCTGTTGATCAATAAAGTGTTCATAGCCATATATTTTTCATTTCAGGCAAAATGCATACTTTCCACACCATTTCAATGTGAGAAGACATTGTTACTTACCATGTCCACCACAGCACAAAACTCATCAAGTTTAGTCAGCATTTCTTCTATTTCTTCTTCTAAGTGTTGACTCTATACATGAGGAGTGAAAGAGAGACACAGTGTATCAATAAATAGAGATCTACAAATCAGCACTTTTAGTGCACTGTAAACACTGATTCAGCCGTTTGTATCCACTTGGTTTCACAGCAGTTAACCCAATTCTCTGTTTGTCAGAATATCACATGGGCTTAAACCCATTTGGTATAGTATAAATTTGGTCTTAGTTCTCTTTGGTCTCATACATACCTGGTCTAATGAACACTTGGTCTAATTTTCAATTCGTCTAATAGCCAAATTGTCTAAAAATATTTGGTCTAAATTACCAGTTTGTTACTGGAATTGACCAAGTGGTGTTAGACCAAGTGAACATTACACGAGATGGACATGGTCAAAATTTGAATTAGACAAAATGGTAAATAGGCGAAGCTGGACCAAAAGGTAATTAGAGAGCTGGTTGAAGACAAAATGGAATTAGAACATGAGGGATGAGACTAAACGGGCATTAGTCCAAGTAGGTTTAGACCAATAGTTAAATTACCAATTAAGCAAGTCTATAGTCAGTACCTACATGTATAATAAATCTATTTTAGGTCACGCAAACAAAGTTTGTATATGTATGGCAACAGTAAATCAATTCAAACAACGTAATGTAACTGTCAATGTCATTTCATTAACCTTTTGCTGAATTACCTTGTAAAAAACAAAATCATGACTCTAGTTTATAACCATCTTCCTTTCAGTTTTAAGGATTATTTAAATTGATTTTCTCTTAGGTTTGCCTGGTTTACATGACACAAAAGGATAGCACAATTCACATGAGCTCTGTCGAAATTTCAAATCATATAAATTCATTCTTCGGTTGCCGAACCCTTGAGATCAGCAATATGATTTTAAAACTCGGAATGAATGAAACAGTAAATCATGCATGGAGAATTTTGATAGTCATTGGGGATGTAAAAAATAAACAATTTGTTAAAGGAAAATCAGTTCAAACATACATCAGTCAATAAAAAGTGGGGCGAGATGAAAAAATTTGCTGCGACCGATGAATAAGTGGAAGTTTCCCGTCATTCTCATACCAAATTCATGGTGGCAGCGCACAGCATTACTTCACAACGCAACCCGGAAGAGCAGCCAACCCGTTAGCGTTTTCGCTAAGAAACGCTAAAGTGGAAATATCTCCATGATGACGTCCAATTCAGAGTAGGCCTAAGTTTGCAATCTCGTTTTATATTTTGATGGTGTGATTTTTGGTGTTGTGTTTGATGATTGTTTTGTGAGAGTTTGAAGGCTGATGTGTTTGTGATCTTTTTGTGAAAGCTGTTGAAGTAGCTAAAAGTCTTGAATTTTCACCATATGAGTGCACTGACTCATCAGTTCCCGTCCTCAGCTATGCTTCGCGACGGGAACTGGTCGGTTTATTTGTATGGTGGTGTGACCATAATTCGCGCGTGACATTAATTCACGATCACGCATGCCGGATATCTCAAAAAGTAGTTGATATTTTGAAAATCTGATAGCACCATCAGAAAGAGGGATCCCAAATTGCTTAAGAATCAATCTGTCGTCACTGTACGGTGTATTGAATTGTGAAATTATTGACCAAACATCGGAAAATTGCGTGTCCATTCCGAAAATCCGGTCTTCCCGAAAAGGGTCTGTTTCTGTTTCTGTTTAAGTAACTCCTGGAGCCAGGAACTCGGAAAGCAGCTTTCAAATCATCTGGAAATCATCATTTTCTGATTTAATATCATCAAAATTGTAAGATAATATTAATATCATCTTAATTCTATGAAAGTTTGACTTACATTTACTGTAATTCTTTTTCCTTAGAGTGATGTAATTTCTTGATCAACAGACATGCCAAGTTTTAAAAAAATTTGCGTGAGATCATTCACATCGTGTTTGAAAGCGGTGCGCACGCGGCGCGTGTTACCACATATGCGCGCGCGCAGTAGTAATTTGTACACAAAAGAGGCGCAGGCGCACGCTATACACGTTTCACGTAGTAAGCTATCTTGCATATAACGATCGCCTGCTTGAAAACATCACTCTTGCAATTGATATGATGCGCGACAAAACTGCCAATATTTAAGGTTTTGAGACTCCAAAATGGTAAAAAAATCTATAATAATGCTACTTTTTCTCATTTTGCGTGAGAAATAGGGTGTTCTCCGTGAGACGGACCCGAAATGCGATATTCTCACGCAAGATGCGTGAGACTTGGCATGTATGGATCAATCTTTGTCAAACGACCGAGCGGGAATTAAGGTCACACTGTTTTGTTGACTTTTTCAGCAGAATGCACGATCGTTCGATCAACATAGAATTTTGTAATTGCGATATCGTCGAAACCCTTTGACCTAGTTCACTTCTTCGTTCGGAGTTTAGAATTAAGTTAAGCCGTTTATTTGGTATTTTTAGTTTTCGTTGATTTTGAGTAAAATATCAAAAATTGTTGATTGAATATCGCATTTTCTATAATTTTTGAAATTTGCGCGAACTATGGTCTCCCCATCATAGAGTCTAACTTAGCCTAACTTAGATCTAACGCATAACGTTAGCGCTTCATTCAGTCACACGCACTCACCGGCACTGCCGGTTTCCTCCTTCCACCCACGCTAGCAGCACCACTACGTGGGACTACTAGCAAATACAGTGACACTGTTAGGTGCATAACTACATTTCTATATAAATATTTTCAGCAACAAATGTATATTTTAACGTACCAAATATCCTTCCTTGTTGCCTATAACCTTATGGGGGGTCTGTCTCCACTCGATGTCATCAGAAAGGTTAAGAAGTTGATAGAACCGAAATAAATTCCGTTTCTGTAGCGACGAATGCAATGTACTGCTTGCAAATGTACTTATATAACTTACGTCTTAGAGGGCGCTGTGCGGTGTAATTCAAGGCCCTATATAAATACAGCCTTGGGGTAATTCGTGGAGTAGTCGAGTAAGATTACTTCCGGTGATAGGCCATCTCACTACCGATCCATTAAAAACTCATTGAGCTTGACTTAGTTTTTCTCCAAAGCTGAGAGATTTATATTTAAATTTTTTGAAATAACTCATGTTAATGTTTGCACATGGCAGGCCCCTAATTAACTAGGATTTTTACGGGTGGGTCGAAAATCTGCAAAAGCCAAAAGTGGACAAAAAGGTAGGATGGGGGGTTGGGTGTCCGGACACTTAACAAAAATGAAGCCTGGTTTTCATCTAAGGATTAATCCAAAATAAATGTTGAATACTTCTTATCGTTATCAACATTTGTCTTCACAATATTTTCTGACATTTTGTGCTAAAAAACTTCAAAAACATTGCTTAAAACCCTTTCAAATGGCTGGTAAAAATTGAGTGTCCGGACACCCAACCTGTCCGGACACCCAATTACTGGGTATACATCAAATTTTTTGACATCAACCCTGGCGATCAAAAAGTACATCAGATTTTTTTTCTCCAGTTTAATATGGCCGTGATAAGTGGGGGGGGGGGGGTGTAAAAAAAAAAAAAAAATCCGCCTTCGGCCCCAAAAGAGTAGCCATATAACAGCTATAGGGGTAGGCTCAAGTCGTTCTTTACATGATCTTCCCTTTTTTTTTCCTTTAAATCAATTTGTATTTTGTATTTTTTGATATATAATGAATATTATATAATGATATTCTGAAGAGCTGCAACGTCTGCCAGCGAGTGACTATCATCGTTAGAGGAGGGTGAGGGGGCGTGTGCCCCGGGCGACAATTAGGGGCGCAAAAAATAATTATATAAAAAAGAATAAATAAATAAAATGAAAAGACGAAAAGAACAACAACAATAAAAAGAAGATGACTATGGAAACGACAAGGAAAAATTACGAAAAGAAAAAAGAAAAATTAAGGACAAAGAAAATAAGGACTTAAAAAAGACTGACAGTTCAAACCAACGTCAGATATGTATTTCCACAGAAAATTCCTTTACTGTCTTGCTTCAACTCAAAGAATGTCAACAATTTACTAGTCTTTCAGTTTTTCTACCCATGATGGATTCAGTAAGTACGATTATATAATGTGGGTCAGCGCACAACGACATAAAGTAATTACTGTGTGGTCCGAGTTTGTTTTTAAAAAATGCCGATTTTCTCAGGGTGAAGTTTGATTTGCGACGACTCTTAACAATAGCGCCATAGCTGCACACAGTATACGCATTGGGGAGCTTTTACTACGTACGTGAACACGCACCAGGACCAGCGTGAGTTTCTCTTTATTTTTCCTATCTTTCTAATAAGATTAATTACAAGAAAGAATTTTATATAAAGAATATATATATCACTTATCAAAATTATGGCATTCTATGTCTAAATTTCCTTAGCTATAACCTAATATCTGGGTCTACAATTTTTCCTACAACGAAAAGTACCTTATTCAATACGAGGTCAATAATACTTCTGTATATTGATCTCGTACATATGACTCATGAGTGCTTCCACCCCCATTCAGATTCAGTCTTCACTTGTGTACAAGCGCGCCAGTTCATTTGAGCTAGTGGTTTCCAAAACGGAGATAAGGCCATATTTTTTTACTTAATCCAGAGACAAAAAAAAACCATCGAGTCTTAAAAGTTAAAGTTTGGTTAGGGGTTCCGGACACAGCCACAGGCTACTCCTACCCGGTAACGTTAGGCACTGCTACGCCAGCGGCTGGGGCGGGTAGTCGTGCTAGAATTTGGGTAGAGTCGAGTGCAACCCAGTCCACATCTACTACAATACTCACTTGTTTTTTAGGCTCCATGTCAAAATAGCTTGCGTAGGCTGAGGCTGCCTGATCAACGCATTCCTCTACATGTATCATACCGTTTGAATCTGAAGATATTTCTGCCATTTTTATGCTTCAATCAGCAAGAGCCAATACTTCGTGGTTTAATGCTATTTTTTTTTTTTTAACCTCTCTACTGCAACGTAGAGGGCGCGCGGTGTCAACAACACCGGTAACGTAACCGGACGCGAGCGGACCGTATATTTTTGTTTTTAAGTATGTTTTTATTTCTTCCAAATAATACAACATAACAATCAATAACGTACATTGTACTCATACTACAAAGATAATTGTCATAACACAATCATCATATCAATT
>CALNVZ010002974.1:26494813-26516449 GCA_940671915.1 Paracentrotus lividus | reverse complement strand
CTTCGCAAATAGCATACTTTCCTAATGCTCTACTAAGTCTTTTATTAATGCTCATGAAGTTAATATATGAATTCTGCTGTAATAGCTCATCATTTTCCAGGTTGCTTATTGTGTTTCATTTCTTTTATATGAAGCTGTAAAACGTTCTCCTTAGCAGAAATGTCCCCTTCAAGTTTTTTATTTTCATTTGATATAGTTGGAGCGAAAAAAATTCAAATCCGTAATTTCAATTTTCTTCTTCTCGAGTATAGATTCAGTATAAGATGTCTTATGATTCTGATAGCACTTCCTTTTTGCTGGTCGAGAATTTCTCCGTGTTTTCAGTGACTAACTTTTTAGATAATCAGCTTTTCCTTTTTGTTTTTATCTGTAACATTGATTAAAATATCTGATCGGAGTCTCTTTCTTCACACCCACTTTCGTACCATGAAGTCGCGGGACGATAAAATTGTTTATCCCTCGTTATTGTACTCAATCAGAGTTCACATACCCATTTTGTTTTTTTTGTTTTCGTACTTCTTTACCACTACTCTTCATCGTAATGGAAAGACAAGACTATGTTATATCTTGACTACTTCATTCTTTACACAGAATTGTTTTTTTTCTCATTCTTCTTCTCTGGCTACCTTTTAGAAAAGTTTTGTGTAAAAACTGAATTGTTCATTTCAAGTAATTCCCTACAAAACTTCTCTATCCACACTATTTCTGTGATATACGCTTTATTTAATTTGACTACCCTGCCTCGCTTCTATTTGTTAAACATATTCTATGTTTCCACAAAGACTGATTATTACAATTTTCCAAATACGATCCCTTTCTTCGTGTACCTTGGTCGTATTTTGAATTTTTCATAATATACATAAACAACAGAGCTATTGCCGAGTGATCAGGTGCTATGGATGGAACTATGTCACACCTAATAACTAACCTTTCTAATTCTTCTGATATCAACCAGAAGTCTATTCGACTTTGCATAAATGGATTACTTTTAGTATATGTGAATTGTCTTTTTAAAGGTGGGCGCGCGGTCCAGGGTCGGGGGCCTGGCGAAAATTGGGAAATTTGGGACTTTGGGCCCCCTTCTTTCCTAGGTCTATAATCCCCCTGCAATATGTTTATGACATATTGAACAGTCAAAGGCAAACTAAAAAAACAAAAACAAAACAAAAAACAAAAATAAAATCAAAACGAAATTTCTTTTTTCTTTTTTTTTTTTCTTTTTTTGTCTTTTATGTACTGCTTGAAATTTATCAGTATTCGAACCCGCATAATAATTTCCCCCTGATTATCTTGTCTTTTACGACATATATTCAAAGTCTTTCTTCGTTTGTTTTTCTCTAAGTTTTCACTTTAACGTAATGTTACAGAAATACTTGAATATCATGTTATAATAGTTTTCTTTTGACAGGTTTCCTTTCTAATTATTATGTATTACATATCCACTTATAAATGATGACAGTTGGATTACCATTACTCAATTTCAATTTCAATCCTCACTTTCATATACCTGAATATTTTCAATGTAAATGTCAATGTGTACACAATAATATTACATCACATAATTTCAATATTTTAAAGCTATACGTTCTTTAGGTACACTGTAAAAAAATAATACAGCAAAGTGATGTCAGCAGAGTCGCCATACAAAAATGTAATTTAAAATAACAGTTTTGCTGTAAATTTCTCCTCTAATAATTAATGAAAGAGAAGGAAAAAAAATCATTAGAGTTCTGTAGCTTACACATTTGGTTAAAATGGAACAAATGTTTTACTCCTGATGTATATTTTGTATTTCTCGCTTAATTATTTGCAGGAGAAATTTACAACAAAACTGTTTTTTAAATTACATTTTTTTATGGCGACTCTGCTGACAGCAGATTTGCTGTAAAAATACAAATATTTTTTACAGTGTACTCTACGGTCTAATTGCCTCATTCATTATACTGAGTTGCCCAAACTCTATAATAAATGGCTTTAAAGGAGGAGTCCGGGCTGAAATGAAAAAGTTTTGTAAAATTAAGTAAAATTCATCAAGCACAATACAGAAAATTTCATCAAAATCGGATGAAAAATAACAAAGTTAAGCATTTTCTAGGTCGTGATTTTTTTTGTAAAACAGTTCTTGGCTATTGTCTCATTGTCTCATTTGAATATTTGAATATTCAAATGAGCAAACTGATGATGTCACAGTCCCCCTACTTCTTGTGTATTTTATTATATGAAATCCTATTTATCTCATTTTTTCATATATTGCGTATACAGAAAATCCGTCCCTCATACTGAAATAAGTAAAAGCACTTGTGACCTTGAACATTCCGCAAGGATTAATCCGTGTTTTCTATGTAATTGATGCAGAAAATCTTGATAATTGGTATTTCATACAATAGAAAACAAAGAAGTAGGGGGACTGAGACATCATCAGTTTGCCAATTTGAAGAACTGTTTCCTAAAAAATTCAAAACCTAAGAAAATTCATAAATTTGCTATTTCTTATCCGATTTTGATGAAATTTTCAGTGTTGTGCTTTTTCGATTTTACTTTATTAACAAGCAGAATGGAAGATGGTCAAACACGACACCGTATTGAGACGGAAAGCGCCAGCTTGCGGCCTGTAATACATGAATGAACTAATCATATCTGATTGATATTATGCTCACTGTCCCGAAGTTGAGAAAATATGGACACACGAAAGGTGAAATTCTAGGGTTCGCACGAAGCCAGCCCCGAACTTGGTCAACAGCCAAACAAGAGCCAAAATGAGAACGATGCCTAGAAAAGGTTACATGATCATGATGATGGCACTCGAACGACACACGAAGGATACACGAATGGCCCGATGCTTTCGTGATCGGAGCAAAATTTGAAATTTTCCATGATCGTGTGTCCATCCTTGCTCAACTTTGGGACAGTGTGACGCGGGCTTAAAGAATAAATAAATATTTGATGTGTTTTAAATCGAATTTTTAAATATGATTTCTTTTTCATGATGTTACACGTTAGCAAACAGGCTTCGCATACGACCCTAATAAGCGGTAAATTCACCCTGGACATTAATACTAATAAAACATAATAATTACGAGAAAAAAAACAACATATGAATGAGGGTCGGATCAAAATATATGAAAAGATAACGAATTTATAACAAGTCCCTGGTGAGCCACCCTCCGAAGATATTGGGTAATGTGAATGCCATTGATTTGACGTTTTCCTTCTTTTTTTCTTTTTTTTTTTTGATGATGAATATATAAATATGTCATATTTCACAGAGGCATGCATATGGAATAGATGATACATCAAATGAACATTCAAATAATCGATATTCTTTTCTTTTTTTATTGATAATTTATGTAACTTACGATACACAATGTGTGAGAGCAGTTTGCAAGTGACATCACAACATTAGAATTTCAAAATTCATCATCCATAACTTTATTATCCTTTAATGGATTTTATTCAAAATGATAAACTGATAATTTGATTAAATGATATGCTCAAGTTGAACCCCCCTTTTTTTTTTTTTTTTTTTTGGGGGGGGGGTTAATTTAAAAAGGCACATAAATACTACATTTCTTAATCTCTTTATCATTTATCAATGTATCAGGATGAAATCATTTTAGTTGCTGTTGTATCACTTATTATGTATGACAATAATGAGCGATGTGTTTTTTAACTTTTGCATAAACAAATTACCTCGCAAGATGAATGTAAAATGTCGGCTCAATTCAGGCAGAATGACCCAATTCGAATGAATTACCAAAATAATGTTTTTTCCAAAGAATATCATCAATGAATGCATTTAGGATCATGCAATAATATTCAAGTCTATCTCTGGGGATCTATAAACATTATTATTACAATACATGTATCTAATTTATTTAGAAATGTGTGTGTTTAGCAAAGTCATCATTCATGATAAATTGTTGGCCTTGGGAGGCGTGGTTCGCAGACAACGAACCATAGAGTCCTTTCCATCTTGCTTATTATATTATTAATATTATAATTAACAGGGAGGAGGAAAAGGGTACGAGTTATCCCTATTCTCCCCTTATCTTTTTAGTGTGACAGAGAACGTTCTCTGTGAGACCATGCAGTAAAAATTTCTTACTCCATGGTGAGACGATATTGGGGAGTTATCTTGCTCGCGTTTATTTATTTTCCCTCTTCTTTTTTTTTTCTTTTTTCTTTTCTTTTTTTTCTATTTTTTTTTTTTTCTTTGGGTGGGGGTGTTAATAACTTGTATAATACTTGTTTTATGTGAGTCACCTTCATTATTTTTGCCATCTTTCCACCGCTCCCAACACACCTATAACCCTGTAATCACTAGTCTGTAATCGATGTCGTTGAAACAGTTAATTACGGGATGGATTTTTGCATGGTTAGTCAAAGCTAATCATTTTTATTTCACGTAAAAAATGAGTAGGCCTAATTTCTTTTAAGTCTTATCAACCATGAAACCGAGTATCGGAAATGCATTACCACGTCCCATGCAGCAAGACAGAAATGACGTTCCGTGGGTCCAACCACTAGGCTTTTCGTGTAGTGTGACCGCTGCATGAGTGATGACAACTTGATGATAATTTAGTGACATTAATGAATTTTATATATCATATATTTTATTCATAATAATAAACTATTTATGTATTGTTAAATGATGTGATGGTTTATAAATATATCTTCAAAGCTGTTATAATAATAATATTGTAATTGCAATGTTATTTTGACTTATTCTTCTATGTGTTTTCTCATATCGTATTAAATGAGGAAATGTTTGTATAATAGTGTTACCTTCATCGGCATCGCAACATCGCTAAAATACGTGCACCTTTTTACAAGTATTTTATATGTTGTTACATTCATAAGTAACAGGTGTATTGACGGACATTTCGATATATTCTTAAAGAGAAGACTTGACTTTTATTTTTTCTTAGGGCACTGGATGAACAGACCTGGTAATTTCTGAAACAAAAGGGGATATAAAAGAACAATGGCAGTAAAAATGAAATTTAAGAAGATGGGGATTATCCATGAATAAAATCCTGAAAAGTGTTTCAAATCCCCGAAAACAGCTTCAGATTTTTGTTTATACCCTTTTTCAGATAAATATTAGCTAAAAGATACCAATACAACGGCAAAGTAAGAAACCAACATCCAGAGAAGATAAATTTATTTCTGCCGTTGCAGGAAAATCAATTCTCGTATTAAAAATATGGTTTAATGCCAATTATCCCATCAAATTACTATATTATAGCCCACGCATTTCTAATAGTGAATATAATTTTTCTGCAGAACTCAAAGTTTACCACTTTTATTATATATTTTGCTGGATAATTACGATCTCTGATTTTGACGCGAATCCTCCTTAGCGACGGCACAAAAGAATCTTTCTTTTCAGGATGTTGGCTTCTTACTTTGCCATGATACCGGGGTTTGGGGGCGATTACTCATTTGTAAAAGGGTTTAACGTAACCTGAAAACATTTACCGGAGAAATTTGAAACATGTTTCACGATTTTATTCACTGATAATTACACCTCAAATTTCATTTTTGAGCCTTTCTTCTCACCCGCCCCCCTTTGTTTCAGAAATGACGTGTCTACCGTTTGAGAAAATATCAAAATTGCCGTCAACACTCCCGTTATGAACGAAATACAACAACATAATATATGGAAAACTTGCAAATTAGAAATAAGAATCGTTTTTAGCGATTTTGCAATACTTATTACGGTGAGGGTATGTAGGCCTAGTTAAATTTATTCTCCGGCCTCGTATTATGGTTTTGTTGTTGTCTTATTGTTGTTAACAATCTATTGTTAATAAGTATCTTAATGTTACCATAAATCAGTATAACTATTTCAGGAAACCTGAAAAAGCCTTGAACACACACACACACACACACACACACACACACACGCTTACACACACACACACACGCATATATATATATATATATATATATATATATATATATTATATATATATATATATATATATATATATATATATATATATATATATAAATAGTCGTACAATCTATCGCGCAATATACTGGATTATAAGTACGGACAAATTCGTCAGTGATTTTACGAACCGTCCTACACCTAGCGAGTTCCAAACCAGCTTTTTGAGATAATTCGCGTTTCAAAGTTTGGATGTTCTTCTGACGCTCATAACTTCGCGCTTTGAAGGAAACCAGGGCAATTAATTATATCAATGTACAGCATGAAATCTATAATAAAATATGAAAGAAATTATTTGCAATCGGGGTTTGAATTTTAAATATTTAGAATAAAATGGAAGGTAGTTTTTTAGAAACTTATTATTTTTACTACAAACAGGGGGTTAAGGTCACTTCGTAAAATCATGCGTATCACGCGCATGTTTTTTAGCGTCCTAAACCACGAGATAGAACGGTTCGTAAAATCATTCAATGCATACGCGCACCGCTCACCCATTATGTAGGTCGGGTTGCGCGCCATTCTGGAGACTGCTATATTGTAGAAACAATGGTTTAGGACGCTTCGTAAAATCACTGGAAGCGATGTGACGTTTTGAACGAAATTTGAATCTTCTCTTATTTTTAAAATAATTAAGATTTCGACCTGAAATTTGGTCATTCGATAGAGTTGAATACAGGCTTTAAGAATATCGAAAAAACTCAATTTTGAAAATTTGACCAAAAATTTGGTTTATGACGGTTCGTAAAAACCGCGACGAAATATTAAATTATTCCGAGAGCAGATTTGTTTCTCCGAGGCCGCAGGCCGAGGTGAAATAGATCTGCACGAGGGATAATTTAGTATTTGGAGTTCATATAGTCCAGTAATGTTGCAAGATTGAGTGTTCACTATTTATTATAGTAAATAGACCCCGAGATCTTACTAATCTGGTTTTATCTTTGCCCAAAAGTTTGGTGCTAATTTAGCTATTATGACGTAGATTGTTGTTCCGCGTATCTATTGTTAGAAGCTGCTGTGCGCACCATTTTACTGTTATTGCGCGCTTGCAATGAAGCAAACGCTCCTTGCAATCGATAGAATCGACACTCTCCCCATTCATTTAACACGGGCTTTCCCGTCCAAAAACCGAAAGTTATATTGTAGGCTACATAGGCCTATGAACAATATAACAAATTGAAGGTAGGTCACGTGGTACTGATCTATCCAATCCCAACGCGTATTTTTCCACCACTATTTACTATATATATATATATATATATATATATATATATATATATATATATATATATATACTTACACACACACACACACACACACACACTCACATCACACACATTTAACACACACCCACATAGAAGCTAGTATAAAAAAGTCTTAAAGAGTAGCAGTTTCAGTCAAATAATCTATTTGGATCATTTCTGCTTCTTATAATATTATTTTTTCTAATGTGGAAGGAACCAGCAACGAAAACGAGTTTTACTATATAAAGACCAAAGTTCATGGAAGATCAATAACCGACTGACGTATAAAAACGTAACACCGTTTTGAAGAATCCCAAACAAAGGCGATATTGAATGAATTATAATTTTTCAATGTACTAATCAATAAGTCAGTCATCAAAGGCTTTTGATTTTTAATCTACGTAATTTTTTGTATAGATGAATGTACGTAATAACCAATAATGAATTACGTACACAGATTGAACTGAGTCATCTAATAATTAGTTTTTGTTTGTAGTCCAATTAATCAGAACTGAACACACTGACCTAATTTACGATTACTCAAGCATGAAAGAATGAAAATATTGGTTTGAAAGAAACAATCTGTAATGATTCTACAATCCAGTATTATGCGAAAGAAGGGTAAAGAATCACCCATTCCTAATTTTTTGTTTAGTGTCGTATGATCATGTATCCTCTTTTCTATAAACTTAATGTGACCCCCAAAATGGTAATCAACTTGATTTGTTGAATGTTCCTCTAAATATATGTATGATATGTTCACTATAACTATTTAAAAATTGTTTTGTTTGTACTCTCAGAGATGTTATGCGGCGGTCACAACTCGTCGTAGGCTACGGGGCACGTACCATCAACGCAGCCTGCGTTGCATGTACAATGCATGCACAGGTCGTTGGTCAATTTCTGCGATTCCTGCGTTTCTGTAGTAAGGGTATTGGAAAAAACGTCCTACACGTCGTACATGCAACGTGCCTCCGAGGTACCTGCGCTGCCCGATTATTCTGCGAAATCCATCGTAGGGAGTTGCACGTCGAAGGTACGGCGAGTTGTGACCGCCGCATTAATTACGAGGCTCCGCAACGTATCTGATTTTCCGAATCTCGGAGATATTTCTAAGACGTGAGATACCACCCATGAGAGTTGAGAAACTAGGTCTCGGTAATTTAGCCAACCTGGTAATAATCATGATAATGGTAGGTCTATATATTCATCAAGGACACCATAAAAAACAAAGCATAAATATTAAATGGTGAAATTGCTTAAGGGTTAGGCTATCCCCTGAGAAACTTAATCATGAACGCTTTGACGAATATTGATAACAGACAATATTTGCTAATTGTTTTGATTTCTGTATTACATTTTCAGTCTATGTCTTTTTGATCTTCCGTTGGTAATAAGGAGAATATTTTGAAGAGGAAAATCAATTTACAATTCCAGATTTGCAACAAAAAAAAAAAAAAAAAAAAAAAAAAAAAAAAAAAAAAAAACAAAAAAAAAAAGACATGGGCATCAGTAGGCAGCTACCTCAAAAAGAAAATAAAAAAACATGCCGGTTATCATTCAGTCTCCCTGTGATGTGGACATTACAGCTACAAAGTAGTTTTTAAGGGTATGTTCAGAAGCTATGTTGCAAACTTAACAAGTATAAAGTAGATTTTAATTATAATTGACAGTTACCATGAAAATGCCTAAATGAGTTTAGGCGTACATGACTTGCAGCTGCCTATTCATGTTCTCACACATGCAGACAGCAGACAGAAGACAAACAATGGGTCTACGTGCAGCGAGCTCGATTGACATTTTGAAGTAAATGAAGATGACGTCATTGCCAGGTATATGTGTACTTGAAATCAAATTACGACACATTACACGAGGGAAATGATGTTTGATTTCAAATACATGAACTATTTGATATAAAAAATTATCTCACAGTGACCAGGGCGAGAGATTTTTTTCGAAGCGTGAACAAATATGCACGAGAATCGGCCATCTACAAAGCGAGGAGAGAGAATTATGATGAGCATGATGAGGGGAGAAAGACAATTACGATCCTTTCCCAAACAAACTTTCATGGAATACAAACGACTTTTATTACTTGGGGGAGATCTTGTTTTTACATTAAGGTGCGCGAGTTTTCGTCTTTATTTTCCTATACAATGTTGTTGCTTCTTAAAGCGATTTCTGACACTTTACGCCCCGGTGATTGCCGAAGCAGTAAAGAAAGAAAAACATAGGCCTACATGTAGTTGAAAACACTTGCCAAGAAGTATCCCGTAACCGACGAGAGCTCCGACTCCTCAAATAATCTCAATGTTTCTAGAAACTATTTTGTAAACGTAAAACGTAGGGATTGTAAGTGGTAAGTAGGCCTACGGGTGTGAGTGGGCGGATGTGGGGAAGTTGGAGGGTGCGTGTGTGAAGATGTGCGTGTGGATTTGTGTATGCGTAGGGTAGGTATCCATGGGGCGTATGTGTGGGTGAAGGGTATATGTGTGAGAATATGGGAGGAAGGATGGATATGAGGGTTTGTGTATAGTGTGTGTATGTGTGGTTGAGAGTGTTTGTGTCACTGTGTGGGTGTGTGTGTGTGTGTGTGTGTGTTTCAAATAATGTAGATATATCAAAAAATTATAATGCATGAATATCGACTTCTGTGCAAGTAAGATGAGAAGAGGTGGAAGCGTGCAATTTGAGTGCATATATCACGAGGGAATGTTACACTTCGAAAGCACGACAGATTGTCAATACACTCTTGTGTTCATGCTTCTACTGAAGTATTTGTTTGCAATTTATCTGTTTCTTTTTATATCGCTTAAAAAACACTTCAAACTGAACTTAACGAATTCATCAAAGCGATTTTCTTCATGAAATTTGAAATGTCAACGACGCCCTAGGCAATGCATGCTTTGTCTGTCCAGATCCCTGACAATTATTGCTATGCAAGCTAGAAATTGTTATCTAATCACAACACAGAGCAACCAAAAAATACTCCTATAGTGAATTACTCTTTCAGCGAATTTCTATTTCATGTGTCACTGAGAAATTACAAATCATTTGGTTGAAGAGGTTTTCAACAATAATTAAATGACTGCATTAATCGAAGTAATTACCTTCATATAATTATGTTGATTTTAAAATGCAAAACTAAAACCTACACAATTATGCTTCTTTTTCCACGTTGTCTGCTTTAATAATTTAAAGATTTAATCTTTACCGCCATCTATATTGTCTGTCATTCCTTTCCCTCCCTTCTTCTTTCTAATATAATGCGAGTGCAAAAATAACGACTTAAAAGACTTTCACAAAAAAATATAGCTCAGTCAAAAGCAGCAAAGACATGAATGTTAGTACTAAGTAAAAAATTATTATATAGAATCAATTCCAAGGTCATTTCATTTCAGTTCTGTTCTTTTCTTTCCTTTCTTTCTCTCTCTCCCTCTCACTCTCTCTTTCTCTCTCTTGCATACGAAGCTACTGGGAAAATGTATATTAATTTTTGTCTGTCGGTTATTATCATCAGTTTCACTTTTTTACAAAATGTAATACAATTAAAAACAGGAACTAGTAAGGAAATGAATTGTACAACATAACCGTGTGATTTAATTATCCAAAATATTACCATAACTGTGTGTTGTAAGTCATTACATGAATTATTTTGCCTTTTAATTGAAATTATTTTTATATTTCGGAAGTCATAATATATAAAGCGTGCTGAAACATCTTTACTCTGTAGTAAGTAGCATAAGTTGTCACAATATTCATATTCATTGGAGAATATGACAATGCTCCATCTTGTTATAGATTATTTGACAATAATGCTGTTAAACTACCATCTGCACTGGGCTTCTCCATAAAGTTGAGTTTCTAGCTCCTATACGTAGTTTCCTTAACTTCAAGCCAATTAAAAGAGCCTGAAAACAAGCCTCTACACCTTAACATCGTGATAGCTAAAATCCATTACTTTATGAATATTTGAACAAAGAAACTGACCAGAAATATATGATATGAAAATGAGCAAAGGAAAAGGAATTCCACCAGGAATCTAATTTTTTTTTTTTTTTTTTTTTTTTTTTTTTTTTTTTGCATTTCTTGATTACTGTATGAATTTGAATGTAAGTGACATATTACGAGATATGCATAATAATGGTAAATAATAAAAGTAAGAGTACCACGCAATAAGTAACATGTTTTTCAATTGACCAAACATAGATTGCTCTTATAAAAGTGACACTCAAAAAGTATTTTCAAAATTTATAACTTGTAATTGAACGTTTAACGGAAAGTCGGGGACAAAGGTTATCGTCCTTTTGACTCTTGCAGGAATTCGTGTTTTTTTTTTTTTTTTTTTTTTTTTTTTTTTTTTTTAATCATTTACCTATTTTCCGGAAAGTGCTACATTACACTATGAGTTTACAATGTCCTCAACGGGCTCAGGCACGGAACCTAATTATATATACACTGTAAAAAAAAATACAGCAAAGTGATGTCAGCAGAGTCGCCATACAAAAATGTAATTTAAAAAACAACTTTGTTGTAAATTTCTCCTCTAAGAATTTATGAAAGAGAAGGGGAAAAAAAAAGCTTACGTATTTGGTTAAAACGGAACAAAATTTTTACTCCTGATGTATATTTTGTATTTCTCATGTAATTATTTGCAGGAGAAATTTACAACAAAAGTGTCTTTTGAATTACATTTTTTTTTATGGTGACTCTGCTGACAGCAGATTTGCTGTAAAAATAAAAATATTTTCTACAGTGTAGATACTATTCTGTTCACATATGTAAATATATTGATAAAATTTAAAGGTATAGAGTTAGATTAAAATGTTATGCACGTTATATTTCAAAATGAAAATCAATCATTAACAAAATTTGTCGATGAGTTTTTCTTTGATAAAATCCAATTTTAACATTTACTTTGTTGTTGTTGTTGCTAAGCTATTCTTGACCAAGACGATTACGTTCACTAGAAGAAAGAATACTCTGTGATATTTTTCCTGAAAAGTATAGTTTTGAAAGACTTATAGTATACCTTCATTTACAAAGTAAAGCTTCGGGCCATATATTTTCCTAGATCTAAAACAATGATTTATATATATATTTCTTAATAATACAAAATTAAAACACACAATATACAATGTATATACACGGACGGTTAACATTAATTACAAAAGGACTGTTTGATGACTTACTCCCAAATACAACTAAATATTCATAAATTAGTATGTTAATGTTGCCATTTTTTAAAAACTACTTTCATTTACAAATGGGACAAACAACCTGGTGTTATATGTAATGCGGCCGTCACAACTCGTCGTAGCCTACGGGGCACGTGCCATCAACGTAGCCTGCGTCGCATGTATATACACAGGTCGTTGGTCAATTTCTGCGATTCCTGCGTTTCTGTAGTAATGCGGCGGTCACAACTCGCCGTACCATCGACGTGCAACTCTCTACGATGGATTTCGTAGAAAAATCGTACAGCGGAGGTACCTCGCAGGTACAATGCATGTACGACGTGCAGAAAGTTTTTATAATACCCTAACTATAGAATTGCAGGAATCGCAGAAGTTGAATTAAGACCTGTGCGTGCATTGCACATGCAACGCAGGCTACGTCGATGGCACGTGCCCCGTAGCCTACGACGAGTTGTGACCGCCGCATAAGGGTATTGGAAAAACTTCCTGCACGTCGTACATGCAACGTGCCTCCGAGGTACCTGCGCTGCACGATTTTTCTACGAAGTCCATCGTAGGGAGTTGCACGTCGAAGGTACGGCGAGTTGTGACCGCCGCATTATACAGCCTTTATCCCATGATGAAAATAATTAAATACATGTCATTATTCGTTTTCAAAGAAAAATAAAGGAATGAGTGACAGAAATGTCCGCCCAGGCCTAAACGATGAAGGTCGTCGAGAAAAGGTGTTTCGACCTCATTTCATTTGCACCACTGAAATATTGTAATTTATGTAGTCATTCATCAATGCCAAAATTTCTATCCCTCGCTTAATAGTGGTTATTAAATTATTTGAATATATAAATTTCATATAACTTAGCAGATATAGTGAAGCGTGACCTTTCAACATTAAACAGTTTTCCGGCATACTCTCGTTTTAAATGAAATACAATCTATCTTATTGAAATATATGTGCTAAATTCTAGAACTTGGACTTGACCAATACGGTATAAGTATATAAATAAAATGTGAATAAAACTCGTTCGAATGCAACATAATTATAGATAGTTTCATTCCAAAGCAGATGAAATTCAGTTTTGTAAATTCAGAGAATGTTTGTTCTGAAGATCCTCGTTTTTCTTTTTTCTTTTTCTTCAATTGGTAGGCCTGTTGAAATGTGCGTTTAATGAAATTGCTTTCAAAATTCAAGTTGATGCACTTGTTCAAAGATGGGTACTTGTCTGAACAGCAGTCTGATAATAATAACTAAATTTTCATTAAAAAAATTGATTTAGTCCCTGTTGGAATGAAACTTTTCATATTTAGCGAGATGACCTAATTATCATTATTGCTTCATTTTGTGATAACACTTGATCATACTGGCAAAAGGCACATTTTTATTCAACAGTTAAACACTCAAATATCATCATTTGTTCGTCGAATCTGATATATAGAAATAATTTGAAATATGAAATAACGTTAAAACTTTACCGTATGTATACCTATACAAATTGATAAAAATATCAAAATTTAAAACCTATGTCATGAGAATGTAAACTCTTATAATACAAATATAATTATTTACATTTTGTACTCGTAGTACATATTATGTTTTCACAGTTTGATTTGTATCTATTGCACTATAATGAAGAAAACAATGACCGAATTAATGTGAACTAACATTGCAGCCTGGGTGCTATAGAAGAAGAAGCTTTAAAAGGTTCCACATTGTTCAAATGTTTCTAGAAATCATATCACATCCTTTAAAAGTTTTACAAGTTTGAGTTTGTTACAGCTTAATTTCTCTGCTATAATACAATATAATATTGTTTTCCATTTGTTCTGTTACTCGACATATCTTGATCGAATAAAATAGAACGTTTTGATTTAATTGTTGATAAAAACCTACAAATTTACACAATTTACGATTCAGAATCTTAACCGATCTCTTTTAATTGAAACAAAATATTTTTTTTTGTTTCTATATTAAGTAGCACAATGACATACGGGTGTAGTCAATTAATTCGCTCAAATGTGCAGACATAAAAAAAAAAAAAAAAGAAGATATTTTTCAACTTTCATTTGTACTCCGCAAAAAGTACTTAATAAGTTTATATATTTTAATGTTATCCACTTTCGTTGGTATCCATTCGTTCAATCTCTCGCATCAGTTTCTCATCATCATCATCGTCGTCGTCGCCCTTCTCACTATCTTTCTTCTCGGATGACATTTCGACGTCGTCACCATCATCCTTCTCATTGTTTTCAAAGTCATTTTTCTCTGGTAAGCTGGTCTTGTCCGCTTTGTTTTCATCCATGTTCCCTACTTCTTTCTTCTTTTTATCAGCTTCCCTCTTCTCTTTCAACTTCTTCGCTGTTTCCAACTTTTGTTGATCCAACAACTTTTTAGCTTCAATTTTTGCCTGCTTGGCCTTTTCTTTCTCTTGTTTGGCCTTCTCTTTTCTCTCTTTTTCTTTCTTTTTCCTTTCTTCTTTTTCTTTTTTCTTCTTCTCTTTCTCCTCTTCATCGTCGCCAAAGCTGGTGATCTCATCTTTGATGTCGGCGCAATCGTAGATGTTCACCGTGCCATCGAAAGATGATGTAGCAAGTTTGCCCTCCAGGAGCTGTAGAAAATGAGGATAATAATATACAGTATATTTTAGGTCTAAAATTATCCCATCATGCATAACTTATGTCACATATAAT
The DNA here is from genome assembly GCA_940671915.1 of Paracentrotus lividus. Classification (NCBI taxonomy): domain Eukaryota; kingdom Metazoa; phylum Echinodermata; class Echinoidea; order Camarodonta; family Echinidae; genus Paracentrotus; species Paracentrotus lividus. Next base: position 26,501,369 of record CALNVZ010002974.1, on the reverse strand, counting down.
TATAATGATCAATTTAAACAAATTTACATAAAAATTGTATCCGCGATTAGTAGAAATTTGCCGGTTATTCATACACTGTACATTGTATACTACTATTGATTAAACATTTGATAAATACATGTACCGTGCTTTGCGTAATACATATAATAGCATTTATTTAGTGTAATGGCTGGTGCTCACTCATAATATCCTATACGTTTAGGAAGAGAGTTTTTTCTTATCCGTATAGTTCACAGGTTTTTAATGCAATTATTGTCTGATATCCTATTTCAAATCACCATTGATCTACCAAGGCACCAATGGATTTCGAACAGAAAAGGGATGTTTACACTTGAGCAATTATCGCTTCAGAATGTAACATATCAATTATTTATGGCAGTTTCCATGGCTACAACGCTAACATATTAGTTACGGTCACAAAACGTTTGGTAAAAAGTCAATACCCTGCCAGACAAGAAGCCCGATTAAGTGATTCATAGCTGAAATAAAATGGTTATATATTACTGCTGCCGTGGCTCGGGGAGGAACAATAGAACTATAGAGCAATATTTATCCTCCGATAAATCAAGCAATTAAACATTCCCACTGCTACTCTCATCACAAAACAAATATGTGCTTTACTATAGATCCCTTTGCCTCTGATCCTTCACCTCTTTCTCATTTCTGTTTTCAAGAATACATTTATTAAATATTTATTTATTTTTATTGAATTCACGTGTATCTCATTATTTTTTTTTTCCAAGATGATGAAATATAAAAATTAAGTTTAATTTGATAATATTCACCTTATATTTTTTTTTCAAAAATACAATCATGTTTTACTTGATGATATCATAGTTCGAAATAATGATGAAATAGCAATATAATAAATTTGATGATGTTTGATGTTCGTAACATTATATGTTTCAAGATCATAATAACATACAAATTTAATGATTTTCATCATATTTTATATATTTAAGATGATAAAATATCATATGTTTTAGAGTGCGGGCCATTCAATGGATATCCTTCTAATTTTTCACTTTTGTCACCCGCCTCTGGTAATATTTTATGACATTGTATGAAGGCAGATGAAAAATAACGAAAATGAAAGTAAGATTTTACAACTCGGTATGTCCAAAAGTTTACTCACTGTTACTTTATAAATTGATATTTTGTAGAATCTTTCTGAATAACCCAATGTATATGCAGAGGCCAGTAAATTATGTAGGAATGTTTTATTGTTGGACATTTAGAACACAAATTTAATAATGTTCATCTACTTTTGTTTTCAAGATAAGAATAAAACATCGATATCATTATTTGATGTTGTTTACTTAATTTTCTGCTTTTAAGATAATAAAAAAGACAAATTCAATGTTTAATTTCCATCCCATGATATATCCTTAAGATATTTATAACCATTAATTTAAAAAAAAATAGAATTAAAAAATAAATAAAAAAATAAAAAAAAAACTCACCAGAATGGAATATACTGCTCCTTCATGTCCCTTGAATGTTCTCTTTAGTGCTCCCGACTTAGCGTCATACACCCGTGCTAGACCATCTCCACAGGCGGTGTAAACTAGAAAGATAACATATATGGTCTTGATAATAATACAGGATAAGTTGATAATAAAATTATGAGATTACTCTAAAGGTTGTGGGTGGAATCTGATAATTAAACCTAGGTAAAATTTTAGACCACACTTCTATTGAATGATGGGTTTTATCTTACCTCATCCATATTCATGCTAAAGATAATGTACCAATTGATTCAGTAAAAGTATTTAAAAATTTCCTTATCTTCTCATTTCACCAAAAAAAAAGAAAGAAAAAAAAAAAGACAACTTTTTTTGCCTCAGGATTGAAATAATTTTTACTTGGTGAATGAGTTGACAACTGTGGTCAAGTGAATCTGGGATCAACTAAACCATACCACCCTATTAGTTTAATAAAAATAAACCCAAGATGCATGCTATTAATTTTTTTATTTTTTTATATGGCAATTCATACTCTCAGAAACATGGAAGGGGCAGGTTCTTTTATTCAAACCTACAAATACAACAAAATGTGAAACTTGTCAGTTGTAGTCGACATGACAACATAATTGTCACTGTAGTGCAATTTCAGTAACAATAGACTCAAACAGCAGCATCAATATTTAAAATGCTTTTAAATTTACATTGTCGCCTGCAATAATGATGATGACATTGGTTTTCATCGCAATATCTCAGAGTCACTTTCTCTCTTTGTTTGCGACTTCTCAAGGTTATTTATTATCATGTTATTAATTGTGATGGTTTTTATAAGATACCAATTGTTGCTAAATAAATGTTGTAACGCGTCAATATAAATATAAAGCTCTTATTTTATGTTTCCATGTTGTCCTCAATGTCATGTCTCATATCGCTTCCGAAAAGATGAAAACATGAATTGTCAATGTCTGTCGGCCTCAATTCTCTCTCTCTCTCTCTCTCTCTCTCTTCTCTTTCTCTTTCTCTTTCCTGTCCGCTATCCCGTTCTCCTATCTTCTCTCTCTCTTCTCTCCAAAGTATCTGTCCGTTCTTTATTCCCGCTCTTTTTTGCTATTACGTGTCTCTCTCTTGAGGCATTACTAAAATTAATGTAGTTATGTGTCTGCTGTAATTAGGGTGTAAATGATACTTATTGTCTAATTGGACTTCTCCCGGTAAATATTTGATGTCTGTGTTGTCCTATCTTCTTAGATAAGGTGCTGTATGGAATGAAATTTCAGGCCATTCTGGGTTTGTATTTGTTTTATATTTACATCCTTTACAACCCTCAAGGCCTCAACTCTTATTATTAATGGGTTGTTGCTTTAAATCTTAAGAATTTTAATATTTTGTAGCGCTTAATGTAATTGGTTGATTGAAAATGGCAGTAAATATTCCTGTCTTGCAAAAATTTAAGACTGAAATAGGGTACCGGGTAGGGAATACCGGACGGTCCCACATGTCTACCTAGCTGCCAACATAAGATCAACTGAGTTGAATACGGCATCTATTGGTCAGGGGTCTGTCTGGGAAGGTTGAATGCTGTATTCGACAACAACAAGTGAAGAATCTCCGAGAAAACTACCACAATCTGTCAAGGTAGGAAAATTTGCAGCCTGAAAAATGGCCTGATGTAAAAATTGACAATTTGAGAAATGTGATGGTATAAATAGAATTGGGGCATGACCTCTATTTCATGCATTATGGACATGTGTGGAGGGTGGGCCAAACGTGTATGGAGTGTATGCACTGTACAAAGCCTGTGTACTGGGGTGTAGAGTGTTGAAAGTGCTAGTCAGTCATTTTTTTTTTTTTTGTGTAGGGAACACCGGACACCACATGGAGGTTGTTTGTTTTACTTCCGGGTTGAGTTGCTAAGCATGTAGATCAAATAGTAAGTTGCATATCGTTTGTTGGAGCCATAAGGCGTTATTGCATCTTATATGTTCCGTTGAGAGCCAGAAGGGCTATTACGTACAAAGTCAATGGTAATAGCGCTTGGCTAAACGGAACATCCTTGATCTGCAATAGCGCCTTCTGGCTCCAGCCGACGTATAATTTATTATATTTATTTATTAAATTGTTTGACAATTTGAATGTCTATTTCTCTTTATTATTATTGTGATATGTCATGATCTACATGAGATATGAAGTTATTTCTGGTGTTTGAAATTTATGTAGTAAAATGCATATAATCTCTAAAAATGAATAATGTTAAGAATCAATACAAAACATGTTTAAGTTGATGGTTTACATTCAAATCAGTGCTTCCAGACAGATCTTTATACCAAAAAAAGGGTAAAAACATACTGTCCAGTATTTCCTACACTGTAGGAATACCGGACAATTTACGATGACGTCATTATTTGCATAATACTGGCCTCACCAAATATTTGATTACCTCAAATTTTTTGGAAAATAAAGTTGAATGATGTAGCTAAGCAATGAGAATCTTTTTCTTTTGTGATTTTATTGTTTTCGTGTGCTAATTAAGAAAATGAGCTTAAGTGGCCGGTATTCCCTACATCTACCCTATCTCCAACAAAAAAACAACAACAACAACAACAAACAAACAAAACAATTGCACACTGTCATTTTGTAATAAATTTACCAAACTGTATTACATGATAAGCCCTGTTATGTATTGATCGTCTAATCGTAATTAGCGGATCTGAAATCACCTTGCGGAAGTAAAAGTGAGTGTGTGTGTGTGGGGGGGGGTTGTGTATGCGTGTGCGTGTGGGAGAGAGAGAGGGAGTGTTTGTGCGTGCGTTTGTTTGTGTACGGGGTGATGTGAGAGGGTGTTTTTTTTGTGTGTGTGTGTGTGTGTGTGTGTGTGTGTGTGTGTGTTGTGAGAGAGAGAGAGATAGAAGGCCAAGGAGACAAAATGATAACTCTAACCTTGGAAGACATCATCCATCACATAAAATTAGCATGACCTTGATGCAAAACCGGGGTTGCAGAATATAGTTCATGCAAAACAAAACCTACAGTTTGTGTCCGAAGGTCTCTCTTCATTACCCAACCAAAGCCTTGCAGAATTAATTTATGGTGAGAAAAATTAATTGAAAATGTTTCGTAATTTGCTGTCACACATGGCCGTATAAGGCAAACGGATATTATTTTGGGGCAACCGTTGATATTTTTTTAAAAGTTTTATGTTCCTTTCCTCTCCTTTGATTGGATGTTTATTGTTAGTGTTTTCCAAAAAGAAACGGATTACGAAATCCGGCCCTTTATCGACGGTTGTGTGTTATTGTTGTTAGTGTATTGTACTTGGTCTTTTTTTGTTCAGTTCCTTTGTCCACCTTCACATTTCACATTTTAAAATACAATTTCTGATACTCCAAGCCAGCTATATTAGTGTGTCGCACTAGAAAATTCATGAATTGCTAATAATCGACATTATTATCAACGAGATCCTTAAACCTGTACCACTCAAATCTAAATGGCACTAAATGAGGTTTAAATAAATGGGACTGTGGTGCCTTATACATCCCAGTTATTTATTCAAATTTTAATTGGTTTGTCTGCGATACAATTTAGCATATAGTAGCAAACAATTTATTTTAAGAAAAAAACAGGCTTGTATTATATTATCTGTTTAATCTCTTGGAATAAAATCTCAATAACGGATTTTATCTTACCTAGGCCATCTCGAAACTTGACTGATTGAACAGTGTGCTTATGTCCCTCGTATGTTCTTGTCAAATCTCCAAACTCTGTCACCCAGCATCGAACAGTCTGGTCTGCACTACCCGTGTACATCAATTTGTTTATTACCTAAATTGGAAATAAAAAGATAAAATATAAAATGTGATCATGGTTATAGGGGATACATAATTTATATATTATCTTAGATTGTAATGCCATGATGATTCAAAATTTTCTTAAATTCAAGTCGACGAGATGGAGTTCTTCATTTCATTTTATGTTACAATGATTTATATTGTAATGTTTGAAAAAAATATTTAAAAAAAAACATTCAAAATAAAAACCTGAGAAGCTTCAGGGAGTGATGAAACTCGGTCAAACATCTTTCCTACCGTAGGCCTAATCAGGCTATTGGATTCGCTGAATCATTATGTCACAAATCTAGATTATGACATTATTCTAAAATTGAACTGAATTTGAAATAAATATCATAAAAACGAAATGAAAAAAGAAAATGCATGCAAAACCAGTTAAAGCTGATTAAAGCACAAACGATGTTCTATAATTAAAGAACAAAAAGCAGTCATCATTTTTTAAAATCATTATCTTCATGTGTTCAATTCCACCATGTGCTCCTGCTCGCTTATCAATTCCCTCTATGCCATCACGATATTAATAGAAATGTCGATACCTACGTCACTATGCCTATAAATAATATCCCCGTTGTTTAGAACGATGTCCCAAGGGTCTCCTACATCAATTAATTTGTTTATACCAGTCAATCTTCATTACACGGTATAATGTTGGTGTCTCATTTATAAACTGGTTAAACAGAGTGGTGGGTATACAGTATGGAATGCACACATTCTGCGATAAAATTTATGTCGAATGAAATTTGAACTGCATTGGTTGTGTAAAATCAACAAAATATTAATCTTTTGATCCAAATGTAAGACTTAGAGAAATTGGATACAAATGTTTACCACCAAACATTCGGCTGTGTATCCCTGCCTTCTTCAGGGATTTTATAAACTCTACAGCAAATGATGAAGGGCGTATGATAAGGTTGAACATTTGGAGGTAATTATTTTACCCATTTACTTTGCATTGCATTTGAACCAAAAGCTAACAAATTTAAATTCATACTTTGCAAAATTACACAAATATCAACTGTATTTAATACATAATTATTAACAGAAAATGCTTTGTATACTCCCCTCTTATTTGGAATAAAATAACAGAGGGAGGTTGCAGCCCCAGCGGAGTCAGCTTTTATTTCAACATTTGCTATTATCAATTTCGAAGAACAGGGCGAGAATGGAGAAGTGGATATTTTAAGCGACATGGTTTTGTTTCTAAATCATTTCAGTGTAGTTTATATTCTAGAAACAGACAGATGAGCG
>CALNVZ010002974.1:26450389-26486467 GCA_940671915.1 Paracentrotus lividus | reverse complement strand
CTCTGCCATTTTTGCCTCTGCCATTTTTGCCTCTGCCATTTTTACCTCTGCCATTTTTACCTCTGCCATTTTTACCTCTGCCATTTTTACACCGAACCGGAACTACATGTGACCTTTTTTTTATACCTTTGCATTGTGTACAGCAACGGTACGGTATAAAACTAAAAGTAGGAGAAACCCTTTAGGTACCAAATCTTCACAAACATTGTAAGGCCTAACGATTTCTTGCTGATATTATACACTTTACTTTGTATGATTTGCATTTGCAAGACAAAGGTTCAGCTTGATTTTTTTGCCATGAAAAAAAAAAAATCGAATTATAAAAACTTTGTTTTTGTTTAGGGTATGTGACTATGATTTGAATGGATGTGAACGTTGCAAAGTTGGGGTTTTTGCCAGAGTCCCCCAAACAGTTTTTACGATTTGCAAAGTAATTTACCTGTTCGCACACGATGGATTTTCCATACATAATGATAACGTAGTTAATATCTAGAGATGGTCACGTACAAGATTGTTTTAAAAGTGTATTGTTAAGCGTTTATTTTCGTGGGTCAAATCATCATTGGAACTTAGACTAATATTTAATATCTGTAGTGGTTTGGTAAATATCATGAAGATGTACAACACATGTCAACATCATTATTATGTTATTATAAGTTATCGATTATAAACAGTTGTTGCTATTGGTTTATAAGTCGTTGTTGATTAGGTCAAGTTGAAGATGGGGTAAAGCTTTGGTAAATCTGGAAAGAAAAAAAACCCTCAAAATTTGAAGTTATAGAAAATCATGATTATCAAAGAAAATAACTACACAACTTTTGAAATGAGATTTTAAAACTGTTACAAATATGTATATGATATTACAATAAAATATGTCTTACATTAAAAGTCGAGGTCCCGGCAAAATACCTTTAGGCCCTATTTACTTTTTAATATAACAGATTCACAGGCGTGAACAGGAAGAAAATATTAGGGTAATGCATTTGTATGCTTTCTGTATATGACTTAAATCTATGAATCAATTGTTCAGAAACCCCTTTTTTAGGAAAATAAAGTGTCAATAGAGGGCGTGTATTCTGCTCTTTCGGTCACATTCGAATTTTCATACAGAATCAACCCGAAAACGCTTCGCTTATTTAGAATTTAAATGTTTCAAAAGAGACCAATTTAATTGATATAATTGAATCTTACTAAAACTGTAACCTAGCTTTAATATTTAATATATATTTATATATCTACCTACACTGTTGCTCATAAAGGTTGGATATTTTTTGTGTGAACCAGCCACATCTTTTTGCTCCGGCTTATATTTCTTGAAATTGTTTGTCCCTACTATCACTTTTCTGGGCACTGGCTATACCTTGGACACTCTCTAGCCTATTCACGGGGAATAAAAATAAAACAAAAGTTTTGCAACCTCCAGAACGCCCATTTTTGTCATTTTCCTCATTTAGGGGCCCCTTTTTTGTTTACCCGGCTAACCAAGGCCCCCATGATCACACCCTCACAAAACGCGTCTGATGTATAGGGTGGTTATTGTTCCTTATGATAAATCAAGGTTTAAGACCACAGGCGTTAGTCTCTTGTCTAGGGGAGGGATTGAAGGAAAAAGTGAAATCGGTAAAAAACGGAAATATTCTATCCAACCTTTATGGTCAAAACAAAGGAAATGAAAAAACAACTATGAACCCTTAATTATTGTCATTTTCCCCAAAATCCTGTTTCAGCCTTAATGGCAAGGTTATAAACAATAACCATTGTCTATTTTTCATTATGATTTATGTTTGGCTGAGATTCTACAATACATTTTTGAGAAGGTAGAAATTTTTATGTTGTAAAAATGAATAAATTCAATTTTCAACCCGAATCGAAGTAAACTTTGACCCTTCCCCTAGACAATAAATCTAAGTCTGTGATCATAAACTTAAATTTAACTCAAAGAACAACAACCACCCTATACATCAGACGCGTTTGGTGAGGGTGGGATCATGGGGGCCTTGGTTAGCCGGGTAAACAAAAAAAGGGGCCCCTAAATGAGAAAAAATGACAAAATGGGCGTTCTGGGGGTTGCCAAACTTTTGTTTTATTTTCATTCCCCGGGAATAGTTTGGGAGTGTCCAAGGTATAGCCAGGGTCCAGAAAAGTGTAAATAGGGACAAACAATTTCAAGAAATCTAAGCCGGAGCAAATAGATGTCGCTAAATCACACAAAACAATATCCAACCTTTATGAGCAACAGTGTATTTTCGTCCTTAAGGCGAATTTCTTTGTTTCCTCCTTTTATATCGCCCCAACTAACCCTATCCCTAACCCTATAGAATTGGCGTTAAGGGGAATTTTTCGCCTATAGAAAGTCGCTAAGGGGAATCCTGACTGAATAAAGCTATTCTTCTCAGTTCCCCTTAAGGCCCGTTTTAGTAAGATATATATATATATATATATAGCCTATGATATATCAATCTTTTTCAAATTAAAAATATTTCATGATAAAATTCATTTTTGTATTTTTTTTTTAAAAGAACAAAACAGTAAAAATGGCCAAATTAAAGATCTCATATATATTATGCCCACGACCTAAAGCGCGATAATTTAAACTCATCCTGGATGACTTTTGTTTTGTCGCAGAGTGCTTTGGAATTAGCATTACCGGATCGTCTGTCAATATCACGAAATATTTGTCAGAAGGTGGAATCGCAAACGTTTTAATAAAAACTCTTTTTTTAAAACAAACTCTCATTTGGGGATCGTTTTTTTTTTCTTTCTTTCTTTCTGTTCTTTTCATCATCATCTTCTTCTTCTTCTTCTTCTTTATTTATATATATTTTTTTAATTGATGATCATTTTATTCGAGACAGTGTTAATTGGCAATTCGTGGAACATTCCTATATCAAATTTACATTCAACCCTGACTATCGGTTGAAGCATTCTATATTTGTCAACGATTCTGCTTAAAATCAATATGAAAGCCTGAACTTTTTTGAGAAATGAGAGTGACACGAATGTTATATCTTGTCTGAAATTCCACAATTATAATTGATTATGCGGTAAGAATGATACAGGTCATGTGTTAATATTTAGAGACAGAGGCTCGTATATGACTTTTTTTTTTTAATCTCGTCTCTCACTGCACAAACATGTTCTCTCGCCAACTCCTCAGAAAATAAGGCAAATTTATCATTATAATCTAAATTTGAAGTCTGTAGATATTTATCTCGGCGCGAGAGATACTTTATGTACACCATTCAAAAATAGTCTGAATCTAAATTTAAATGAAATTTCGAAGCTGTGATGAGCAATGAATACAAATATTATTTCCCCGTTATAATATTAGGTCATTTTTGCTTTGTTCTGTTTTTTTTTCTTTTTTCTTTCTTTTTTTTTACTTTCCCGTGTTGTTTTCGTTCGATCTCTTCTCCCTGTACAATGGTCGTTGTTTCCATACGCCATATTTCTACAAATATCTGCTATAGCTACCATTACTAGTAACTCCCAAACACAATTGTTGGGTCTTAAAAGGGAATACCTGGATCACACAAGCTTTGTTAATTTCTATTCTTAACAATAAGACCAATCGATATCATCTTTGAGGGTATCGCAGAATCGATACAAATCGCCTGGCACTCTTCTACAATGGCACATCATGCTTATAGTACGTTTATCATTATTTTGTGGTGGGAGGGCCGGTAAGGGTTTTGATGCTCGTATGCGAATACGAAATAATATAATTTTTAATAGAGTATCCATGCCTGGAGTTTTGGCACAACTTTGTTTGTCAAATTTTACGACATTCTTTTAATACAATTTTAGGTCATGATGTATTTTCCAAAAAGAAAAGAAAAAGTAAAAGACGTTGTATAATATGTTGCTTTCTTTCATAGCGTATTGCAGATTAATGCTTACTCATTGTGGAACTTGGTAAACAAAAGTGCCCAAAAATTGACAACCCTTCTCTAATATTAAAAAAAAAGGGAACTACGATCGAAGTTGTCACTCAACATTTATTTACCTTCGTCAAAGTGAAAGTAGGCTTAGGTAACGTAGCTGAATAAACAACAACCTCGATCCACTTTCAGAAATATTGTGTACAAAGTGACCATTTTATTTATTTAAAAAAAACATTACAAAGTGGGACACACACACTAGCAAATTCAGCTGCTAACTCTATTTGCTTTTCTCAGAACTATGTATCATCACGTGAAGAAGTGAGTCAGCCCTAATTGATATGTTCCAATAATATTATTCGTACGCCTACTTCATCAAGAAATGTCTCGTTTCCATAGTTAAGAGATAGTCCAAATTTTAACGATTGTTATGTTGATCTTTGACAAAAAAATAATAAAATTTACGAAATGGCGATGACATGTTAATTACACTTATTCAAGACTAAAGGAAAGGTCATATCATAGGAAAAGTTTTTGAGAAGGTACGGAACCAAATTTCAAAAACAAAAATGCCTTCTACGTTTCTACAAACAAAAAAAAGCATTTATAAAAACATGAATGTCCTTAATTCCTGAAGCCTACGACATGTACGATGCATTAATTTATTTCTTTGTACGTTGAAATCTTTTATTGAAAGGCCTATACATGAATGTGTTCAACAAATTTTATATATAGAACCGAGCAGGCTTAGCAAATGGTCTAAGCGCGTTACCTTTTATACTTCAAATTAAAAAAAAAAAAAAAAAACCCTCAATATTTCAACAACAAAAAGTGAGCAAGAAAGTAAAAAAGGTCTTGAGGGGAGATGTCCAAAAACGATGCAATTTTCTTTTCAAGGTATGACTATATCCATCGAGACTGTAAAGGGAAGTGAACATAGAGTAGAAGAGAAAACTGATAAATCAGCTTACCTGAAGGCTTATGACTGATCCTTGATGACCGGTGAATGTCTTGAAGATTTCACCCGTGTTAATGTTCCAACTATTCACTGTAAAGTCACCACTTCCGGTATAGAGAACTGTCCCTGTACTGTCAGCTCCAAGGCAATGTATAGCAGCCTTGTGACCACGGTATGTGACCATACAGTCCCCTGAGTCCATGTTCCATGCCCTAGCTGTTCCATCGGCACTTCCTGTTATTAAGATATCCTTGTTGAGGTCCATGTCGACCACGTCTTCCTTCATGGCATCTTCGGCGGGAATGTACATCAACGGAGTGACGGACCGTGTATGACCTCGAAAGATGTGGAGAAGTTCCCCATCATCAGGGTCCCAGCACATCGCTGTCTTGTCGTACGAGCTGGTAAAGAGGAAATCTCCGGTGCAGATGAGTCGATTGATGGCACCTCCGTGGCCTTCGATCACCATTTCTTGGTTGCCTTCGTCGATGTTCCATTTCCGAATCGTGCGATCAGCGCTACCAGTGAAGACGAACTCGTCGTATATCTGACAGCAGGTGAGGTAACCAGTGTGTCCTTTGAGCGTTGTTTTCAAGGATCCATCAAAAACGTTCCAGACCTTTGCAGTCTTGTCGTCACTACCCGTGGCTATGTAACTCCCATCTTCACTCATGGACATACAGTTTATACACTTCTTGTGACCTTTAAACGACAGCAATAAATGTTCGTCCTTTTCGGGTTTCTTCTTTTTCTTTTTCCTCTTTTTCTTTTTGTTTCCCATCTCATCCACCACCTCCTCATCCTCATACTCGTCTCCTTCCTTGTTGTCCATATCGTCTTGCTTTCTCTTCAATCGTTCTTTCTCCTCGTGTTCAATCTGTTTCATTTTCTGGGACGACCCGCATCCCATCTTGGCTTGTGTTTCCCGTCAGATGCATACAATCCAGTAAAGAAATATGTATTTACAAAGTCATTGTGGCAGCAAAAGAATTATTGTCCCTAGTCAGAACGAACGGCTCTTCGAAAACAGACCCTTGTGTCAGATTGTTACACCAGGACTTGACACTTTGAATCATCGATATTGCATGGAACGTTAAGCATTGCAACTTTGTTTTATATGTATATTCCACAAGGGTACCTCAAAAGGTCCCACCAAAACAGTCCTCCTCGGTGATGAATCTTGAATCCTACCTCTCCATATTTCTTTTCCTCCTTCAATGTTGCGAGATACTGCAGAGAATGGCGTCCTCCTCCATAGCTACACGACGCTCAACTCCCAGACAACGGGCTATATCGTCAGTCGCATATGCCCTTCTTTATTACCCCGCATCCGCTTATTAGCCTGTCGTGGGCGCATGTGTGTGTATGAGAGTGCGGGTGTGTAAGACAGTGCGGGTGGGTATGATGTGTGTTGTGTGAGCGATGAGGAAAAATGCTTGCTGCAAAGATAGAGCGAGGAAACTCTACTTCATTGTCTCTTGCCAATATAGAATGCACGGTAATAATTCAATATTAATGAGATGTAAAAGGGGACGGTGAGGCATGATGTGTATATACTGAGTGGATAATAGGATAGTGTTCTGAGCATCTCTCTGATAGTCGAGGCTGAGTAAAGCCTTTTTCCAGGTTTTTGTATTAAAAAGAAACAAACATATTTAAATTGTATTTTAGAACCAGATCAAATACTTTCATTTAATGTCGTGACTGTTTGAAAAAATATATATCGAATGATATAACCCTTTAAAAAGTTTTCAGCCTTTAAAGATTTCACAAGAGAAAATAAGAGTTGTTCCATTTTCTTTAAAAGCCCTGTCCAAGTTCATTTACAAACATTTCTCATTTTTTGCATATAATTTGCAGGTTGACACAACCACCATTATAACTGCAAAATTAAATAACAATTTAGTAAAGCCATGTCTCTTGAAATACTGTTCTCCGAAAAGTTTAATATAATATTTTAATTATAATTCAATAAATAATTAAATCATAATAAATAATTATCCTTATATATCAAACTTGTCTTGTTAAAAATTCGCATTGCGTATAACCTGAATGACAATTGGATTTCCCCATAATAATTTAATACCAGTCTAATACTAATACATTTACCTTCGTTTCGTAAAATTACATTGAGATAGTGCACCGCTTAAAAATCTGAGAATTATGCCCAAGTGACAACGGTCAACCAAAGTATTTGTTTGGATGTTTATCAGTCTGATATGGAACTCCTCAGGCTAGGTGTGACTGGTTTTACGATACACTGTTAAAACGCTGTGTAAAAATATGCTGTTTAAAAAAAAGTTGTGTAAGATTCTTAAACAACAGTTGATTAAATTTTAAACAACCGGTGTTGTGTAATGACTTTACATAAGAGTTGGATTGTTCCTACATTAAACAGCGGTTGTGTAAAGTTTTAAACAAGTTGTGTAGTTTTTTGTTTTTTTGTTTTTTTTTAAACAGCGTTTTAACAGTATTGAGTCTGATAACAACGTTAAACGTGAGTGACTTTATCAACGTCTACCAAGCATCGATTAGAAGGCGGGGGCAAAGAGATTACTTTCTACCATATAGTCTGCAAGTACTTGTCAATTGTATCCTCCCGCTAATCGATAAATTAATATTCATGACGTGAGTTGGATATTTCAGCTGACGGAGATGTAGCTTGAGAGACGGAGTGATCAATATGGGGAGCGACGACAGGTGTTTGAGTGGTTATTTCTGGGAGGGCGTGGTGGAAGAGAGAGAGAGAGAGAGAGAGAGCAAGATGAGGGGAAAGAGAGATTGTGCAATAGCGAGTAAAAAGATATAGAGAGCAGAGAGGTAAATGGGGTGTGGAGAGGATAAAGTGAGAGTAAGAACAGGAGAGAAAGAAGGATGATAAGAAGAAGAAGTATATATTATGCAACAAAAAGAGAGCGAGAGGGAGAGAGAGAGCAAGGTAAGGGAAAAGAGAGATAATGCAAAGAGAGAGAGAGAGAGAGAGAGAGAGATAGAGAGAGATTGCAGGGGGTGTAGGGAGGAGAGAGTGAAAGTAACAAGGGGAGGAAGATAAGGATAATAGTAAGAAGTAGAAAGTATTCAACAAAGATAGAAAGAGAGGGAGGGAGATGTGAGTGCGCAGAGTATAAAAAGAATATATAACACCATTGGGCAAAAGTCGTCATACACTGTTAGAAAGTTAAACATTCTTGTTTAATATTTAAACACTGTTGTTTAAAACCGGAAAAGCGAGGTTTTATAGCCTTAGACAAGACCTGTTTAAAGATTATAGTTTAGATATTAAACAGTTTTGTTTAAACAGTACGAGACAAATGTCACGTGATAGTCATGAGCTAATGGCATCACTCGTAAAATGCAAGGTAAAATCGGCGCAACATTTCAATCATGGCGAAGGACTTATGCCTTACACATTATACAAGTGAACGTACTGATGTGTAGACTCAGGGGATAGAGCGTCTGCTTTATAATCGAAGGGTCGTGAGTTCGATACCCGACCGCGTTAACCAAAAGTTGAAGCGTTTTTATTTTTTGGAGAGAAGCGTTAAACAATGCTGTTGATATTTTAAACAACCATTAAACAACATGTTGTTTAAACTTTTAAACAACAAGAGTGTTAAAGTTTTAAACAACTACAGGTTGTTTAATTTTTAAACAACGCTGTGCGATTCACCGGTTAACACGCAGTTGTTTAAGATTTTAAACAACTTGTTTAATTTTTTTCTAACAGTGTAGTTTCTCATTACCGTTTTCGCTATGGTGTGCCCAGCCCTTAAAAATAAGTTCGATACGGGACGGCTAAGATAATTATACGGTGGTCAAAACACGTCGCACATGCAGCATGTAACCCTATATTTCGTAGGAAAACTTTACGTGAAGCGCACGTTGCAGGTACGACGCGCAGGAGGTTTTTACAACAACTTTCTTATGCGGCGGTCACAACTCGCCGTACCATCGACGTGCTACTCCTTACTATGGATTTCGTAGAAAATTCGTGCAGCGGAGGTACCTTGCAGGTACAATGCATGTACGACGTGCAGTAAATGTTTACAATACCCTTACTACAGAAACGCAGGAATCGCAGAAGTTGACCCAGGATCTGTGCGTGCATTGTACATGCAACGCAGGCTACGTTCATGGCACGTGCCCCGTAGGCTACGACGAGTTGTGACCGTCGCATTACAGAAACATAGCAGTGGCAGAAATTGGCCAACGACGGCAGTATGAAACCTGCAGAAACGCAGGAATCGCAGAAGTTGACCCAGGATCTTTCCGCTGCATCCACGTTTTTGCCACGTGACATGCACCGCATCGACCATGTTGGGCTTGTAGCTTAATTAGTTTATTAATTACAAACACATACCTAGTATTAAGTAGATCAATGATTACGTAACTAATTTTATTGACAATCTATTTCTTCTAAACTTTCAAAGTAATAAACTCTCATGGACTCTACAATTAACCTTCTTCATTATCTTCTTTTCGACTTTAAATTTAAATCGATTAACTCAAATTTCAAAATAAGCAACTGATTGAAATTGACATCTAATTAAGTGAGGCATTGCGTCCAGTTGTAGATAGCGAAAGTTCGCTTCTAATCAGTTTTCATTATATCAACCTGATTTGGGGGTTATAATGAGAAAATTCACCCTAAGCTCATAATTAGCCATTACTGGACATAAGCACGTCATATGCGACCAGATTATCAATCATAAATGAATTCTTTACGACAGGGGGTCATCTGCACTTTCAGGAATCATTACGAAAGGCACATTACATACGCTATTGTACAACAAAAATAGTTAACAACCGTCACTATCTGTCTCAAACATCCATAAGCCTTAGTGAAGATATTAAAAGGCGATGGTTAATCAAATAAAAATTAATAAATGGAAAATATTTTTAAAAAAATTAAAAAAAAGACAAAACAAAAAAATAATAAAACAAAACAAAAAAAATCGTGGAAACTAACGCTATCCAACTAAAATTGTTTCAACTTTTCTCCCTGTACAATGGAAAAGCTATAGACTGGATATGATCCTCTTTAAACATATCACATTATAATTTCTAATAACGTGACGTCATATACTAGGCAATATTTTGTCTTTTAAAGTAGGTTTTAAAGTCCATAAACGTTGGTAAAAAAAAAAGAGTTATAAAAGGAACAAAGAAAAGACCATATATAAGAAAGTGCATGAAGCAGTGCTATAAAACGAATAATTGCCAGACTATATATATTTTACAGTCGAGTTCTGGCATCTCTCGTTATCATGGTTATGGCACGAAAGTGCTATAACTTTGGGTTTATGATGGTACATTCTAAAATGTTAATTTCTTTTCAAACTTGCATAACGACTTTTTTTTGTGTGCAGAACATGCATCAAATTCCTTTCCAATTTATTATTCTGTATTATAAATTTATGCCATAGATTTTTTAAAAATTATATTGTTTCATTGTGATTTCATTTTCTATAGAATTTATTCTTCTCTCATCACGTAACAAAATGTTTTGAGTAAAATCTCTCTGGCTGTTTTGTTTTCAATATTTGATGTTGCTTTATACGTTTCAATGGGTTGAAGAAAAGTCTTCTGATCAAAGAGATTAAGTTTTGTTATTACTCACATTGCTACACATTGGGATTTCAATTCAAATTATCTCCATCTTTAAAAAGCTTTTACATTTGCATTAATTGTTCAAAAACTAACAAATAATTCTATACATAGTAAAAAGAAAATGGGAATTCATAAAAGCCAGTTAAAAATGAATATTGTTCGCCTTCTCTTATCTTTTACAATTTTATTTGAATACAAGTACGCCTACACTGGAATATCACAGATATTGTCTGTTATACAGTCTGTGTCAAATACAATGGTACAAGTGAAAAACATTTTGTATTAATCACATTATAAAAGTGTTTCCATAAAGAAGGAAAATCAGGCTTTCTTCTGCAATTTTTTAAAACCCATTTGATGTTGTAGATATTGAGATATGACCAGTTTTCATTGGATTTCGCACATAATAGCCATGAATTCAGCGCACCGAAACAATAGATATGTGCAATTTTGATTAGCTCATCACCGCACAAAATTTAGCATATCTTTTGTTTTACAAAAGCAAATTATACAGAACGAAGTGCATCAGCAAGAAGAATATTTTGGCTTTAAGTCAGTACCATGTTCACACATCATTTGAGAAGATTTCATACCTAAATAATTTTTTTTCCCCCCGACTGTACCATTTTTTTTTTTTTTACACAGACTGCATTGTATATATGTTTAGAAGACATGACTTACGAGCATTCATTAACATAATTGTTTGCTCTTTGTCTGCCTGTGTGTATGCTGAAACATGAATTAAATGCCTATTCATTATTGATATATCCATTACTCAAACCTAATGGTGGTATATCACTTGCCTCGAGACTGGTTCCAGACGAATTTTAGACGGTTTTAAACTAGTCACGGAGACGTCTCGGAGACATCTCATGAGTCGCGGGAAAATCGTACATGCTTAAAGCTATGTAATTTTGGCTGTCGCGGAGACGTCGCAGCTGGCTATGTTAAATTGATTGTAGATGGTTTAAAAATAACAGAGAAAATGACAGAGAAAAAAAGATATTGGCATATCTGGTGCAAATATATATATATATATATATATATATATATATATATATATATATATATATATATATATATATATATATATATATATATATTTATTTATCCTGTAGCCATATTCAATTTGTTCCATATATTTTTACTTTTCCTTTGTTTTAATCATTATCAAATCCAAGCCTAGTTACACCGTATAGTCTTTAACATAAAAATTTAATATTTTTATCTTTGATTATGTTGTTTGATTTTGAGGTACGTCTAGAACTTAATTGTTCGGTTTCAAAATGCCCTAGATAGCTCTTTGTAGACACAAAAAAAGTACATGAAGACTTTCTATGCTATAATCATGTTAATGAATGTTAGTTTGCTTTCCTAAAGGTGGTCCACTACATGTATAGACTCTCCCTTGAAGTGCTTCTTCATTAATTAATTACTTAATTGGTGGATGGAGACCATATCATAATGTTTTGGGATATCATTAGGCAGGTGGGTATGAGTTATAAATCTGTCATCATTATAATTTGTCATCAAAACGAATCTTTTTAATGTGTAGTCTTGACAACTGACCTATATCAGTGTTTACTTTGAGACTAAATTTTGAGGGTTAATTATGTTATCACTTCACTTTCTTTACATTTCGAAGGAAAAATATTGTCTCCAGAAGCGCGCCTTCCAGGCATTCTTAATCAAATGAAAAATCACATGACGTGAGTTATATGGGTCATGTTTGCACACCTTTAATATGTTGTTATAAAATTATTTAAACAAAAAAAAAAATATATATATATATATATATATATACTGTGGTGGCCAAAATTATTAGAACACCTGAACCTACACAAAGTCTATGGGATTATCAATGCCCTAGGCTAGTTCATTTGCCGAAATCAGATTAAAGATATCTTTTGTGTGCCACGAGCTTTCACGACTTTTTAGCATACGGTCTTACGTATATGTTGATACCAAATTTATGTAGTTTTGACCATCTGGTAATGCGCAGCATTAAAAATAGTTGCGCTATGCGCTTTTGGTTTCCCTATAGACTTGTGTATTTAACATGTAGGCTAAATGCAAAAAAGTAAAATGCCAAGTACATATGCCGATTGCTCAAAAAATATTTGAGGTAGAAGTATGAAACTTAGCAGGCTTATTTATTCTAATATATCTCAAATACATGCAAAGTTTCAGAAAATTTGGTTAAATGGGGAGTGTGGATTCGCCCCAAACCTTGGGGTGAGATGACCAAAATAACCATGCCCATTGAAGGTTAAGACTATTTTTCCATTTAATGAAGACACTCCTTGTAATTTTTTTTTTATTTTTTTTTTTAAATTTTTTTTTTAATGAAATTTCATGAGCAATTCAAATATGCTGAAATATTAACGGTCAGAGGAAAAGGGGACTTAAATGGGGGCTCTAAATTAAAAATTTGGGACCCCAAAAATTCCCACAGAACATGTTACTAATTCACCCTATCGTATTGTGAATGACATTTTTGACATTCTCATGAAATTTCCTTTCAGAAAATGTATACTTTTGTAGGAGAGACTTGATATTTTTAACGTTATGACACTTTGATCTGGGCAAGATTTTTTAGATTTTGCAATAATTGGTAGGGTAACACAAAAAAGGGCCATTTGGGGGCGAGTTCCAAACGCATGATTATGTTATTTAGTTTTTAAAGTATAATAGTGACTTTTGTAAACATTCCAGGCATTTTAAAGGTATTTAAATGGTCAACTGAATGAAAACAACTAAAATCATTTAAATTTACTTGGTGTTTTTACAGTATTATTACCAGCAACTCCTGTTAGAATATATGCAAATCTTTCTAACCCGGGGAGGAAGGGGTTCAAGTATTAGAGTCACGCCTGTCACTGCCTGTATGTGGTTTCATTCAACATTATTTGTTGTTATACATGTATTTATGTAGTTATTATATTTTGTTTTCATATCATAATACGTTTCACAAATATAGGACCCCATTGTAAATAAGCCTTTTCGGATTTCATGGGCTACCCTGTCAGTATTTCTTTCATTCTCTCATCTATGTTTTCTATACCATGTTACACTTGGCAAATAAAATCAAATCAAGTCAAATCAAACATAAATATTATGCAGATTAATACATATAATAATACAAATTTTTTTTAAAGCTTAG
Source organism: Paracentrotus lividus (assembly GCA_940671915.1). NCBI lineage: Eukaryota > Metazoa > Echinodermata > Echinoidea > Camarodonta > Echinidae > Paracentrotus > Paracentrotus lividus. The sequence continues at coordinate 26,472,855 of CALNVZ010002974.1, read as the reverse complement.
GGGTTGGTGAGAATCGTTTGGAGATAATTGTTATCAACATTATCAAACATGTTAAATCTCCATAATCTTTTTATTTGCGTGAATAATAGGGGTCTAGCTAAAGGGGCGGATCCAGGCGTAGGGGCAACAGGCTGCGCCCCCATGATTTTCAGAACCACTTAGTGTCTTTATGCATATTAAAAACTGAAAATTTTCGGCTGCACATCCCCTATTTTTTCATTTTCAAAACTAGATCAGACACTGAGCTCTCTGTCTCTCCCCTTCTCCTTCCAATTTGCCAATACCGGTTCCGGTCTCTTTCCACTGTAACACACCAATCCAATTTCATATTAAATTTTCAACTAATTACCATTAATGGGACGATATGAACTCATTAATACTATTAAATTTCAATTTCAGGTCATAATAAAGGACACTAAGAATATACGTTATCGCAATTTTTTTTTATACAATTTAGATGAAATTCATATGGAAAGACTTAAGAGATGTGGGGCGAAATGATAATAGGTTAGCGTGTTCCAATCTTTTTTCTTTTTTTTTTTTTCTTTTTTGTTACTTATACACCAGCAAAAATCTGCATTTGAAGAGCTCATTTGCAAAAGTGGCGAGACTCATTTTTCATGAAATGTGAATTTCTTGTCTTCATGTATTGAGTTTTAGTAGCTCCGTGAGATGATAAATATCAAAAATTGAAATTACTATCAAAATGTGACGAGAAAACGGCTACGAAATAATAAAATCTTTAATTTCTCGAAAGTGGCTCCAACTCAACCATGCTCTGCATTTGTCATTTATTGATACTCTTTTGAAAGATATGATAAATGTATTTCCCTATAACGATGTATTACGTTTACATACTTAAATTTGAATTTGTATAAACCATAATAAATTCTATGTCAAAAATAATTTTGATACAATATGACTTTTTTTTCTTCAATTCTATAATAAGGTCTTGATGAATATGAATTATGTCTAATTATATATTAGACTTTAAATGTAATTATTAGAATGTTAAGTAACAATGTAGGCCTACTTTTATATGGCATATCGGTCATCAATATACATTTTTATTCTTCATCTTATTTTTTATACGATCTATCTTTTGTTTTTTCTTTTTTAAAACAGCATTATAGATTTAGTCTTGAAATTAAACATAAAATTTGTGAGCGTAATGTAGGTCATGTCCAAGACACTGAGGGAAATCTAAAGTTGTAGGCCCCTACACTGTAACTTCAAAGACACATCCCCCTAATGAATATGATTAATATTGCCATTCTCTCAAAACGAATAGGCAGTTCTCTACATGAACAAACATTTGATGTAAATGGCAAAATTATCTGTTTTCACGCACGAATGCCTGAACAAAAGCAAACGCATTATACAATATCGGTCTGAAGTCAAGGGGAAATGGATTGACCGTCGTCTGACAAAAGAAAATAGGGAAAAAAGGTGAATGATGGAGATGATTTGAAGGTGAAGGAAGAAGGCATTTAGATGTTGCTTGGCAACCGCTTTTCCATGACGCGCCGGTTATACAAAAGAAAATTTATTGATTCTGAACACAGAGCTGATAGATCGATGTAGAGAGAGAGAGCGAGGTCTGTGAGAATCGAGATCGAATATTAAAAGAGTAAAATATGTAGATCTTTTTTACGATTGTCTGTTTTTCCCCTCTCACTCGTTTTTTTTTTTCTTTTTTTTTTTCTCTCCTCTTCAGTAAAAACAAATGACTAGGTTGCAATTTTGAATCTTAAGGCACACTTCAAGCAGGTCAAATTGTATTAGTCTATAATCTGCAGGTCCTTAGGTTGCTATCTCACTTCGCAGAGACGTCTCCGCGACAGAATAGAAAATTTCGTTTCCGCGACGGATAAAAAGTATTAGAGACGTCTCCGAGACGTCTCCGAGACGTCTCCGCGACAATTTATGAAAAAAAAAAGTCTGAAGTAGTCCCAAATCCGTCTCCGAGACGTCTCCGCGACAATTTATTTTTAAAAAATCTGTCTCCAAAATTCAGGAGACGTCTCGGAGACGTGTTTAATACTATTTATCCGTCGCGGATACAAAATTTCTATTCTGTCGAGGAGACGTCTCCGCGAAGTGAGATAGCACCCTTAAGGATGTTAAATTTGGACAATTGATAGATAACGCACCATACAAGGTTAAATAAATCGCTCTATCATTCTATTCTGAATTCTCTTGTCTATCTTCACTGTTCTCTCTTTTCTGTCTATATACTCTTCTCCTCTTTCTCTCTCCTCATATCTTCGACAGCACACCCTCTTACAATTCGGCTTTCCAACAACCCTATACCTTTAACCATCATCCGACTCGCATTACCATTGAAAACTTGCGCCCCTATAAAGAAGCAAACTGTCCATCACTGTTTGACCTGCAAAAGGCTTTTTGAACCTCAAAAATTTCAAAACTACAAAACGAATGAAAAAAAAAAAAAAAAAAAAAAAAAAAAAAAAAAAAAAAAAAAAAAAATGAAACAAAACGAAAGACAAATAATTTTTCCCCTTAAAAGTTAAATTGGCATTCACATTAATTTCAAGTGTCCCAAAGGATTTTCGATATCTTATAACAAGGTCCAAAAAAAAGAAAGAAAAAAAGTGGTCGATATTGGCGTTTCGCCGTCATCATAATAGTTCGAATTTGCTCACAGAAAGGATGGGGGGCAAGTCGTCCCCTCCCCCACCAGGCGACAATCCAATACGTTAAAACTAAATTCATGTGGGGGTGAGCAAAATAATCATAAGGTTTGGAGAATCCATAACCTGTACTGCTTCTCGAGTTCTTTTGTTTTATAAAGGGCTAATTTTTAATACGACAATTAGGGTGGGGGGCAAAATTGTTCATAGGTCAAATACGTATTAGGCTTCTTTGTTTAATACTCAACATTAAAAAGAATTTTAAGAGGTCATAATCGATTTACAATTATCTCCCCATTTCCTTGTTGTAATACAAGAGACGTCAGAGATTTGAATCGGGTCAATTTTTTGTTTAACCATTAGCATGTATTATTATGCCCTTGACTTATGATAACACTAATACTGCTCTTCCGATTGACATCTTCTTGCTTTGAAAATGATGAAATTATATCGTTAAAAAAAAAAAAAAAATTCATAATTCCAACCACATTTTTATTACTATATTTTTGGTGAAATATGTTTTTAATATGATCTTCTCTTTAAATGTTGTTTGCTGTTTTGTTCTCTTTCTTTTCTTTTTTTTTTTTTTTTTTTTTTTTTTAGAGAAGAGCAAGTTCATATTCACTCGTAGTAAAGAAATTAATACTTCAAGAATATTGAGATTAATTCATTAATGCGTTGAACTTTAATTTGAACCATAGACCTCTCTATTGATAGGCTTATACCACAGATCCACTACGGTCTCTCTAAAAGCGCATTAGGATGAATTATTCCACGAATGAAATAAGTTCCTTTTAAATACACGGGAGAAAGAATTCTCCCCGTTGAAAATTATGATAAAGTGATGCATTATACAAATGACACATTTCCGGAAAATATACATCTGGTGCTAAATTATGTTAAAGTGATGCATTATACAATGACACATTTCCGGAAAATATATATGGCGCTAAATTATGTTGAGTGATGCGTACTGTACCGAGAGACACAGAGAGATACAGTGTCCCCAAAAATTATTTGTATACTTTGAAATGAAAAAATGAAATTAAACAAATCGATGTTGGTTTGAAATTTCAGTTACTATTTATATCAGATGGTACGTAATGTCACCATCACCTGAACCCAGATCTCAAATGTTCCGTCAGTCTCAGTTTAATCTCGGAAGTTCTAGGCCGCCATTTGCAATTTTCATGGCCCAAAAATTATTTGTACACTTCGGAAGATGGGTTTTTAAAGGAGTGTTTAAAATTTTGGGGGCCTTCTTTGGCTTCCAGGGCAGTCATCAACCTCCTTGGCACACTGTCGACCAATTTAGCACTCATTTCATGGCCAATACCATTCCAAGTTCGCTGGAGCGTGTCCTGGAGCTGTTGGAGGTTTGATGGTGATTCTTGAGGGCGCTGTTGCTTCAGATGACCTCTCATGTGCTAAATGGGGATTAAATTTGGGATCTGAGGTACTTTTTCCAGCTTCTTAACAGGTTTCTGCTAAAATAATGCTTTAATATGATTCGAGGAGTGCTTGTGGTCCCTGTCATGTTGGAACACAACTTGAATACCAATCAGCCTTTACGCAAGTGGGAGCCTCTAAGAGGCAAATATAGTCTCATGGACATCAGTTTTCATGATGATATTGATAGACAGACAGTAAGCAATGAAATATTGCAAATTGTGACCAAAAAAAATTGCATCCAAGGCACCAGAGGCTGAGGAATGACTGGGTGCCCTCAAGAGTGTCTGCAACAGGCTAAATGGCTACATGACTATAAGTGGAATAATTGGCAAGAAAGAAGCCAAATGTGAGGGACAGTAACAAAGAAGCGTCATGCTTTTGCAAATCAACATGTGAACAAGCCTGCGGAGTTCAAGAACTCTGTTCCAAGACATAATTAGTGCAAAACTGATTGGATATGGTGCACGGGACCATGTGTGTCTTGTAGGAAGATTTCAGTCAGTCATGCTTGGAGCCAACAGTGAAGCACGGAGGAGGATGTTTCATGATTTAGAGTTGTATGGCAGCCAGCAGAGTTGGAGAGATAAATTTCACAACATGGCATCATGAATGCTGAAGCCATGAGGATATTCTTGCCCCTCAGAATGGCTCAGATGCTCCTATCTGCTTCAAGTCTGAATGGTTGTCAATTTACAGTCCAACATAACAATGACCCCACGTACACAGCAAACCATATTAAAGCAATATTGCAACAGAAACATGTTAAGCTGCAAGAAAGAGCACCTCAGAGCCCAGATTTAATCCCCATTTAGCACATGAGAGGTGACCTGAAGCGACAGCGCCCTCAAGATTGACCGTCCAACATCTAGCAGCTCCAGGACACGCTCCAGCAAACTTGGAATGGTATTGGCCATGAAATGAGTGCTAAATTGGTCGACAGTATGCCAAGGAGGTTGATGCCTGTCCTGGAAGGAAAAGAAGACCCCCAAAAATTTTAAACACTACTTTTGTACAAACAAGTGTACAAATAATTTTTGGGCCATGAAAATTGCAAATGGCGGCCTAGAACTTCCGAGACTGACGGAACATTTGAGATTTAGTGTTTAGGTGGTAGTGACATTACCTACTGTTTGATATAAATAGTAATTAAAATTCCAAACCAACATCGATTTATTTCATTACATTTTTTCAAAGTGTACAAATAATTTTTGGGGACACTAAGTCTTCAACTTGCTTGAAAATGGAAATAGCGTTCATATCCATTTGTCATATCCTTGCACGACATAGCAACGTATACTGAATTGGTTAGATTTGTACAAATATTGATCAAGCTGTTTCATTTTATTATGATGAAGGTACTGTTATTTGTGTTTGTTTATTTTCAATGGGTGGAAGGTATAAAAAAATACTACTATCTAAAAGAAAAGAACAGAGAAAAAAGAACAAAAACAAGAAAATAGTGACCCTCCAAAAGAAAAAGAAAAGAAAAAATGAAAAGAAAGAAAAGAAAAAAAACAACTTGCCTTACAAGATTCATCAATAACATGGAATAAAAATAGTTGTTCTTTTGATCAAAAGACCAGAACATATGAGCTCATATTCCACTTTGAATATAAAAAATGTTTTTCCTTTGGCATTAACACAGTTATGGCGATTTTATTTCTTTATGATGAATTACTAGCTCACTACTAAAAAAAATTGTTTCTTGTTGTTACATGTATGCATCTATGTTAATATGAAAATAAACAACATCATATAGCATCTAATTAGCGCCTAATACAAGCTTATACAGTATCCACCTTGGTGATAAACTTGAATGATTCATAGCATAAAACAAATTTGTAATCATTTTTTTTTTTATTCATTGGCAGTTTCAAGGATTTTGTATGAAGCATAAATTGATAAATATTTAATGATTACAATTATTCATTTTAGGAGTATAATGATATGTTCTTATAATCAATAGAGTAAAACAGGATCATTATGAATTATCGAGTTAAGACTTGATAAAAACAAAGAGAAAAGGTCTATTACTGTATGGCTTTAATTTATTAATTGATTTTACATATCAGTTCTGCAATATATACCTGTAAAATATATATATATATATATATTGAAAATATATTTTTTTTTTATGTCAAGTACTTGTTTCAAAGAGCAGTGAGTTGTGAGCTTGAATGCATGCTAGGGAACCAACATAGATGGCGCTATGACAAATTTATACAAAAAGACATACATGTTTGTAATATTATTAATATTTTGTACAGTCAGAAGCTCTGCTCAGGTTATGAAATAAGAAGGCTTACACAGTGAAAATGAAAATTTTCTGAAAGAAAAATAATTACAATACTTATCCCAGGTAAACTGATTAAGCCGTATAATAAGTATGGCTTTATCATTCATATTATGTATGAGTTAATTGACAATCAGTTTTATCTGATAAAGCCCTATTGACAAAATGTCGTAAATTTGGGTCTCCAATATGGTTTTAATTTTTATTGTGTTAACCAATAGAATATTATTGTTATATTCAACTAGTAAAACCACATGAGTGTCTCACTTATAGCTGAAATATTATAAGGCAGAAACTTCTTTCTCATCCTTATATCCTTCAGATCATATGCATGTATAACATTTATTTGTATTCAATGTCTATTTATATTTATATATGCATTTTGTATAAATCCTAACTCTTAATTCATATTTACAATTTTAACACCACCTCTGTTCATGTATAAATCAAATAGAAATTAAAACTTGAATAGTACTGATTATACTTAAAGTTTTACAGACAAGTATAATATATCTGTCTTATATGATTCCTTTCTCATTCATTAAATTGCCAAGAATCAGATAATATATGATACTAGTATAATGTTAGTATGATTAATACATACTTATAATAAAATTTGGAAATGAAAACTTTAATCACATTGAATATATCATTTATTTATGCACATAGCAACTATAATTCATTGGACATTCTAAAACACTTAAAAAGATTTTTTTTTTCTAAAAAGGAACGCTGATAGCTTCAAATATATGTTACAATCAAAATAACAACAAGATGAATCCTCGACCACGCACGGTCGAAATTTATGCCTCCGCCATTGCCAGATCAGAAATATACAGCACATTCATCTATTGATTTTCCTTTATACAAAGACATCTTTGACCTTGACCTTTGACCTTGTGACCCCAAACTTTATTAGATCATAGTCCCTATTAAATTTTTGACCTACACACTCCAAAATATAATAAGATCATCTTCATATGGCGATAACTAACACAATACATGAAATTTCACAATTTGACCTCTGTGACCCTTGACCTTTGACCTACATACTCCAAAATCTAATCAGATCATCTTCCTATGGTGATACATACCATCCCCAAGTTTGAAGTTGATATCTCAAGTGGTTCTTGAGATAACGCGATAACGAGCTTAATACATGGAATTTCACAATTTGACCTGTGACCCTTGACCTTTGACCTACATACTCCAAAATCTAATCAGATCATCTTCCTATGGTAATAAATACTATCCCTAAGTTTGAAGTTGATATCTCAAGTGGTTCTTGAGATATCGCGATAACGAACAAACGGGACGGACGGACGGACAGACGGACGGACGGACGGACGGACGTACGTACGGACGGACGGACGGACGGACAACCCGAAAACATGATGCCTCCGGCACCACCTTCGGTGGCGGAGGCATAAAAAAGTTCATCTTCATGACAACTCGATCTGATAACCTTTCTTGAAATACAAAGTTAAACAATAACTACAGAGAACTAAATTCAATTTTCAACATAATGTGAATTGCTGCAAGGTAGAATTACCCATGGTAAGGCACTGAAGAGGCAAGGATGGAAATGAAAATGTAACTGGAGATTTTATTCAAGTGGTTTATCAATCGCTGTGATGTACACCTTTTAACACAATGATTAACAAACTATATTTCAGTAAATATGCCTTATAATGGGGTTCATATTGAATACAGGAATGTTCAGAAGAAGATAGTATTTTTGGTGAATTAGTAACATATATGTGGTATATATGTTATAAAGAGAAGCAAATAGATTTGTAATCATAATCACTCAGAATCTTATCAGGACAACTACCCCTAGGACAATTATCTCCAAGACATTTACCCCCTAGAATTATGATAAGGATTTACAGCTTTCTAGTGGGGTTAGTTGTTTGTGGGTAGTTGTTGTGGGGAATCGTCAGAAAGGAGATTAGAATGGAGATTCTTAAGGAATCAAGTCGTTCAGAACTGAAGTGACGCTATAAAAGAGGTGTTAGGTTTTATACTGGAGTTTATAAACAAAAAAAAAAGAAATATCACGTACTTGATGAAGAAAAATCATATACAAGCTAAAATGGACCCTATTTTCCTCACCATAGTTACGACTATTTTTAATAGCATCACCAACGTTTACCTACCCTCATCTACAATTCATCATGGGTCTCATACTTTTGAGACCACCAACCCCTCAAAATGGCAACAGCTGACCAATCAACTACCTTCCACCAGTCTTCAATATGATTGGCTCGTCTGAACTGGTGCTTCAAGTAGTAGGCGTGTTCCCAGACATCCAGGACCAGGATTGGTTGAAGGCCTTCAGATATGGGCGTGTCTTGATTCGCTGTTGCTGAGATGACGAAACGGGCAGGATCCTCATCTGCTTCCTTGTAAGATAATATGGGATCACGCTGACTAAGCCACACATATCCTGAAGAAAAAGAAAAAAAAAATAGTCAATAATACATAAGTACCCACTATGATACACACATGCAGAAAAAAAAATCCCCTAAAGAGTCTAAAGGAAAATATGATTAGAAACTAAGTTCAGGAATAATAATTAGCCGTGCTTATATAGCGCCTAATACCTCCTGATCAGAAGTCTCTAAGCGCTCTACAATTAATGCAGCATAATTACCCCGGCTTTAGCAGTGCACATTAAGTTTTTACATAGTTGTTGTGGTTAAATTGGATGTTTATTACAGATGTTATTACGTCTGGCAACTCTTTTAACGCTCCTCATCTAAAAGATATGATTCAGTCCTAAACCTCAGCATCTGTCTATCAAAATTCATTTGTAAGTAAATCCAAAACAAATAATATCCTGCTATACTTCATTGTTCAAGTATGAAAACTAGTTTAGTTTCATGTCATTTTTTTAACTCTTTACACGCTGAATATATTCTGAAGGAAAATTAATGACAATTGTTGTTGATATATTTTCTCTGAATTCTGCTTTTCAAATGACAATATTGATACTGTTTGCTTTACTACAGACGTTACGTAAGATCAGCAGCTATTTTTTACTTTCTCTTGTACAAAAATAGCTGAGAAAAACAATTATTACGATTGTTCAATTTAATTCTATGATTGTGCACAGATGCCTCTTCAGCGTGGCAAGGGTTACTTATTATTTTGGAGTGTGAAATTTCAGTTTTACTTGAAACATTATCTGATAAAATAATACCTCAATCTGATATTTTGATAAAAGAGAACTTTGGCAGTGGCGGATCCAGGATTGTCAAATAGGGAAGGGGCGCCGCCAAAATTTTTAGTCAACGAGAGGTTTTAATACTATAGGGGGGTGCGTGCCCTGAGTCCCTGCCTTGATCCACCACTGACTTTGGGCTTTTTCTTTAGCTGGTCATATACTAACCAGATCCAAACAGAGTGAGTGCTTGCCCTGTGAACCTCTTCTTGAATTCTTCAAAACTTCCAAATGAGGCATTGATTTCATCTAGGAGATCTCCAGTAGGCAGAGTGGTCCGGTTATCCTTGTTGGCAGCCATTGTTGACCAGTAGAGGTTATGGTTGACAAAGCTACAGATGATTTAGAAAAAAACACAACAGAAATCTTTCTTATTGTAATAAAGAAGATGAGGTAAGCCTTCCTAATAATTTTATCTCATGGATGATAACTTCTTATATTCTATTATATTTACAACCCACCACGGCACATTACCTAATGGAAGGCTAAGTGTTAAGCAAAAAAAGTTTTGTTATGTTACTTGAGAGTAAAATCGACTGACAGCAAAATGAGAAAAAAAACAGGGTCATTTTTTTTAAAAGCAGACCCAAAATATACAAATGCACAGTTTTTGTGAGAAAATGTCAGATTTGGGTGAAGAATTTTTTCAAGTTTGAACTCAATGGCTGAAATCATTTTAAAATGAGTTTTGACTGCACTCTGCCCCATTTAGAAACTAAAAAAAAAAAATAGAAACTCAACTCTCTCACATCAAACAACTGCACATATAGGCCTATGTATAAAGTCAAGGGTTGGTTTTAAATTTAAAAAAAAAAAAAAAAAAAAAAAATTGAATGACCGACCACCCCAAATTTCAAATTTTGTGCATATGAGGGCAATCTATATTTAAAAAAAAAGTAAACTAGCATGGTATATTAGGCCCTACTGCAATAACACACATGATTGTTTGACAGACATCAAGGAATACAAAAATAAATAGGATAATTAGAATTTTTTATTTTGAATCAACCTTCTTCAAAAATTACATGTTCATAACATGGAATATATATGCATATCATCATGTTTTCACTGAAAAAAATTACTGTAACTATAGGGCCTATTGTATTGTATCTACTGTTCAGATATTTGAAATGATTTTTCGTTTTAATTATTGTCATTTGCAGTTTTATCAGAATTGAAAATAAATGAAATGAATGTAGGGCCTACATGTGAAGAATCTTGAGAAAGTTTTATTCATGGGATGAAAATTTATAATTAAAAAAAAGGACTGATATTATTAGATTACCTACCCTCCTCCATTATTCCTGATTCCTTGTTTATATTTAGAAGGGATATCATCAAGATGTCTCAGCAGGTTGAGAACAGAGGTTGCTACATAGCTATCTGGCTCCTGCATTGGAAAAATTGGAAAGTACATTGTGTTATTTTTGTGAATATATTTACCTCCACACCAACAAATATATTAAAACCTTCTTGGAATAAGCAGGAAGCTTCCTGGAATAAGCTGTACTATCAGCGACTATACAATGTTTAGAACTGCATGCACCTTAAAAATAGAATGCTTCTTCTGGTTTTAACGTTGCAATTCAATATAACTTTATTTCCAACTCCATTTGAATTCATTGTTATTCTTCATAATACAAATTATCATTCACCAATGCTTGTATTCCATTGAAAGGGAAGGTCAGGACCCAAAATAAGTTGTAGAAAAATTAGAAAAACAGAATTTAAAAAATTTAAAGAAAATTAGACTAATAATAAGAAAGTTATGAATATCTTTACGATGCACAAAAAATGATCGCTATACTAAATTGGCTACACAGTCACAAAGCTGTGATGTCAAAAGAGCACAACTTTCTATGCATTTTCTATATTGTTTTATGATAAATTTTTGCTTAATTTGTTAAAAAACTGTTTTCCTCATAACTTTGGCCAAGATGTTTTGGGCCCTGATATATTGATGGCAATATGCTAAATCTATAGGCCTACATATATTGTAAAATTAGCACCCCATCTAGAAATACAAAAAACAAAGATTTTAAGTAGGTTTTTAGTATAGAAAAAAGATATTCATGAATGTTGAGTTTCATGAAAAATATCACTTTTCTTTTGAAATGTTATTATAATTCTCTTTTTATGAAAATGTATAGATGCAATAACATATGTTGCCATCAATATACCTTGGCCAAAGTTATGAGGAAAACAGTTTCTTAACAAATAAAGTGAAAATTTATCATAAAAACTATATAGAAAATGCATGGCAAGTTGTGCCTCTATGACATCACAGGTGTTGCCAATTTGGTATAGCGATCAATTTTTTGTGCATCATTAAGATATTTATACCTTTCTTATTGTTAGTCCGATTTTCTTCAAACTTTTTAAATTCTGTTTTTCTCATTTTTCTGCTTCTTATAAAAGCAAATCACCCTATCAGTGTATGAACATGGCCTATGATAGTTGCTTTAAACTGGGTCCTAGGAAATAAATGTCAATGTTTACAGTGGTGTACCTAGCCTGATTAGACACAATAGCCTATTACGGGGGGGGGGGCACACTATTAATTATGCACAAACAATAGTGCGCCCCCCGTAAGTATTGTGTCTAATCAAGCTAGGTATGCCACTGGTTTATGAGAATATAGGCCTACCTCTCTAGCTTTTTTTATAAAGTCTTTTCAAATATGTGTAAAAAAAATATTGATTATTGTCTGTCTGAGAAGAATATGCATGGAGCTGGAGTATAGTTCAAACAATTATATTTTACATTTGAATCAATCTTCATTTGCGAGCTTATCTGCAAATTATATTGGGAGAATATCAACTGTGATATACTGGTATTAGTCTGAGATGATATTTCCACCCTCCCTCCACGTCAAACGGGAGCCCTGAAAAGAAGGGCGGTGGTGGGGGCCGGGGGGAGGGCGAGGGGTGTAAAACCAGAGGCGGCGGAACGAATTTGAAAGTGGGGGGTCACGATGGAAAAAGGGCCCTTTATCTGAAAAAAGGGCCCTTTATCTGAAAAAAGGGGCACTTGAGACCAAAGGCTTAAAAAGAAAATTATTCAGATAAATAGGGGTGCGCAGAAAAATTTGTGCTTTTAAAATATGGCTTTGTATTTTATTAATGATAAACAAACGGAATGCGAGCGCGAAGCGCGAGCCGAAAAAATTGAGATAATTGTTCATTATAGACCCTAGTATCCGCGAGCGCGAAGCGTGAGCTTAAATTCGTTAGCTGAAAATTTGAGTTAATTTATTGTGCATTATATAAGTAGGTCTATAACTTAATATCTGCATGCGCGAAACACAAGCTGAAAATGTTGAGTTCAAAATAGGAATTAATTGTTCATCATATACCCTATTAAATATCCGCGAGCGCGAAGCGCGAGTTGAAAATTATGAGCTTTGCATTTGAGTTAATTGTGCATTATAGATCCTATTTAGTATCCGCGAGCGCGAAGCGCGAGCCGAAAATTCGGGTTTTAAAAGACATATGGAGTAACAAGGGGCACTTTTTTGTATTAAAGTGCCCCTTTTTAGTAATAAAAGTGCCCCTTTTTAATATAAAAATGGCATTTTATTAGCTAAGAAAAGGGGCACTTTTTAGTCACAAAAAGGGGCACTTTTAGGATGGATGAAAAAGTGGGGGGTCACAGTGCCCCCCCCCCTGCCCCCCTGGTTCCGCCGCCTCTGTGTAAAACTTCCTTTTCCGCCTACCTCATTCCTCCACTGCTGCAATGCTGCATTGAGTTTACGTGTATAACCTGCGTGGTGACCTCTGTGATGCACGTTAAGTGTAGCACTGTCGATATAAGGCTCTAAGTCATCATAACCAAAAGGTAAATCTGGAAGAACATACTCTGATCTAATTTCTGCAATACTCTCAAAGGGATATGTTACACAGTAACATGCCGTGCTTATCCACAAAACGATGAAAAGGGCTAACATGTTGCCGTTTAGATAAAAAGCAGACGCCGTTATTTTGGATTAAAGTGCTTTTACATCAGTCCTGTCATATGTAGAGCAACGCTCAACAAAAGTGGTGCAAATATACTGATGATAACAATAAAAATTTAGGATAACGTGAAATTTTTTGTGAACATTCCCTTTTCAAAACTTTAACCTAAAATGTGTAATTTAGGCCTATAACTAAAGAATAGTCTGTAAATAACCTTTTTACAATGAATAATCACAATAAATTTACAAAAATGATTTAATACTAAAGTATCAGTCTCGATCTCAAGCTCAAGCGATAGTCTAGTCGCACGCGCACTCGATCAATGTTTGCAGTTGTCGAAATACATTGAGCAGAGAAGGTAAAGTTATACGCCCCTTTTTACGTAAAGAATGCTTATTTATTGACATTTTGCAGTTGAAATTACATCATGCATATCTATTAATATTTATGATAGCAATGCAATTCATTTAGTTGATAAAATTACAAGAAAAATGTTCGTAATCGGGAATGTTGCTTTGTGCGACTGATGCGGGTGCTGATGCTGATTGATCATTGAGCAGTGGCCGTCCAGAGCGGCAGACCCTTGCGCAATTTCTGCCGCACCGCACCGGCGCTGGCCACGTAGATTTCTTCACGTCATTCGTTGAGATCGAAGCGGATCTGTGATGCAGTGATGCAGTGATGCAGATTGCAATAACAATGGCTAAATGAGTGATTGAGTTGAGTAAATCATGCCAAAATGCGAGTATGATGTAGATCTAGATCTAGCTAGTAAGTAGATCTAACGTTAGTAAGTCGCAGAGCAGAGCTCCGGTTTTCCCCACTTCTTGATGGTGTGGACTGTTGTCATTGCTATTTTGACTAAAATTAATCATATAATATTGGCAATGCCAATGGTGGAGACTTGGTTAGACTCTATAAAAGGCTGTCTGCTGGAGACTTGTTTCACAGAATACATCTTTTAAAGAACTGCAGATATAGAAGTGAGAACTATATTATTCAAACCAAGTCAAGTTAAGGCTTGTTATATTAAAGACAATAATAATTCATACTTCATCTTCTTGTCTGAATTACAATAGATCTACAGAGTTTATCCAGCTTGCATCAGCCACTAACAGTTAGTTATCAATCATGACGGCAAGGGTAAGTAAAACTAAAACGATCTTCTAAACATACATCTCAATGTCAATTCAAGGACCCAATGTGATTTAGTCTTGACAGAAGAAATAATTTGTATGCAAGTCCAAGATTTCTTCTTTTTTTTTTTTTTTTTTCATCTTGTAATTACATATTAGAGGTCTTAGAGGATCTATAGTAAGATAGAGTGTCTGATCTAACAGAATGTGAGTAAAGGCCTACATGTAGAGTAAAAATTCTTTCTTAATGTTACTAGTGGGGTAAGCATGAGGGCCTGATTTCCTCTACTCATCTGCTAATTCACTGAGAACACAAATGTAGGATGATGAAATAAAGACCATCCCTGTTTTTGACCGTTCACTCAGAATAACAAAGACCTTGACTAATATGAATGATCATCCGGAAGTAAATGTATAAATTGTTTCATTGTAAATGAAAATAATTTTAGCACTTTTTGATATTCACACTTCATTGTGCTCTCCCCCCCCCCCCCAAAAAAAAAAAAAAAAAAAAAAAAAAAAAAAAAAAAAAAAAAAAAACACACAAAACACAAAACACAAAACACAAAAAATCCACATCATTTCTTCTTGGTGGCTCGTGAAGATATATTTTATTCTTCAACAACTTCAGAAATCTTCCCGTTAACATTCATAGATTATAATCTTGTTATTAAATATATTTCGTAAGTTCATAAGAAAGTTTGAATAATAACGTGAGTGACGTCCTTGTCATTTTCTTATAGTAGATTTCTGTACAGATAACATTAACAGTTTATTCATTTATTTCTTGAACAACGAGTAGAATACTGTCACAAAACTATTTTTACTAGAATTGATTTTGATAACTATCATAACTGTGGAGCTCAGAATTTGTTTTTATGTCTATAACATGTATGTAATTGTGGACATTTCTGTCAAATATGAATCTCTGTAAATTATGTTTCACATTTCAGTTTGATAGTCAGATTATTCCTTGCATTTGAGATTGAATCGGATGATATATTTGTTTGTTTTTCTTGTGCATAGGAGATGAAAGCAGTCCGTTGTCCCACGGACCAGCTCTCCCTGACAAACAGAGCGGTGGTATCTGATAGAGATGCCTTTGCACGGGTTGAGTAAGTATTTCATTTGAATGGTTAGAATATAAGTTATAAGTATTTAGGTTTATTTGCTTGAATTTAAAAAAAAAACATTCACTGCATAAACATGTAAAGACCTGTCTGTCATAAAATGGCACATGTAATTTCCTCCCTCAAAAAAAAAAGTGTAAATTGCAGAACCTGTCTTTAAGGCTATGTGTCTACAGCATGGAGGATTTTTTTTTTTTTTTTCATTTTTCATAGAGCAGGTTTCATATTTAACAGGTTTGACTTTACTTGTGAAAAACATGTCGAACCTCATCATTTTCATATTACAACCTTCTGGCTTGGATATATGACAAAGGTTTACTATTAATTACAGAGTTGAAAGATCATTTTTAATTGGTTACTGGACAAAATATAGACCTATCTAGAGCAAAAAGCGCATGCAACAATTGTCTTGGTTGACCAAACGTTGGCATTTTGTGATGAGTGCAAACTTTTTGTTACGGAGCCCTGTACCGGCCACACAGAAATGTTGTTGGCCTATAAACAGAGCACTAATAGTAGGCTCAGTCACATCTTTTGGATGATGATGTCACAGGTTGATTCCAGATGTAAATAATGTGTTGGTGTGACATTATGCATCGCTGCAACATTATAGGTTATTAGTGCTAACAACGTGTCTGTGCGGCCCGTACTGATGGATGCCTAATTCCTGCTATGGCCACAAGATGGGCGCATGTTGGGAAATCAGGATATGTAGGTTGAAAGCAGGGTCAAAGGTGGGGTTATAAAATGTACTTTTCAAAGGAATACAAAATGGGTAATTAATCTGTAATATTTAAATTTGCACTTTCATTTCCCAGTTATGTACAGGTGCAAGCAGTTGCGGGACCAAGTTATGTCTTCGCTACCATACCACATCCAGATGTAAAGGTTGGAGAGATGGGATTTAGTCTTCCCCAGGTAAAATAACCTATTACTTTTCATGTAATTTGTTTATTTATTTATTTATTTTTTTTGTGGGGGGTTCAGTTTTTTTGGTTTGTTTGATTGATTGATTGTTATTGTTGTTTTGTTTTGTTTTGTTTTGTTGTTTTTTTTGGGGGGGAGGGATGGGTGGATTGGGGTGGAATAGTATAAAAGATGTGTTTTATGCTGTAGTGCACATAGAGTCTACTCCAATTAGAACAAGCATGGTATTTACATGCATCTCACCTCATTGATGGCTTTGTAGTGCATGGTGCTAAACTTGATGTAAGGTTATATATGCAGCACCCAACTACAAAGTTAAGTACTACTGTAGGTCAATAACTATTTGTGAAATAACCCCTGGTTCCTATATATTTTTAGATATGTGCACATGTCTGTACTTGTGTCCAGTATAATGATATATTGTTAAAAGGTCATTGACAGGAGTTGGTTCGATTCAATGTTTTAAATGACTCTCAATAATAAGTATGATTTGTATAATAAACAGTAACCAAAGGGGATGCATAATTTTGTAATGTGCTGTTATACTCTGATAATCATGTACCCTAGACGTTATATTATTACTTTTTACGTTATAAATACCCAAAGTATGAATAATGGTGCAGTCCCATGTACATTACGACGCATGGCCAACGCACAGTATGCGCTGGGTGTGCGTTACTCATTCATCGAGTGCAATGACATCTAAAAACCATTATAGATGTGCATAATATTACTACAAAACTGTCTTATATTAAAAGTCAGGGTCCCTGCAAATTTGTTACAGTTTCTTTCTTCTTTAAAAAAAAAACAACAACAACAACTTTTGGAGGCATGGATTGGCAGAAAAATTTAAGGATAATATAGCTCTTTTTACTACTTAGCTAAATCGTTTAATACTTGTATTGTATGACATATGGATTGTAACGCTTTTGACTCTTAATATATGAAAGATCATTGAAATTTGCCACTTCGGCCATAATGTTTGGTTTCTATGCTGAAGTAAATAAAAGTACAAGCTTTTATGTGTTTCTTTACTGAATTGAATTAAATTCACTTTCACATCCTCAATAAGATATAAAGAAAGTGTAACAAACAATATTTCAATATGTTAATTTACAACACAGTCAATCAAAATGTGATTGGATCATAAAAAGTAAATTTTAGATTTCCTTGTTGGGAATATGCAGGATCAAATTCAATGTGGATTCAATGGTGAGAATTAGATTTTTAAAAAGAAAGATTTTATTTTTCTTATTTTCTTTATTTCCTTTATTTTATTTTTTTTTTGTGGGGGAGGGTGGTTTGTTTGTTTTGTTTTTGTTTTTGTTTTTGTTTTACTATAAAGTCTCATTAATTGGCATTGCACATTTACAGATGTTGTATATTCAGCCATTTCATTTTCTTTACACTGAATTTATAAACTTTAATAGAGAGACCCCTGAAATGATTTAATTATTAATATTATCAATATTAAGAGTTCATAATTAAAAACCCCCTCCCCCCCCCCCCAAAAAAAAAAAAAAAAAAAAAAAAACACTCCTAAACTTTTTATTACAGTACATTGGTCTCAGTATTGTTTTGTTCTGTACAGTTGTAGGCATGCATCTAACCTTGCAGTTCCAGGTAATGCCTCAAAAGTATACTATAATAGGGAACTTCAGTGAAAAATGTATTTGCCAAAAATAATAAAATCTAATGCAAATTTGGCATCAAACAACATCTTATCAAGCTCTTTTATTTGGATGGCATGCCAAAGGCATCAGGGTATATTTTAGGTGTATTTTCCTTTACAAAGTAAAAATATTTCTTTAAAATTGTATTTAAAACCATTATGTCATAGTGTACATGTTTTTGCTCATTTTAATTCACCCACCAAAAAAATAAGAAGAAAAATCATCTTGAATTCACCTGTACCTGGAAAATCTGTAAGCCAGAGAAAATTCCTTTCTTTTGGTGGTATCTCACCTTCTATGAGACAGGTTTGAGACTTTATTGCAACTCTGAGACTCTGAAGTTGTAAAGATATCTTGTGAGTCTCGTAGACATCTCATGTGTCACCAGAAAATTAAACATCTTCATATTTGGAGGCTTCGTATTGGAGGCTTCTCAGAGACATCTCTGAGAGGTTTGGAAACATCTGCAAGACTTTTTTTCTTTATGTGAGATACCACGTTTAACTCAACCATGTGTTTGCATCTATGATCTGCATAAAGACTAATGTTCTCGTCTGCCATGATTTGTATTTGAATAATTCAAAAACATGTATTATGACTGTAGTACTACGTCAATAATATAATTGTACTTTGTAATATTCATGTATACTGTAAATGTAGGTTACAGTGCTACTTTCTGGCAGAGCAATTTGCCTACTATGTATATTAGTGTTGATGAGATATTAATTATGCTAAGTGATTTGAACCCTATTGCCTCGTACAAAGGCATAAACTAAAGTGGTACTGTAGGGGTCCCTCAATACGCTTGGGGATTGGGTATACATGTACATGTACACATGCCACATTCAGAACTTTGATTTTGGTTTATATTTTTATTGTATTGTGCTTGGGATTTGGGATATAAGGGAGGATACATACATTGTATACATGTACATGTACATGTAAGGAAAATTCTACTGTAATCAATGTATACATCTGTTGTAGAACTGGGAGATACAATGTTTCAAATATACTGTATACTTTTTATGAACATTTATTTCTAGCTGGGGAGAAGAAGTATTTTTTTATTAAAGCTATATTAGATTAGTCTGAATTTCGTTGCAAATGTATGTACTACACAGTATGCATTTTATTACTTTTCTCGCAAGACTGCAATCAATACCATCCTGTACAGCATCACAAACCAATTTCAATTGACATGATAACGTATCCATGATTCTCCTTGACGTTTTGGATTCACGATCATCGAGCCACTGTGCCTCCAGTGACTTGGGGTGAAATTAAATTGGAATTGGAAGAGCGCCTGAATTGGCGAATGGGCTTGTTGTGGGGTAC
The DNA here is from genome assembly GCA_940671915.1 of Paracentrotus lividus. Lineage (NCBI taxonomy): Eukaryota > Metazoa > Echinodermata > Echinoidea > Camarodonta > Echinidae > Paracentrotus > Paracentrotus lividus. The sequence goes on along the minus strand of CALNVZ010002974.1, from coordinate 26,453,073 downwards.
ATATCCTTGTGCATGCATGGATTTTCAATGAGAAGCGTGATGTTAACCCTTATCCTCTACATGATCATCAAATTTTATTTTTCTAAACACCATTTTGGAGGCATGTAAGGATGCATGTTCATGAATGAAATGAACAATAAAATGACTCCCAAGAATAATTTCAAAAATAGTGCTTAGTATTAACTAGCCCTGTAACAAAAAGGTTTGTGATCATTATTGCAAATTATCTAAAAGAATAATGATATTAACCCTCAGGAGATGCAGTTAGTTTGCTTGCTTGGTTTTTAAAGAATCAAGATTCTTCAATTTTCTTTGGGCATCATGCCATCAGCTGAGCAGTTTATACCTTTACTGTACAGTCCTCAATGGCATGAACATATTATGTGTAAATAATGAGGTTCAGAAGCCTTGACGGAAGGCTACAGTGAAAGCCAAAAGATGCACCAATGAAATTATAATTGGGATGGATTTATTGAGTAGTGCGTACACATACAAAACAGTTTTGTGAATGCCTGTTAGTGTGATGAACCAGGTACATGTACACATTGTAGAGTATGAGCTCATTAGAACTGCATGGCCATGGAAAATGTCCTCAGGACGTGTAGCCGTTCCTTAAAACTCAATTTTACATGTACATGTAGGTGTGAAAGTGCTTTTTATCATTTAAGCCTAGAATGTCATTGCATTCTACACTACACATACAACAATGTACATGTTGTATGTGTTTAACAAAATAATTCCATGATATTTGATAATTTTATATTACAAACAGAGCACTATCGTAATACATCAGGGAATAATTTTACTTTTCAAATTTGATTAGCAGTTTTGGTTTGATGTGGAAATAACCTCAACTAAGTATGTACAGTCCTATGTAAAAAGTTGCTGCACAAAAGAAATTTGGGGTAGCAATCATACAAAAATGCATAGCGAATTGCGATGCAATACCAGGAAAATTATTCCCTGTACATGTGTATTTGACTGATTCTTGTACAAGTCCATTAGCTGTTCTACCATGCAATTAAAATCCTACGTAAATTCCTCTTGACATATTGTTTACCTGTAGTTTTGGTTTTCATATTACTTTATGACTAAAATGAGTTTTTATTTTGTGTAGGACAATGCATAACTCATGACCTGTATGTGTAACAATTTTTTTTAATTATTATTTCCTTGCAGAGAAAATGGGCTAGAATATCAATAGACCAACCCATTCAAGGTAAGTGTTAATTGCTCTAATATTCAGTTTATGTTCAAGCAACATCCATGTTGCCTTTCTATGCGTATCAGAAAGCACATACATTTGATCACATTGTTGTGACAAAGGATGAACATTCCATATGTATGGATACGTATTCGTTTCTTACAATTTAAGAGAAGGACAAATATACATGTGTACCTGTATGTTGAGTTATTGAGAGAATTTAAAAAGTTATTTTGATATACTGTAGAGATAAAAAGAGATAGAAAGAGAGAGACAGAGAGAAGAAATAAGTAGGACTTAAAAAGAAAGGTGATACATGTAGAGAGTGAGAGATGCATTTCAGAGCGTATGAACAGCAGAATATAAGAGGGTTGTGACAAAGGATGAACAGTACATATAATGTTATGAAGGCATATTCCTATGTAACAGAAGAGAAGAAAAACTACATACATCTACCATTCTGTTGAGGAAGCGAGAGAATTGGAAAAGGTTGTTTTTGTACTTTCGAGAGAGAGAGAGAGAGAGAACGGTAGAAAGAGAGAACGAGACAGAGACAGAAAAACCTCTTTAGAACTGATCAAGGCCTCTGATAAAGTACACAAGATGAGACTCTTTGGCAGGGTAGTATTTCCCTCTTGGGTGCGAGTGTAACACGATCAGGTGTCTCTGATGTTGCACTGCTTATCCTAGAATTAGGAACAAGATAACCCCCAAATTACAGGAAGGATACACCATGGTGTCAAAAAGTTGAATTTCAATATTCTTTCAACATCTCATTTGAATATTATTACAAATGCAGATTGTGTGAATGCATGTTTATGTGTGTGTACATTTATACAAAAAATAGGGTAACATTATGGGGCATATGTACAGTATGAATTTAACTGATTTTACTCAATGGATATGTACTTCAATGTGTCCAAGGATAAGATTAATAAAAAGACTTCAACGTTGCACTTCATGTACACTGAATCAAAAGAAAGTTTTGTTGCTTACAAAGCTTAACTTAAATGTGCTTCTAGATGTTGAAGATAGCATTGTTTAAAACAGGGTGTGATGGATATAGATGTATAATTGGACACAAATATACAATAATGTGCAAAAAATATATAATCATCTTGTTGCCACACATGCCAGTAGTTTGCTATAATATTTGTACGTACATGTTACATACATATTCAATATTAATGAGAATTGATGTGCATTCTCCTTAATACATTGACATATCAATTTAATAGCACCTGTCATAGACGACTCATCTGAACATTTCATGCTTATCCTGAGGCCAATTGTTCAGTCAACTACACTGTCATAATAGAATCTTCAAGTTTATGGATCAATCATGGCAGGTGGTATCCTAATATTTACTAGATATTCCAGATGCCCCTTGGTATACACTACCGTTCAAAGGTTTTGGCACCAACCGATAACCGTTAACCGCTCCGCGACCACCGCGGTGAAAAAACCGCAAGTCAGATAC
>CALNVZ010002974.1:26351484-26448235 GCA_940671915.1 Paracentrotus lividus | reverse complement strand
CTGGATTCACCATATAATTCAGGACTTATTTCAGGACTTAATTCAGGACTTATTCAGGAATAATTGTAATGCAATTTTTGTTTGTTTGCAGTTTAAAAATGTTCACTTACGCTTGTATTTATAATACATGAAACAGTACCCAAATATATATTTTGCTATTTCGCCCCGCCAGTGGTATACTTACAGGATAATCAGAATAATGAAAATAACCTACCTGGTTATATGCTCGATCGTCTACCCGATCGTCTTGGTAGGCTTGTAATCTTACAAGGCAGACTTGTCCATGGCTGGATGGTACGTTGTATTCACTTACCTTCTGGGGTTATAGTTTCTTTAATATTAATTTGTTTTAATTAGTGATGGACGATGTTGATAATATTAATAATTAAATAAAACGATGATGACGATGTTGTTGTTTGATGATATTAATCTGTTACATTTGTATCGAAGCGTGCGTGATATTAAGCCTACAATAAAATTGATATTGCTAATGACGACTTTGATAATGATTATGATGATGAAGTGATAAAAAAAAAACTAAATATAGTAATGATAATGACGATTGTTGATTATTGATAACATATGATAATGATGCGTGGTATAAGACGATAAATCTTGATATTGGTAATGACGACGACGACGATGATGGTGACAAATGATAATGACGATTGTTGATAGATCATGATAATAATGTTAATGATGCGTGGTAAGACGCTAAAACTTAAAATTGATAATTACAAACGACGATGACGATGAAGAATGAAGATATAAAGCAAAGTTTGGCAATAAAGTCTATAAAAATACAGCAAGCATCATTTCCTGAGATCGTCCCCAAGGGAAAGGAGAACACAACAGGTACTGTCACCATTGTAATTCATCATTTCACTCATCACTTCATGGACGCATTTCTATGACTTACATGTATAGCGGTTTATGTTTATCATTGCTTGTTTGTATTGTCAAAATCATCAACTCATCATATCAGTTTATGGAAAAAAACAACAACAAAAACGACAGCTCGGTCGATGGATTTTCTTTCAATATTTATATCCCACTTTAATAGTGTAGGAATGTAGGCCCACTCACAAGCTTCGCTTCTTCTATCATGTATTTTATGTATCCATCATTGATTTACGTTTGTACTCGTTTTCTGTTTTATAAATAAATTGAACTTAAAATTGAACTCCTCCCTTTCTCCCCACCCCCTTCTTCCTCTCTCTTTCTTTCTCTCTCACTCTCTCCCTCTCTCTCTGTAGCACTCTTTCTCATCTCATGGAAGTTCTTTTACGTCCGTGAGAGAAGATAAGAGATAATAAGAGAATGAAAGAAAAAAAAAAGAAAGAAATATGGTGTGTAAAAGAGAGAACGCACTCGCTCTGGCAAAGATAACAAGTTGCCAGGAATCGAATGAAGACTTTTTTTTCACCTTGCCAAGTAAAGTTTTAGGGAAAGGACGCATGTTAATAATCTGGTCTTGCTTTGATTTTTTGAAAAAGTCGCACGTTCTTCCCGCTTCGATTATCAAATCCATCTTGCTATGATACGCATAATTCTGTCGTCTTGCTTTGGTTATAACATGGATTTGGTTATAGGAATAAGACACACGTTCTTCCCTCATCGATTATCAAATCCATCTTGCTATGATCAATATCCCGAGAATTTCGTAAGTTATCCAATAATTTCCTTTTCAAAATTTTCATTATTCTCATGGTACAAGACATTTGAACCAACGGCGCGTGACCCAGTTCTAGCTGACACCAAAGCACTGCGTTTTTACTTTGCGTGCGCGCTGAATTTCAGTGTTTCTGAGCTTCAGATCTTCGGTGCCGCGCTCGCAAAGACTCGGCGCACCGCGTTTGTGATTATATGGAAATTAGACACCGCGGTGCTTCAGTTTCACACGCGGAAAGAAGGGTTTGATAAAGGAGGTAATAGTGATCTGATTTGACGCAAAGACCGTCTTGTTAATTTGAATGATGAATTGTATTGTTGAATTAAGTTTTAGGGGGATTTCGTTTATGCATTTTTGATACTGAACGTAATTGTCCTGAAAATCTCGATTTCAACATTCTTGTAAATCATAAATTGTCATAGGATTCAGAACAAAATTAAAAGCAATACCAAAATAAATATCTCAAGAGGAGATTGAAGGCATAGGCGATCGTAGCTTTGTAGCTAGCTATGCAAGTTCAACTTGATTTTTCTTCCTTTTGGAAACTGAAGGACGGTATAATACGTCGTTGTGAATTTAGTTCTGCATAATGCATAGCGCATATGCGAGGGGATCGCGCGAGCGTGCTAGTTGAATTATGCATTGTGACGCAACAATGGCCGAATTTGTAAACAAAGCCGCTGTCACATGTGCGCAATTGTTTTTCTAGCTAGCGCTACATTTTTATCGTCGAAGGGGCGGGGCTTAATGCGTGCGCTCTCTCTACATTCGGTGCCCCAACGAAATATTTTTGGGCTAACCGCGGGAGCATGGTCTAGATACGCGGTTTGCCTACGCGGTTCCACACCGCGGTGGATCGCAACCGCGGTGACGTGCCAAAACCTTTGAACGGTAGTGTACATCTACATGTACTTTCCACACTCCAAGTCCTGTCAATGATGAGTAAAACTCTATTGATATACATGTATTCAATGAAATATGATTTTTCCACAAAATCCTGTTAATAATATTTTAGTATTAAATACATTTACATGTAGTAAAAAGCAAAAGTCGTTCCTTCTACCTTTCCTTACTATTTGGTTGGCCATAACCAGAACTCCCCCCCCCTCCCCCACCGAAAAAAGGGCAAGTAAAGGGTACAAAAACTCATCTTTTTGTTAGCTAGAACACTTTAATGTTCCTCACTGATTGCCTTTTTCATTTTACCTGACTTAAAAAAAAAAAAATTTTTTTTAATGTGTAAGTAAGAACCAGGGGTGTACATGTACTTCTTTAGGCCCAAAAAAAAATTGATTGGTTGTCCAATGAATGCCTTTCTTAAATCGCGGTCGAGTCCGTCGCGGTTTTTTTTTTTTTTTTTTTTTTTTTTTTTTTTTAACCTTTTTTACTTCTTTCCCCCCAATATTATATGGACGAAGCAGAAGAAACAAAGAAAAACAAAGAAACGAAATGAACTTCCATTTTTTGAGATCACTTTTCTACGTTTTATTGAGTTACTATCACTAAAATAGCGAGACCTGCATGGAAAAATAACACATGTTATAATACTGTTTATGAAAAATATATACAAATAAATATGAGCTGTGTATTTTCGGCGTTTGGGTGAAAAAAAAAAGAAAAAAAAAAAAAGAGGTTGGTCGGGTCGGACCGTTTCAGAGGGTCGGTCGGTCGAGGACAACCAAACAATTTTTTTTTGCCTTATGGTCCTATCCTAGCCGCCGGACTGGTATTTATGCCTTATCAAATAGATATTACATTAACTTGATTTCAAACCAGGGATCTCCCTGTTAAGATACCACCACTTCCGACTGAGCTACCATATTGATGCACACCTCTTCTGGCCCTGTGCAGCTATATGAAAATATATCATCAAGGGAGCTTTTGTAAAGAACAATTTAAAATTGAAGATATTAATCTTTGCAATACTTTAGTTTCTATAACTTAGATCTTTATCACTTTAATGACCAACTTTAGATAGATTTGAAGTTCCCTAGACAGAATGGCCAGTTCTGCCATGTTAGTGAATTTGACTATATCTAGGAAAATAGACCAGCAGGTAGCTTTTGTAAAGAACAATTGATGATCATAGACATAGTACTTTAGTTCATATTTCTTTAGATCTTAATACATGTACATGTACTATCATTTTAGTGACCAATATGGGATAATTTTGAAGTGCCCCAGACGTGAATGACCAATTCTCCTCCATGTATATGTTAGTGAATTTGAGATTGACCTTTTCTCCTGCACCTCTGGCAATCATTCCATTATCTCATGATGCATTCTCACTAGACTTCACTTGAGGTGTTCTATCAGGTGTTAGTGACACTGCACATCCCTCATTCTCGATTCCAATCACTTGCTATCACAATACGTGCTTGCTTTTTAACACTGGGATAAGACGCCGCAAGCTCAACCGCACTTCGGCAGTGCTCATCTAAAAAATACTAATAACACTGATAAATAAATATAGCATCGAATACGATGGTTTTACATGTATATCGAGGAGGAAAGCATAGGGAGAGAATGGATAAAAGAACAAAAATTTCATACTCTTGTACATTTCATTAAAGCCAATATGAACTGGCATCCTTGTATAGCACCAACTTGAGTCCTGAACTGTTCAAATCTGCCCCGTTTCCTAACCTATAATGCAACATTCTGAGCAGTGGAGTCTTATAATTTTGGCCCTCTTGAATGATAACCCACTAACTCAATGTATTCTCAACACCTTAATACCGCAATAATTATGTTACCAAATAGCAAAACATGTACTTTTCCCTCTCAAAATATTTTAGCTTTCCCTATACATTTAAAATCAAAGGCCGGTTTATTCATTAATAATTCATAACACACAGTCAATGAGAGTGTTAATAGTTACTTCACTCTTGCTTTAATACTAAGATTGTAAGAGATGACTTTTAAAAAGTGTCTAAAAATGTGGGTCCTGTTAAAGTGCATTGTTTAAAGCGTAACATTTTCGGAATTCTAGCAAGTGTGGAAAAAGGTGGGTCCTGTTAAAGTGTGTTGACTAAAGCATCTAGGAAATGTCTCAAGGAAATGATGGCAAAGTACTTTGTAGCTTGTTTTTTAGACCCTAGAGATTGGCTCTTGAAAGATCACACATGATGCCTATTCATATCTGATAACATGAGCTGAGAGGCACAGAAAGGTAACCATACAGGGTTTGACTTCATCTACAAAACGATTCATATTGAAGATAATAGCTGTTACAAACAAGGTTTTTTTTTACACAGACATTGAGAATCTTGGCTAGTCTCCCCTCTCCAGTGATATTTTTTATAACATAGTGTCAAATTGCACAATAGGGAGGGGGAGAGTGTGAGAAGTACATCTTATAAACTGTTACACTTCTAATCAAAACATGACTTTATGTATGTATTAAGAAAACTGTTACAAAAAATAATAATAATAAACATAAATTTGTATAGCGCAGCTTTTATATGGATATATTCAGCTGCGCTGGCGCTGAGCTCTTTTTTTACTTAATTCTACATATACATAGGCAATTTCCTTAACTGAATAGATATGTTTTCAATTTAGATTTGAAGATAGTTAATGATGGAGAGCTTCTCATGTCAAAAGGCAGGCTATTCCATAGTTTTGGGGCAGCAAGTACAAATGCATTATCGCCAAGTGTGATTTTTGTCTTGCGAAAAGGGATCTGGTTACACCTCTACCACAGTACCAAAACAAGACAATTCAGCCACAACCTACAATGTATTTATTTCATCAATTCCTCTACGTTCACATCTTATGTAGATAAGCTTAAAAGAGTTCCAACTTTTTAACCACACACACACTTTCAAGCTTAGAGCAGGTTTTTTTTTTTTTTTTTTTTTTTTTTTTTTTTTTTTTTAAATCCTCGTAAGTAGTGTGACATGTTTTTATCAATTTACATGTATGTCTAATATAGGTATTTGTTGATGTTTGTTTGTTTGTTGTTGTTGTTGTTGTGTTTTTTTTTGGGGGGGGGATACTGTATATTTATGCTTGTATTTGATCGATTTTCGTGCTGAGCAGCCTCAAAACACATGGGTTCACTTCTTAAATTCGCACATTCACAAATTCGCATATTTACAATCACTTGCTGGGAGAGATTCATGTAATGTGAACAGGGCCTTGACTGGTTCACACATTCACATTCACTTACTTTCACCATGCATGCTAGGGGAGATAATGTGAACAGAGCCTTGACCAGTTCACACATTCACATTGACTTACTTTCACCAAGCTTGCTAGGAGAGATAATGTGAACACTGCCTTGTCTGCTTGTCCCATTCAATTCATTCTCACTTGGCTGCTGATCTGTAAAAAGCAAATTTCTACCCTGTAGAGATGATTGCTCTGTGTGCATAATGTGCCTTTTGGAGTATCTCGAGCCATATCATAGAAAGCTAAGCCAAATTGTAATAGAATATGTTGTACATACATTGCTTTGTCCCTTTGCTGTTCTGTTTGGTTGCTTACAATCAAATGTCATAAAAGAACAGCATCGTGCAATTTGAATTATAGTTAAAATGCTTTAATATCTGCCGTTTAGTGCATACAAAACATAATATTTGAACCTATCCGATGATTTTACCACATGTGTTATAATTTAAGTTATGAATATCCATCATAGTTGATATTCAGATAAGATTCCCCAAGTTCCCATTATCCTTGGATGTACTTTTTCAATGAGTATGTCAAGTGGTTTCCAGATCTGCTAAAGGTATATTGTGTATATTTTCTAGGATATTGAATAAAAGTATCTGCTCTTATTCAAATCAATGTAATTTCAATTCTTTGGAAAATACAACCACTTCAAAACCAAATACCAGGTATAAATGAAATTGAATAAATGATTCAATCCAAGTACATTTTCATATGGGGCAATTGAAACATGACTTGTTTGGAAATCATAACGTGTTCATCATCAATTCTTTTCTTAAATGAAAATCTTTGGGCATGCAGTAGAAATATATTATTCTTTAGATTTAATTTAGCCTTCTGCAACTCATTTTTGGAGCTCAGGGCAATCAAGTACTTAACAAAGCATCAAATCATTTTCAAATGAAAGAAATGGTTTTGTATGTTGACTTTGAAACCATGTGAAATACCCCTCTATGTGTGGGTCCTACCGAGTGAAATACTGATTAATTACTTCAGGGCAAACCATGAATAAACAGCAAGGCCAGTGATGAAGAGCATACTCGTGCCATATAGCAAAAATATGTACACAGGCAATATACTATGAAGTGCTCTATGAAGCAATATGTGTTGAGCATATGAGAGTGTGAGGAGAAGAAATTGATTATGAGAGTGGCAATGCTGCTGCTGCTGATAATAATAATAATTATGATAATGATGATGATGATGATGATGATGATGATGATAAATAATAATGATGATGATGATGATGATAATGATGGTAGTTATGATAATTTTGATGATGATGATGATGATTAGGATGATGATGATAATGATGGCAATTATGATGATTTTGATGATGATGATGATGATGATTAGGATGATGATGATAGTGATGATGTTGATGATGATGATGAGGTTGATGATGATGATGATGATGATGATAATAGTGGTGATGATGATGATGATGATGATGATGATGATGATTAGGATGATAATGGTAGTGGTGATTATGATTTCTTGGAGGCTGATGATGATGATGGTAATTATGATAAGGCTGTGAATATGAACATACATGTAATGATGTTTAAAATGTTACCCCATGATTACAATAATACTTTCCTTGTTGATCATGACATCATTGTTTTGTATTTTAATTGCAATATAAAATTATGTTTTATTGTAAAGTGCCCAATAAAATTATGCCAAAAACTTTCAAGGTGATGGATAGGGTGCTACAATACTGTATAAGCCAATATTTTCGCAATTTTGGTCTAGTTGGGGCAATTCGCGAGAGCAAAATTTCGCGATTTTGATGATGATTTCAGTAGAAATTTTCGCAATGACTGACTCGCGAAATTCGCGAAAATAACCACTTATACAGTATGTCATTGTTGTGTATATTTGTCATGTAATACTGTACAAGTAAGCGTACATTTTCACAAGCAGATATTTTGGACGTGGGGAATTTGAAAGAGCTTAATTTTGAAATTTTTAAGATGTTTTTCTTAATTAATAGCTACAGATTGAAGTGGCAATGTTCGTGAGGATTGACTCGCGAAATTCTTGAAAATATATGTAACACCTCCACACAAAATACCAGTAACGTATTATAAAAGGAAATCTGTTAATTTATATTTTTGCTTTCTTTTTTGCCTGCAGCTGCTCAATATAGGTTTGATCCCAGTTGTCAGTACATGAGTGCAATCACATTGGAAGTGGACTTCTTGCAGAAGAAAAAGTAAGAAATTGCTGATTGAAATGAAACCAAATACCTGTATATATATTTATTGTACCCTTTTATATGAAGGTTTCGAGAGCATAGTTTGTAATAATTATGTGTTTCTTATAAAGCACTCAGGTCTGTGGTTAATGGACCTCATGGTTGTACACAAATATAATTACAATTTCAATAAACATTGACCTACATGTCAATGAAGTTAAAATGTACATTTGACATTGTAAATTAACACAAGATAGGGCTAATTAAATGAAAATTACGAGTAAATACATGTACACCCTGTAAGGTTGTTTTAAAATAAATAACAGGGGATTCTTAGTAGAGTAAGAGAAACTGGAAAAGAATGATTTGTACAATAAAAGTCTATGAGTTGTTCCTCATTTTGGGTGAGGTACGTAATGTACCTGTGTAAAATAGAAAATATGTGCATGATGGATGGGACATTTGTGAGCAATTATCACTTGCCTGCATGATATCTGTCTGTATTTTGTTTTTACAGTATCACAAATGAAGCTTTTGACTCTGATAAGATGGCGCAGGACTTCTTGCAGTCATTTGACCGTGTGGCTTTCACAGTGGAACAACAACTGGTCTGTACTTTCTATAACAAGAAGCTCATGGGACTGGTGGTCAAGTCTGTGGAAAGTAAATATACAACTGCATAGAGTAGGAGGGTAGGAGAGAGACAGAGAGAGAGAGAAACAGACAGAGAGAGATACATAGACAACGATAGAGACATGGGGTAGAAATATAAATACTAGAAATGAAAGTAATGTATCAACATGAGAAGGACTCTGGAGAAGACAGAGATATGAAGAAATTATGGCTTAATTGTTTAATTTAAATGAGCAAACTATGTAATGTACTGTAAGTCATGCAGGCTTTAAGAACAACCATTCTAGAGGGCCTACAATGTATGTGCATGTAAAAATTAGTTTATGGCTCGTAAAATTTAGACCATACTTTATGCTATGACATGCTTCTATTACATATGAATATGTCCAAAATGGGAAGATACACCCATTCCTGTTGAATTATCTTATTTGTGACAAACTTTTAAAAAGTATATTATCAGTCTGTAGATATCCACCTTATGTTAAAATTATTCATTTAAATATAACGATTTGTCTGTTTTGTCCTTTTTCTTTCTTTAGTTCTTGATCCAGCTATCCTAAAGGGAGGAAAACCTTCAGCTAAACGAAACAAGGTATGAATTGAAAAAAATTGTAATCATTTTCCTTTGCGAAAGTATAAACATCGTTACCTGTAGTGGCCCTGGTGCTCGGAAAAATGATTGTACAATGAGAATGTTGAGTATGTGTGCAGATCAATTTTTGTTTCTTTACATACCATCGATTCCATAACAATTACTCTGGTGATAATTGCATTGCTGAAAATTCCACACACCGATCGAATGACAAACTTCAACCCTGGACTTAACATATACCCTAACCCTAACCCTACATCTTAGACGAAATAAAACCTGGAGTAAGTGTTGCAGGAGCAAATGTCATGTCACCTTATCATGCTCCATACCTTTTATAAAGGCTCAGTTCTATGGAACAACCTTCCCATCTCCCTTAAGAATAGTTGGACAATATATCAATTCAAAAGACAATGTACATTAGGCAATGTCTTTTTTATTAAATGTAATGATCTACAAAATGTATTTTCCAGTTATCTATATTCCCTTCCTTATTTTGTTTACATATTTTGTATCTTGTAATCATATTTTCATTTTAATGTATCTTTAGTTTAAACCAGTTTTTGTTTTGCATGTTTTTGAGGATCATTATATCATTTATATATTTATATGTATCTATGAAATGTTTTATCTTGAAGTGGAAATAAATAAAATGAAAAAATGAAATGAAACCTACCATTTTCATTTTGAAAGTTTGCTATTAAACTGGAATGAAGTCCAATTTGTGGTTTATGTTTTTTTTCTTCAATCATTTGCTCTGCAGGAAGTAAGAATTGGTGTCCTCACCCAGAACACTCAGGTTACCTTTGAGAAGGCTGATGGTTCAGCTCTTAACCTCATTGGCAGATCAAAGGGGTAAGCTAACTCTTTCTAGATCAGTCACACCAGAGTAGTTCCCAAGACTCCCTTGCCCAATCTAAAACATCTCAGATGGGTCGGGGCAGAATTTATACCTTTGCTCAAATATCTGAAGTGTTTATTTTCTGCATGACATTTATATTTTGAACATGTCTATGTAAATCTCCTACCCTCATATTGCTCTCAATGTGAAGTCAAACTATCTACTATTTTCAAAGGTAAGAGTAACACATTTTGGTAGTTAAAGTTATAATAAATTTCTATGGTTGTATTCAATTATTTTGTTTACCCCCTATCTCCCTTGCAGTCAATCAGCGAATCAATCGATCATCAATCCTGACTGGGATTTCAAAAAGATGGGCATTGGTGGATTAGATAAGGTAAATAATAATATAAATAGATAATAATGGCCACTTTACCGCACCGGGTCATGTCTGTCAGATTTGACACTCTGGGGGGGGGGGGGGGGGTCATGAAAGACTTGTAAGACGTTTTATCCGACAAATTTGCTCTCAGCCAGATGCAAGCATTTCAGTAGCTTACAGTTGTCAGTGAGAATCAGTGAATTTGTTTCATGAAATTCTCCCCAGGTGCACCATATTATGACCCTGGCTTTATTAGTGCTACCTTTATGGTGCTTTAGCTTTTCAAGGGATAAATCATGCCAGGTACGCATTGACATCACCTAGGTCAAGTGTGAAGGAAGAAGATTAGTGTCTTGCCAAAGAAATTTGTGCAACGTCTGTGCAACCGTGTACCTTGTGATCATTGGATCAACATACCGCTCCAGCAGATTTTATGACATTTGCTCAACAATGAATCGCAAACACTAGTTGAATCCCTACCTTCAGCACTGGCCTAAACAATGGACCCAAAGCTAAACCTAACATGAGACCCTTTTGCAACCCTAACCCTACATACATATATTAGTCAGAGTAAAGCCTGGAGGATTTGTTGCCCGAGGAAATGTTACTGCACCACTCTAGGAATATCCTGCAGATAATCCTGTAATACTGAATGAACTTGGTACTTCGCTTGGCAGGTGTAATAACACACATATTGAGTTAGAGATTTTGAGAAGAGCTACATGTATGGTCAATCGATACTGCTATGCTCCTACTAAGGATCAGGGAGATAAGACTCCTGGGACATGTAGAATGCAAAGAAATTAGAGACTGACAGCAAGGATTAAAGGGAACTTGGAGGAAAGGAAGGAGGAGGTTACTTTGGATGTATAGCTTTAAACACTGCTTTCATGAATGAAGAGTGGTGGGTCAAAAGTTACATTGTAGAATGGATGGGAAAGGCTAGAGACAGAGAGTTGTGAAACAGCATGATGACCATTAAATATACAGCACTGACAGAGAGAGAGAGAGATCTGTCAGGTTCTTGTCAACATTTTAGACAAGAATCGGTGCCTACAATAGATAAACACAAATCAGAATTTGACTTGTTTCCTATAAATTGATCTTTTGACATGTGTATTTGATAGTGGTGGGCCTTTGACTTGGTATCTATTCATTAACTACTTCTTTTGTTACTTTCAATTTGTTATAGGAATTTTCAGATATATTCAGGAGAGCATTTGCTTCCAGAGTATTTCCACAAGAGTTTGTGGAACAAATTGGTGAGTTGTATTAGTTGATGATTGTATTTCACATGCAAGTTCTGTTTTATATTTTTAAAAAATGAGTTATTAGTAAAACATAGACAGAGGCACATCATTGTCATGGTCATACTTTTCTATAGTCCTCTATGGAATGAAGACTTCCTTACTTCCGTTGGTATTTACATACTTTAATGTATTATCGTTATAGTTTTATTCATTATTATTTAAGTTTCTCAATTGATGTTTTATTGTTCGCAGGTGCTCAGCATGTGAAAGGCATATTACTCTATGGACCACCAGGTGAATATATTTTATGATATTAAAACATGTATGAATACTCATTTTTGTGTATGACATTTTATGCATGAGAATGAAAATAATTGTACAATCCCTCAATGAACATATTTTTTGACTGATGAAGAAATCATAAATCTATTCATGATGTAGTAGTCATAGATAACAGTTCAGATGAAAATAATCCTTATACTATTTAAAATTTGCTACACAACAAGGTATTGGAAACTTTATTTTTGCCATGTGCCATTTTCATTTGAACAAGGTTATTTAATGAATATTGGAGCTTTTGAACAGGTTGTAGCAGTGAAATTTATATAATTGGTGTCAACTTTCTGAGGAAAGTTGATTCGTGTATAACTTTGACAGTGATAATAATGGGTATACACTCTTTGACCCCATTCAGGTACCGGTAAGACTCTGATGGCTAGAACTATCGGTAAGATGTTAAACTCTCGGGAACCACAAATCATCAACGGACCAGAGATCCTCAACAAGTTTGTAGGAGAGTCTGAGGCCAACATCAGAAAACTATTTCTTGCTGCAGAAGAGGAACAGAAGAAAGTGGGTGCTTTTCATATATATATATACATATTTTTTTTCAGTCATAAATATTCATGAGAGTTTCCCTAATGAGCATCGTGGAAGGTTGTGTGCTGGTAAGGAAGGCACAAGTAAAGGGCCTATGTCACTGGTGGAGACTTCGCTGCGACTGCCGTGACTGATCAGTCGCAGAGACTCAGAAGACTAAATAAAAAAGTGGCAGGGATGTCCTGAATAGGTGAAAACCAAGTCACTGCGACTTCTCCGGCAGTCTCTTTTGTCTCAGGATGGTCTCCGGGACGTAATGGTAATGCCTCTTCAGTCTACCCAGCAGTAAACTAAACAAGTCGTCATGTTGATGTCACCATAATTTACTCACTACATGAAAGAGTCTAAGAAAAAATAAAAATGATGTTTCAAAAATAATGTTTGATTTTCCTACGACTCCCTGAAAACTTAGGAGAGAATTGGGTGACAAACTAATTTTATGGTCAGTGAGAGACGGCCTTCCATCCTCCAGAGCATTCTTTGATAATGTTGTTATTAATTTTGGATTACAGAATGAGGTAAATGAAGCATTAAGCTTTAGACCAATTTGCTCATGTTTAGTCATTTTGTTATTTTCGTTCCTTTTATATTAGATGGGAAACAACAGTGGTCTACATATAATCATATTTGATGAAATTGATGCCATATGTAAGCAGAGAGGCTCAATGGTAAGAAATTTTTTTTCCTCATATTTATAATTTATATTTTTATCATTGCGCTACATTTTCTGTTGTTTATTTAAATAAGTTTATTTGAATAAATTTCTTATTCAATCATGAAAATTGTATATGTGAAATGATATGATATGATATGATGATCCGAAAATGAAAAATTCAATTCAATTCAATATTCATATTTGGTCTTGTATTATTTCTATAGAGTGGAAGCACAGGTGTCCATGATACTGTAGTGAACCAGCTACTATCTAAGATAGATGGTGTAGAACAACTCAATAATGTTCTTCTCATTGGTAAGTCAGCCACTGTTACATCTTAGTTTAAATGCTCAAAAACTTGTAATAACATGAGAGTATTGAGATAGTATCCTGTCCTGTATTGTCTCTGCTTGGAGGGTTGTTTGGTTGATTGGGTTCTAATCATAGTTTTTTATTAATCTCAGTTCATCATTTACATGTACATCTGTGACCGAGCTTTAATGTCACCATCCAAAAGATGTAACTCGGCTTTGGACCTGAGTCCAATCAAAATCAGTTTGTAGGCATGGAGCCAACAATGGGCGTAACCACTCGATCTACTCCTGATCTGTGGAGGTAGTTTGAAACTTGTGGGCTTCACTCAAGCTGCTATATTTTGTTAAAATTTCAAATTAGAGTCCAGTAATGGCTTGATAATTTGCATGCTGTACACAAAGAGACAGAAAATTAGCAGTCAATACATATGAAAGATTTTACACTGCCCCCCCCCCCAAAAAAAAAGAAAGAAAAGAAAAGAAAAAAAGAAAAAAATAAATTATTATAATAATGATAATAGTGCATGGTAGTATTTTCCTGTAGCCTTTTTTAAAATAAGAATTATAGTATTTTCTTTTTTCGGACACTAGTACCGCTTAAATGCACTTTTCAACATGCTCAGGATGTTTTGAAATTACCTGTTTTTAGCTGAAATACTGAAATCTGTTCAAACAGCATCCAAGAAATGTCTTCCCCCTGGTACCCATATACCTATCCTGGGTCAGGTGTGGCAAATGTATATGATTGTCTTACATGATGTGATTGACTCTCAGGTATGACAAACAGGAAAGATCTGATAGACGATGCCCTCCTCAGACCGGGACGACTGGAGGTACAAATGGAGATTGGTAAGTCATACAGGAGGGCGTTTCATGAAAGGACTTGTTGGACGCTTTTCCGACAAATTTGCTCTCAGCCAATCAGATGCAAGTATTTCAGTAGCTTATAACATTTGTCAGTTAGAATCAGTGAATATTTGTTTTATGAAATGCTCCCTTATTAACCATTATAGATATATTGACTGCTTTGAGGGACATGGTCGTTTCTAGACTGCTCAAGGGAATCTCCGCATCTGCTATAACCCAAGACGTAGGTCCGGGTTGGCAGATTCGGAGATTCCCGAAGCAGTCTAGAAACGACCGTGTCCCGAGAAATAAAAGCAGTCAATATATATTTTTATAGCCGATCTAAAACAACAAACATGGTCTAATTTTGACCTAGAACTAAGTCTAAGTGAAGTCTACGATCTAGATAATAGATTCTAAAATAACTTTAGATCTAGACTGCTGACTAGCCTAGAACATGTCATGAAAGTTAAGTCAGTTCGAGCCTCTGGCTCTGCAGGCCACAATGCATGCTCGCGCCACATCGCACAGGCTAGGCAACACAATTGCTTCTACTTGCAGTTAACTGCATTTTTTGCTGTCCAAAATGCCGAGGAAGATTAACCTCTAAATCGCTTGTTTAGATCAACATCGGAACACACACATCAGGCTTAACGCTCAACTAGAAGTCTGGGATCCGTTCTAGCGCGACGAAAGAATTTGTCTACGCTGCGCGCGCGCGCGTTGACGCACAAGCAGCGCAGTTGTCTAAAATTATCAACCAAATCGCGCCGCAAATTATGGTATCTGAAATAAAGCAGCCTTGCACGTAAACAAACGGGGAACGTGCTAGCCATGGAAAAAGTACTATAAGAAATGCACTATTGACTGGTAAAGCCGGGAAAAGTACTATAAAAATGTTCTATTGACCGGTAAAACCGGGAAAAATGACTATGGCGGTCATAGGTCAGATTATGACTGCACTTTCAACCAATCAGAAGACAGGATTATTAAAGATTCTCAAAATGAGGTATATAAATGCACATACACCACCTTTAAAATGAACATGTAATCTGCACGATTACTTTTGATGTCGCTGCTATTTAATGGATAGGCTTCACTGATACATGTAGATTTGTATTTGAACGGATGTCTATAATGTGGTTTCAGGGTGCTTATTTCAAACTTATTATGCAGATATTTTGTATTGAATCCTAAATTCATAAAAAATATGTGTGTGAAGTATAGACTGTAGCATTGTATTTAATCCTCTTTACATCAATCGGAGTCCACTAAGGGGCAACCACATAATTAAAGGGGATGCAAAGTTATGATTTGTTTAGGCAATAATTTTATTTTGTTGCATAATCACAGAACCATAATCATATTGAGAACCAGAAGTACGATAGTCAAGATATTAAATTTTTGGACACTTTGACATCAACAATGATTATTTTGCCATTCTTCATGCTGTTATAATCTACTGATAACTATCTCTGGCAACATTCTATTCATTAAAATCTCGTGGCATTATGAAATTGCTTCATACGCTTTGAAATACACTTCAATTTTATAGGCTTGCCAAACGAGGAAGGGCGTCTCCAGATCGTAGACATCTACCTCGCCAAGATGAGAGATAACAACAAGTTGAGTAAAGACGTCAATTCAAAGGAGCTTGCTCAGTTGACGAAGAATTACAGTGGTGCTGAGATTGCAGGGTTGGTCAGGGCAGCCCAATCTATGGCTATGAATAGCCTCATTACAGTAAGTTGGTAGGCAACTCTTATGATTTGAAAATGATGCTTGGATTTACAAAAGGCAAAGTTGGAGATACTATACAACCCTCCTCTTCAGTCCTTGTGAAAACATTGACTTCAAAATAAGGTTATTTATAGTAATGAAAACATCATAAAAATGTGAAATTATGCTTTTGCTAATTTCCCCCACCAACATGTAGTCTAAAATGGTTAAAAAGTATGATTTCACACAGATGTTTGTTTCAGTTTGTTTGTTTGTTTATTGTTTTTTTTTGTTTTTTTTTTTACATAGTCAATCAATTGGAATTAAGCAGGGCATTTAGAATGAATATAGAAAATTTGTACCTCAAGAAAAATATATTAAAGTCTCCAGTTTTCTATGACTTAATGAAGGCTGCATGAAATATGGAGACATGATTTTAACCATCTCCTCAAAAAGCTTTGTATCTTATGACAAATCCTCTCAATCAAAATACATACATACATACATACATACATACATACATGGATACATACATACATGCATGCATATTGGCATTTATATAGCGCTTTTCAAAGTGCTTCACAATACATATAAATAAAAAAAATTCTGCTCTCCAAGTGCTTAGGTAGTTCCAAAGGTAATGAGCCATTTAGAAGCGGCGTGGCTCGTCTTCGCCGCACTCCGTGCATTCATCAACCGATCTGCTAATCCTCGTCCAACCTTTGATTGGGGAACGCTTGGCGTCTTTTCATATCGTAAGAACGCTAAAGGACGCACTATCCATTACGTAAAAATTTGCACTTCTTTCTTTAGTTTCAATCTTCAAGGTTTCTGTAATAGCGTCCTCTACGTTAACATGGCTATACTCATCTAGTAAATAGAAGTCACATACTCTTTTTTTTTAGACCACATCTGACATTTGCAGTAGCCTAGGTCTGTATGTTTTGTTTTTTGTTTTTGGTTGGGTGGGTTTTGCTGTACTATTTTTATAATACCTTGAACTTTTTGGCAAATTTAATTATTGTGTTCATTTACTCGTGACTCGTTTCATGAGTGCGCGGAAACTCAACGTAGTTTCACGAATCATGAAACGTCGCAGGGACTGAGGAGACGTTTCGGAGACGATTCCGCGACAAGTTTCAAAACCGTGTCCAAGTAATTTCAAAACCGCGTCTCAAAGTAGTTTCAAAGTAGTTTCCGCGAAGTGAGATACCACCATTATCACCGTTTTAGTAAGGGTGCTATCTCACTTCGCGAGACGTCTCCGCGACAGAATAGAAATTTCGTCTCCGCGACGGATAAATATTAGAGACGTCTCCGAGATGTCTCCGAGACGTCTCGAGACGTCTCCTGAATTTGTGAGACGGATTTTGTTTTTCCATAAATTGTCGCGGAGATGTCCGGAGACGTTTCTACTACTATTTATCAGTCGCGGAGACGAAATTTCTATCTGTCGCGAGACGTCTCCGCGAAGTGAATGGCACCCTATTTCCCATTTAGGATCAGCGCTTCTCCTTTTTCAATTAGACGACCCTAGGCCGCTCTGAGTTTATTGTGAGCACCCGAAAATTCAAAGAAACTTGTCATGTCTTTATCAATGTCGCCGAGTTAATCCAAAATAGCGACCCAATAGTATACACATGCCTTTGTGCGGTGTCTTTTATAGAGAAAGTCCTAGTGTATTCAAAATGTGACGCTTTATAATGAGCAGGAAGTAGCTTTTGAATCTTTTCCTGCACCTGCACCGTCACTGACCGTATAGAAGAGGGGATTTATGGAGGTGCTCTATAGCTTTGTGTTTCCCAAAATTTAAGATCGACTTGGCGCACCAAAGTGTAACCCTCTGAGCGCGGGTCTGTGAAAGGCGATTGTTACCCCTGTGGCGGAGCGATTTCTTTTACACTGACAGTATTATAGAAATTGATCATGTTTTGTGCTTTCACTACTCCTTGCATCTAACCCGGTCATTTTCATGATTTGTAGTTAAATATAAACATGAAAGTGCAGACATTTTTCATCTACACTTTAAGGCATAGTATCAAAACCAAATGTAAGACGCGTTATTTCGTAAGAAAAACAGTAATTTTGGCAGAAGTTCCGCTTCTTCCTTTCCAGTCGATTCACAATGCAAAGTGCGTAATGCGTGTGCAGCACTCACGGTTCGATCAATGAACCTACTGAATAGCACTTGAAAAGAGGTCCTGTTCTTTCAAATTATTTCTATAAAATATGGATTAAAGATCATAGCGGCCGCTTCGCACCTCTGGACAATGGCACCTTGACTATGACCATTCATTAAAAGCGCAGGTGTAAGTTTGTGAAGTAAAGTGGGACATTTAACTTATAATACCTACTGCATTTTTGGCCTACTTTACATTTCATTACATCATTATAGTTATAAATCTAGTTCAAGCTAAATGTCAGATAATCAACCTCTTCATTATCGGGATAAGTATAATTATATAACCTAGCGAGAATCGAGAGACGACAGGCTTAATCTACATGCAAGTAGATAAGCTTGACTATTGCACGCTTTATTGTTGGAATGCCTGATACTTTGATTTCCAATGTTACAAAGAGTTCAAAATGCATGTGCAAGACTTGTCTAGTTTAGTTCCACCACACCCTTCTGAAATGCTCCACTGGTTACCAGTACGTCAAAGAATTTCATTCAAAGTTTTGTTAATTGTATATAAATCATTAATTGGTCAAGCTCCACAGTACATATAAGAACTACTCAAACTTAAAACCCAATCACATGGTCGAGCCTGCGGAGTTCCACTGATGAATTGTTGTTACAGATCCCCTTTCGCAAGACAAAAATCACTCTGTGATCGCGCATTTGTACTTGCTGCCCCAAACTATGGAATAGCCCGCTCTTGATATAAAAGCTCTCCATCATTAACCATTTCAAATCTAAATTGAAACGTATCTATTCAGTTTAGGAAATTGCTTTATGTATATGTAGAATTAAGTTTAAAAAAAAAAAAAAGAGCCTAGAGCAGCGCAGCTGAATATATCCATATAAAAGCTGCGCTATACAAATTTTAGTGTTATGTTATGTAACTAATGTTTTATATAAGTATATCTATAATAATGAACATTGTTTTTAACCCTTAACCTTTCTATTTCTCTCTCTTCTTCTCATTCTCAATCTTTATCTCTCGTATTTCTCCTCTCGAGCTAGCTTTATTTGACAATTTTTTCCCCTCCGGACGCGTACGCCAAAAGTTAAGATCGGGAATTCGTTTCATATGTAAAAAATTATGGTAATGTTGAAACAATATGTTGATGTTCTCGATTTTTTCCACGTAACTAGGTTATTTTTTTTAATGGATATTGAAAATAAATATATCTTTGTCCTATTCCTCAAGAATAGCTGGTGAAAAGCCACAAAAGTTGTCAATATAGAGAGAATTATCTCGGCTTCTGTAGAAGTCCGTCGCATCCAAAGGGTTAAGGTCATTTCGTGCTCTTCCCCTTTTCCTTTTTTTTGGGTTTTGTTTTTGTTTGTTTGTTTGTTTTGTTTGTTTGTTTTTTTTTTGGGGGAGGGGGCTCCCTTGCGCACCTATACCCATGCCCCGCCTCCGATCTAAATCGGCCCCCCCCCCGTAGGCGCGCAATGGGCGCCGAAAGAGGAGGAAAAAGGAAAAAGGAGGGGGGAAGAAAAAAGAAGAAGAAAAACAGAGAGACGGGGAAAAAAGGGGAAAAGGGGAGGGGGAAAAGAGAGGAAGGGGGGGGCGCTAATTTCATCTTAAATTTAGGGGGCGCTAAATCGATCATAAATTCAGAGGGGCGCCGACTCGACCTTAAACTAAGGGTCGCCAAATTGAGCTTAAACATATAAGTGCCATTGACCTAAAAAAAAATGGGGTCGCCAGATCGACTTTAAATTTAGGGGCGCTAAATCATAGTAGTCCCAAACGTCTCTGCGAAGAGAGATATCGCCATGAATACCGCATAGTTTGTTTATTACAGAAAGGTGGAAAAAAACTGGAACAAAACTTTAGGGGCTGAACATTATTTATTGCGATCCTCTCGTATAGTCACAGACCTCTGCTTAGCTGTAACATAAATTAAAGAGATAGGATCAATCTTACGATTGATGTCAATCGTAAGTCTTAGCTGTATTAAAGATACCAATCGTAAGCTCGATAATATGCCCTCTATGTTACAGGGCACCGGACTGTGGGCAGATCATTGTTTTTAATATAGGGCCTGTCCTTATATGATTAAGCAGAGCATTATAGAGTAAAAGTGAATTAACACAGCGTCAATTTATAAAAGGCGAGATTAAAGTCTTGATGTAGCCCTGGCTATTCCTTTATAGCCTGGCACGCTCCGCCGTCACAAACACATACATAGAAATATCTGTATTTAGTGCAAACACCCAAACAATTAATTCTGGCGCAGTGTTCTGCCATTCAATGGCCGTAGATGCCATAGATGGAGCTATACATGTTTCCCTTTTATATCAGGGAACAAACAAACGACGGAAGTCTGTTGAAATTGGCCCGCGCTCTTTTTCGAACAGAAATCAAAAAGCGCCGCGATAGGGAACGCCCACGAAGCGCCGTGCCACGGCGTTCTCGCGCCACGCGAGGGGTTTTTACTTTTGGGAACGTACCTTACACAAATTTATAGACAAAAAAGTAGGTTTTATTGTTATTAATAGTATTTGTTTTTATCTTTTCGTTCTTAGGCATCCTCCAAGGTTGAAGTGGACTATGACAAGGCTGAGAAGATGCAGGTTTCTAGAGATCACTTCATGCATGCTATGGCTACAGATATCAAACCTGTAAGACTTATTCTCATTCAGTTATATCCTTGATCTTTATTGGCTTACCAAACATATGGCAAACTACGTAGAGTTACAATTGATATTTGTCATTCTGAAAGGTATCATTAACTGATTGATTGATTGATTTTGTTTTACAAAATGCTATGATGACATTGATATAAAAAAAAATACTTACTTTGGAGTGGACATATATTCCTGTACAGCCTCAAGTTATTTACATTTATCTCAAAGCTGTGCATTGCCTCTCTCTCTCTCTACAGGCATTTGGTGTAAGCAGTGAGAACTTTGACAAGTTCATTCTGAATGGCATCATAAACTGGGGAGAGCCGGTAGAGAGGGTTATAGCAGATGGAGAGCTAGTGGTAAAACAGACCAAGGCCAGTGACAGGGTACCACTCGCTAGTTTACTCATGGCAGGTAAGAATACTCTACAAGCCAAAATTTTCACATAGATAGAGATATTTTTGTGCTTTGGAACAAGTTGGGAAATCTTGCTTAATTTTTCGATGTTTTTGATATTTTCTCTTCTAGAAACTTCATTCATATTGAAGTGGAAATTTTTGTGAGGACTGGCATAAAACCCTCACAAAAATTTCAGCTTACCAGTAGACCGTATATGAATCAGGCTGCTCAATTTTTCAGATACTGCATTTGGTTTCAAGCTCTAAATATGTGCATAAGTTTTTTTTTCTTTTTTTTTTTGCCATCAGTTATTATTTGAGATTGATATTGATAGTGATGATGTTTTTTTTTTTTTTTATAATTAAGTTTTTATTGAAAAATAATCAAAGGCAATCACAATATGTACAGATAATTAAAACACAATTGGGATATTGGAACACATAAGCAAAAACATAAGAAAGGAGGAAATAACAAACTAAATAAATAAATAACAATAAAACAGAGAAAATGCAGGCCAAATGTAACTTTCCCTTAAGGACTCACAAAGGCGACACTCTAAGGTACAGATTCAGAGATAATGGTAATAATAATAAAAATAAAATATTTCCGTTAAAATTTACGCAACTTTTCGCTAAGGTAAATTGCCAGACTGGAGAAGACAAGACAGGGATACAGTGCAATCAGTATTCACCATCAAACCAACATCAACATGCTCACACCCTCACTCACTCCTAATCTCTCTCCCTACCCCCTACCCCCTCTCTCTCTCTCTCCTCCCACTTACTCTCTCTTACTCACTCTATCATCTAACGCACTCACAAGCACATCAAAGGAGAATCGACTGCAACCCTTTCTTGTCCAATCCATGAGCAAAACTAATGTGGAAAGATCAGTAAAGATAAACCAACCGCTATACACTGAATACTGCTATGGGTTCAAAGAGGTCAAACTTGGAGGTCGCCAGAAAGAGTCGATCGCTACCAGTATCACATTGAGTGTAGATACGCATTGTTATTGTAACCAACATGACATTGTTACTATATACATGGACCTAATTGTCGAGGGTTTGCAAATACATGTACCAATACATAGATGGAATTCTCCATGTTCTACAATCTACAAAGTAATTTAATTTATGTCAACACAAGGATCAATCTAGAGTGTGATAGGAGAGAAATAAGGCGATTTCTACTGTACATGTATGTTACCACAACCAAGCAATTGGAAAATTATATATAAAAAAAAAAAAAAAAAATAACACAAAATCAATATCTATAGCTTTTGGATAAAACTCATTCTAGTTTTGAAAAAGTGGTGAGCAAACATGAAAAATCATAGATCAAATCGCCATTTTTAAAGTGAAGGTGTAATTTGTTTCTCTTTTTAGCTGAAAATACTCAATTTCTTTTTGTTTCCCTACAAGCATTTGAATGCAATGAAATTTGGATGACTGTTTTTAAAAACTGCAGGTATAAATATAATATTTCAAAAGCAAAAACAAATAGGTCAGAAATTTATCATCATTAATACCAAACATTGATAGTGATGATGTTGATGATGGTAATGATAAGTGATAATTAAGAATGAAAGTCATGATATGGATTTTGATAATGGTGAAAATACCATATTAATAGTAAAGACTCTTTCCTTTTCACAGTATCACTTATAAGTAAAGATAATAATTGTTCTCCACATTTAAATATGAGCGGTAATAAAATGTTTATTTTGATCAGGACGGCCTGGAAGCGGTAAGACAGCATTGGCAGCCAAGCTTGCCCTGGAGTCAGGCTTCCCTTTCATCAAGATCTGCTCTCCTGAAGACATGGTGGGATTCTCAGAGTCCGCTAAATGTCAAGCCATCAAAAAGGTTAGATATGATATTATTAACATTGTTTTATTTACCCGGGTTAACTACAGTTATTATATAGGAGTCGACCCCAAAACATCCGGCTCGAGTGGCAAGTTGGGCCCTTTTTTTGTAGGGCAACTCATACTGTACATTCACATTGTCAGAACGATATTTAAAAAAATTGCGCTTTATGGTTCTGCCGCTGCTCGGTCCATGTTAACTATCCCCCTACATGATACCATTGTTGGTATTTGACCAAATTTTTGATAGAATTATGTGAATCTACAGAAGATTACTATCTCTATAGAAAAATCTTCACCCTATTACAAACCTCAATATCACTGATATCTTTTCGTAATTAAGAAAAACAAAATGATACTGTGCAAGGAATTGTTTTAGTTGCAGTTAAGAAAGGGCTTTCGTTTTTTTCTGACAAAAAAATGAATACTGGTACATTTTGGTACAATATGGTTATCTGATGATGAACACACATGTTGATTTACCAATGATCCTAGCTGATATCTTCTATTGAAAATAAGGCAACACGTATCCAAATTTTTACAAACCTGTATCAAATATTGACATTGTCACCCCTCACAGATCTTTGAAGATGCATACAAGTCTCAGGTCAGCTGTGTGGTGGTGGATGATATTGAGAGACTACTGGGTAAGTTTCAAACGATATATGCATTTACATCTACAGGCCTTAAATTTCGTTACTTTTAGGGCAAGGCCATTTTCCCTCCAAAATTTAGGGCACTTTGTCCAATTCAAAGGGCATCAGCGGCCATTTTTTCTCATAAAAAGGGCATCGAAGGCCTTTTCTTTTTCTTTTTTTTTTAAATAGAGCCAGGTCGGCAGGTGGTGATTTTCTGTTTAAAAATACTGCCTTTTCTGTATGGGGAAAACACATCCAAAACCCAGGTCAGTGGGAATAAAAAAAAAACAGGGATGTCTTGCTATTACAACCCCTGTCAGATAGCCAATTAACTCCCCCAGAAGGTCGTGGGGAGCTCTGCCACAACCTCTGTACAGGATTATCCAATAAAAGTTATGGTCTGTATTGGCCTGTATTGCTTTTAGAGACTTCAATGTGACAAAATAGTGAAAAATTTCCCGTTGATATTAGAGTCCTTCATGAAAGGGCATTAAATTTCCTAAAAAGGCAAGGCCAAAATGGCCGTGACTTGATCTATTTTCCCTTGGGCATCACGGCCAGAGACATGGGCGGATGGCCGTCGTGAAATTTATGCACTGCATCATGGTTTTTAAATCACAATGCATGATAGGATGAAATTTCAAATACATCAGCTGATTGAAATCATGAAATCAGCTTGAAATCTTGAAATTGATTCTGGAAATCAAATATCTTCAAAACCCTGTTTCGCTATTCGCATCTAACAATTTATGTCAATTTCATTCTTTTTTTTCTCAGATTATGTTCCTATTGGACCTCGCTTCTCCAATCTAGTATTGCAAGCTCTCTTAGTACTCCTGAAGAAAGCCCCTCCTAAGGTAAAATGATTTACTCTTTCACTCATTGTCTGAGGGAACTAGGTGGTCCCTGTATTTGGTAGTAGGAGAGAATGGACGAGTTTACTAAGTTATTATAATTTTATGCATACTTTTTAAACAAAGGTTATTCTTGACAACCTTAAAGCTTGCCTGAGGTTTGCCTGACATAGCAACAACTAATGTATGCAAGCTGGATTCCATGTATTGTAGTTCATTCAGTGGTGCCAAGGCAGTATTAATTCTTTTTTTTCCTTTTTTTTTCTTCAGGAAAAGTTTATCATGAATGCGCTTGAAATCTACGTCACAACAGTTGAAATATTTCTCATCATTCGGGGCTGTAAACTTCTGATCATCGGAACTACTAACAACCAAGATGATATTCAATTGATGCAAACATTACCAGTAAATAATTATCACAAACATAATTTTGTGCTTGAAATCTTTCTCACCCTTCAGGGTCGTAAACTTCTGATCATCGGAACTACGAGTAGCCATGACGTCCTGGAAGAGATGAAGATGACAGATATCTTCAATACACATATCAGAGTACAGAGTCTAAGCACAAGTGATCACATCGTCAAAGTCTTGGAGGTAAGATCCTTATTTAACCCTTTAGCACCTAGAGACTGTGTGAAAAGTGTCAGCTTATTCCCTAACAGAAAGTGTTTGGCTGTATGCATCAGGGATTGTCAACTGGTAATTCTTGTATTTGCTCCACACAAGACCATACTTCTTTCTTTTTTTTTTTGTAGCAAAAAAGAGCCTGAGCTATCTTTTTTTTTTTCTCGACAGCACCCACACCGCTCAGGCAACGCACAAATATGGGCATGTTTGACCATGTATTTTTATACTATCATGACATGTTTAGGGAGTAAGCTGATTGGTGGTCTTGAGTGGTTTAGATGCTTATGGATTAAAATAATGACTGATATGTTGAATCATGGTAGCTGAGCTGAAGAGTAAAAACTGATTTTTAGTATGTTATACCTGAAATTTATCAGAATACTGAATGTTTCATACAAAGTGCTGATTTTCTGATCTTCAAATTTCTGTGTTTTTCTATTGTGTTTATTTTCTTCTAGAAAATACAGATTTTCTATCAAAATACTCATTTTCAGCCTTTAGAACACTGAAGTGTTCTGTGTAAACTTGACAGCTCTCAGACTCCCTATCTATCTATCCGTCGGTGTACATGTATAATGTTTCTCAAATATTGTTATGTATAGTTCTTGGGCTTCAAGCTCATCAAGCTGTGTTTACCCTGTATCCCTACCATATGATTTCAGTTTCTGACTCTATCTCTTAATTTTATTTTAATAATAATATTTAGCGCTTAATGCACATACATGTACATGTTCATATACCATGCATGATTGAATGTTATCATTTAATATATAAACTTTGTTTTTTGTATATCATTTGCATCATACGGAAACCAATAAATCCAATCAAATACTTGTATTATGTCAGGAGCTGCAAGCATTCACCCCTGAGGAGAGGGAACGAATCCGGTCTAAGACCCAGGGGAAGTCTCTTCTGATAGGAATCAAGAAGCTAATGGTCCTGCTAGAGATGGTCAGACAAACAGAGCCATCCTATAGAGTACCCAAGTTCCTCAGTCTTATGGAGGAAGAAGGAGGGTAAGTAATAGTGCCACTTGGTCTACAACCAGTTTGTCTTATTACCTTTTGGTCTTATTGCTACTTTACATACAGTCTGTGTCAAAAAAAATGGTACAGTCGAAAAAAAATTATTTAGGTGTGAGATATTTTCAAATAATGTGTGTATGTGGTACCAAAATAAAGCCAAAAGATTTTCCCTGCTGATACGCTTTGTTCTGTATAATTTGCTTTCGTAAAACAAAAGTTATGCCAAATTTTGTGCGACGAGGAACAACTCGAAATTGAGCATTTAATGGCCATTATGCGAAACCTATACACAAAGGCATGGGACGGCGTGCGAAAAATGGATTTTTCTTGATTGTAGAAAATTAGTCATATCTCAAAAACTAAAACACCAAATTTGATGAAAAAAATTGCAGAAGAAAGTCTGATTTTCCTGCTTTACAAAAATATCAAACAATACCAGGTTGTGATTAATCTTCATACTATAAAAA
Source organism: Paracentrotus lividus (assembly GCA_940671915.1). NCBI lineage: Eukaryota > Metazoa > Echinodermata > Echinoidea > Camarodonta > Echinidae > Paracentrotus > Paracentrotus lividus. The sequence continues at coordinate 26,421,396 of CALNVZ010002974.1, read as the reverse complement.
AATGTTTTCCACTTGTACCATTTTATTTGACACAGACTGTACAGTTGAAGTCAGAAGTTTACCTACACCCAGGAAATTCAATGAAAATTTGACACTTGCCAAACATCATAAAATATACTGTATCTTATAGAATATCTGAGCTATCATGACAAATTTGGTATCAAACAAATGAGTATGTCATGCTTTTTCCATCACGTTGTTCTGTCATCAGGAGCTCAAGAATATTTAGGTTTCATTTCCCCCCCCCAAAAAAAAAATTTTAAATTAAAATTACAAAAAAAAAAAAATCATATTTTAGACAATAAAAAAAAAACTTGAATAAAATATTTCATATTTGTGCACATTACTGCTCAACACAAATATTTCAGATTACACTTTTTTGTTCACTGGTGACATATCATAATAGAAATGTAATAATAATTCATATATTTCTATGAAACAATGTTTGAAAACATAATGACTAACAATAGAATACATTTGGCACAAATATTACTTTTTTCTCTAAAGAAGATTCCTCCTGAAATATCTTTTAATCCCATCAGCATCCCAGTCATATGAAAGAACTCAATACACTTGTTTATTTGATACCAAAATTGTCATGGTAGTATTTATATTTCTGAAGATACAGTAAGTTTTATAATGTTGGCAAGTGAATAAATTTCATTGAATTCCCTGGGTGTATGTAAACTTCTGGCCTCAACTGTATATACTATTTTGTCCAATGCCCATTTTGACTAGTGTCCACTTGGTCTAAAATCACTTAGTCAATTACCTGTTTAAAACTGGTAACAGACCAAATATTCATTTCAGAATCAAACAAGTTTGTTATTCAAATTTGCAATTAAACCAAGTGGAAATAAATTAAAACCGATTGTTAGTAGACCAAATTCATTTAGCCCATGTGGTATGAAACGATGGTAGACCAAGTGGATATAAACCAAACTAATACCCATGTTCTTAACCTGTCATAAGTTTCTTGCAAGTGCGTGTTCCACAGCCTGGTTCAGCCAGCATTCAACTCTTGTGATTCTTTGCATTTCGACTTGGCTGTAGCAGGAGTACGGCCATTTTGCTCCTATAATCGTAAAAAAAAATATGCAACGTCCTGAGTCTGACAAAATGATTTACTTTAAAATCCCCAAAATGTATTTTGGTCAGAGTTCGGTTTTCATTTTAATCAACATTGCCTGATCCAATGATTCATTTTTATATGTTGCAAAGAAACATGATTGGGAAATTTGCCAATTTTATCCCACCAAAATTTTTCTACAAATCCAACACAAATGTAATGTTATCTTTTTAATTTATCATTATTTTGATTGCTTTTTAATATTATTTTTCATCATTTCTTCCATCTAATATTCAGATTGGAGATGTCATAGATAATCATTCCAGTGAAGAACTTGTTTTCCTGTCAACAAGTACAGCTGTGAGAGATACACTTCCAAAACGGAAAGTTAAACTAGAGAGAGAGAGATAGAGGGTTAGGCTTATTTTCAGGAACAAAATGACCTCCTCGTATGAACCGCAGAAAGCTCACAATAGAGTATTATAGTTCAGCTTACTCCCATTATAACAAGGCCGAGGGAGTATTTCATTAAACAAAATTTAACTGATTCTCACTGACAACTGTTATAAGCTACTGAAATGCTTGCATCTGTTTGGCTGAGAGCAAATTTGTTGAATAAAACGTCCTGACAAGTCCTTTCATGAAACGCCCCCCCCCCCCCCGATACAACAAAATTTTGTTATAAACGAAGCAGTTCTCCCGTTCTAGATTAAACATCTATGTACTTTATTGTTCAAAAGAACAAGATTTTGTTGTATCAAGGTATCTGGCTTGGTCTTGAACACCTCATGATAATGGGAGTGGACTGTGGGGAATAAGGCTGCTAGTTAGGAGATGAGGACCCTAAGAAAAGATACTAGTGAGGGAATATACCAGCTCATTTAATATTGTGGAGATTAATGTCAGTTTCAAAAGGTTTCAGATATGTGTCATATACATGTAAAGAAGAGAGGCAACAATTAAATCAGTCCGTCTTTTGAAATCTCTGTAAAAGGTTCAGCTGATTAGTACATTTATTTATGGAAAAAAATTGTGATTTAATCAGTGATACAAAATTTACTGTACACAAAGTATACAAGTTAATACTGTTCACTCCAGTTATAATGGAGTATATTCTTTTCATTTTCCCAATTTCAAACAGTCATGTATAAACCTTCCAGTTTGTAGTCATTGGGTTCAGTATAATGAGATCTTTTTTAAAGTGAAATTATTGTTCTGATCATGACATTGAAATGTGAAAGTGATTTGGTAAGGTTGATAACAGTTCACCTAAGCATTATTTTGTGCTGTGAGGTTTTGGAATCGCTAAAATGACAAGAAATGAACCCAATTCAGCTTTGAGTCACATGCACTTTATACACAGAAATGCATTTATGGGGCAACACAAAATGTTCGGGACCCTAACATATCAGCTGTTTTGGTATATTTTTGGTCATATTACGACGATTAGGACAATTAAAGATCAATCTTTTATTGTAGAGCTTTTTATTATGATACTCTTCCCAATTAGCCTGAAAATTACAGGAAAGCTCACAATAATTTCCTTCATCTTTCCCACACCTTCCCACTACACTAGCTTCCCTATAAACAAGGTATCTGGGTTGGTCTTGAACACCTTGTTATGATGTGAGTGGACTGTATTTAAAAATGGTATGTTGCTTGCAGTTGTCGAATGGATTCTTCTACATATGTATCAGTCTTTCTTTCATCAGTTTCAGATGTTTCAGTATGTTACAAGAAAAATGCATTTTCCATTGAAAATTCTATTTGCGAGAAAATCTTGCCTCTTTAATGTGATCAAATCACAACTTGAAGTTGTATTCACTTATGTTTGTTCTGAGAGAGAGAGAGAGAGAAAAAAAAAAGCTTTCTTATTTATGATGAACAAAGAAAGCAAAAAAATATTGTATTGCAGGATAGAAGATTGTACAATAAGACAAGTTAGACCTAATGGGAAAGTGCCCTCAATGTTTGCTAAATTTTTTGGTAGTAGGAGGTTTCATGGAAAGAAAACATGATGCTCATAGTGACAAAAAAGTAGTCCAAATTATAGCACCATGCAGTATATATCTATGAAGGAAATCCCCCACCCCTTCCCAGTACTCTTTATTAGCAAACATCATATATTAATCATTTCAGAAAATTTAAATTTTTCTTGTTCAGATGACTTTCAAAAGTGAGAAATATATATGCTTTATCAAGGAATGTTAACGTGATCTATCAGGTTGAGTAGTTTCCTCTGTTACTTGTACCATATTTATTCAAAACACAGGTTTTGTACAGATTAAATTTAAGTAAATATTAATTCCAATGTACACACCAACAGCTATGCTATCTATTTATACCTACATGTATATTTATACAGCAATAGATACATGTTATCAATTGGTATGATTCTAGATTGTTCTTCATATCATAATGAGTGTTGAACATAATGTGTACATGTATGTTAGAAAATGGTAAAAAATATAGAATGAATTCTGATCAGGCATTACAAAAGATTGGGCAGCATGTGATATTTCCAAAGTATTGAATAAATACAGAAAAAATAGTGAATGAAATATATTAAAAGTTGCTTTAGGCAATTGTAAGCTCTTTTGTACATGTATTTTGTCGCCTTCCCAGAAGAGGGTTCTTAGCACAATGTCGCCTTCTTGCAAGGAGGGACTTGAGCGCAATGGCAACACGTATACATTATGTACCTACTTGTGGGAAGGCGATATTGCGCTAAAACACATATTTTAGGTAAAGTATTAGTGCAGCATACATTAAGGGTTTCTCTGATTCTGCCCGGAATGCTTGTGGATAATCAATTACTGCACCTATAAAAATTCTGTAAAGAAATTAGATTATTATTTCATTTACAGTACAGAAATTATATTAATGAGATTTGTTCTGATATTTTATCCTCAAGAGATTCCTGAAATTGAAAAACTTATGCTTATATTCATTGGCATGCTTCAAAACTTATGTTCTAATCAGTTATGAGTGTACCTTACCTATTTATGTAACATTACGTGTATCCATATATATAAATGCAGACGTTACATGTGTAGTAAGTAAACATGTTAGGTATTTAAATTATGTCCACTCTTATGACATTATGAGTACATTAACTTTGTGTATAATTATCATTTCTGAAAAAAAAATTTCCATAAAATGTATTAAATTGAACAATATTATGCATGTAGATAGTAACTTTATATTGTAGAATGTATGTTTGCTTAGCATTATTCTATACCAAGGAGTGTTACATTCCAGAAGATGTATTATAATAGTTTGAGAATATGAAATATTTGTTTTCTTGACCCTTCTTGTAAAGTTATTTGTTTTCTATAGAATGTTTTTCTTAATCATTGTTTATACTTCCAATTCAATTTTGCTTTAAAAAAAAGAAATATCTGTATTTTAATCAATCTTTTTTTTTCTTCTGTGAAAAGTACACTTCAATCTCTACATTGGAATTTAAGCTATCAAATCCTGCCGATCTCATTTTTCTGTCTTAAAATAAACGCAGATAAATAAAAGGTTATTTGTGTGTTTCATTCCAAAAGGTAGTGCAGCTGCTATCAAGAAGAAGACGGGAAAAAAAATTTTTGCCTATGCAGTAATGTTTTCTCTTGTAGAAAGTGGAATGCGATCGTTACAAATGCTAACACAAATGCTACATTACATTTTAAAAAATTGTTTGTACTTGATGAAATAATCATTAGTGCATAAATTCAATGTATTTTTTCATTTCTGTTGTTTTTTTTAAACCATAGTGCACTGGCGTAAATCCGTACAGAATGCTATTCATCTGAGGGGGGGGGGGGGGGGGGGGATATTACATAATAATACAAAGTGTCATCATCCTGATGAATAGAAAGCGTAGGCGGAATTATGCCAGTGTCATAGCGATACTAAAAATCCCAACATATACACCTAATTTAATTTATATTGTTAGAAGAAACGGTCCAGATCGCATTTTTGAAGTTAGTTAAGCTGTCTTGATTACTTCAAACAATTTTCATTAGGTCTGGGGCTGTGCATTTTCAAAAGGAGCCCGGGCAGATTAGGTTTTAAACAGGAGTGCGTGGATTTAAAATATTCTACCACCAACTGTACGTATGGGGTATTCCAATTTATATTTTAGGGCACATAGATGCTTTAAACAAATGGATCAATTCATTTTTTTCCCTTAATTATTTGAAAATTGGCAAGTTGCAAACCGTCTGCAAGAATCTTCAAACTTGAACGGGAGGCAGTTGTAAACTGAAGAAGAATTGATTCTCGGTACTATTGATTCCTGGAATGTCATTGCACAAAGGATTGATAAATGTAATCAGAAAAGAGTTGTAAAATAGTGCATTTGATTCTTGAAAAGCAATAAACATATTTAGCGTATTTGTTTAAATTACTCTTTGGTAAATTCATCACACACTAAATACATATATTCTCACACCTGAAAAATACAGATATTAGTTTTGTTACTGACATTTACATGTTTGTGTCATTTACTTTGGTGTATATCAATTTGATGTGATTAGCTCAATAATTCACTCAACATCCCTATGTATAATTGCTCAAGTTATGCATTTTTAAAGAAAAAATTACAATTAAATGTCCAACTTGAGTGATTTTCAGAACTTTTTTATTCACATCAATTTGTTTGAATGCTTTACTTTAAATATGGAGAACAGAATGTGAATAATATACACAATAACTGCATTAATGGAAAACAATGTGAAATTGATTTTGTTAGATGCGTTGTTCCTTGTATTTATTTTCATTAATTTCATATTCATATTAATAGATATAGTGGGGTCAGAATGAGGAGAAATCCAAATACTGTTTGTGTATCATCCATGTAGTATTCTCTCATTTATACTGTGTAGAATTTTCCTTTTCTACCAAGTGCAATATTGCTCAATATGTCAATTGTAGAGAGGAGATTAAATGTGTGTCCTGATCACCTAAAGAAATTTAAGTCTGTCTGTTTGCCTTATTTCATTTATTTAACTTGCCCTTATATGTTGTGCATGCTGTTGTAAGGATATTAAAAGCCAATAGTCTCAACACTGTTTCATCCGGGTAAAGTATATCTATCCAATAAATGTTGGTCATCTGCAGACACAAGTCAACAAATGATAAGAAAAAAAAAAAAGAACATAAAGATGATCAAGCATATCTCTATACAAAATTCTCCGTTACAATGTCCAATATGTCTGGACCAAAAAATAAAAATGAAAAAATAATGATAATAAAAAACAATAATGATTTTTTTTTAATGGTTCTGTGTATACCATTCTTAAATGAATCCTCAATATTATTATGCGTATGTATACTTGGGAATCTTTAATGGATCTACAGCTTGGTTATAATTCTGGAATTATGCATGGAATTATTTTGAATTATATGAACTTTATTGGTCTCTTATGAAACACTGCAAATATAAAAGCAAAGTGACAATGACACCAACATTTTACATGTTAAATCTTTGCAAAATCTAAATTTACTGCAGATCTGGTTCCCTCAGTTATGTTATTGCCTTCCGAATGATAGAATTATCATTTAGATAAGTTATGTCGGAAAGCTATATTTAAAGATTTATTGTCATGAAAGTTTCCTCCCACCTTTGCCCGTAAAATTGTTTTATATTGAATAGAAAATATGTAGAGGTTTCTGGAACCCAGACTTTTGATATAAGACAGTTTTATTATATACATTAATATTGATGGTTGGATCTTATTTTCAATTGATATGTGAATTAAAATATATTTTATTGTATCTCAAAGTAAATTCAAAATTTGCAAAATAATGTTTTCAGATATACCAAACTATACCACAGCTTCAATGTTTTGTGAAGCAACAAAATATTCTATATTTCAATACAGAATGTTGATCATTTCTTGAAGCTTTTCTTGAAAACAATTCACATTGGATAGGCTATTAATTAACATATACTGGAAATTATCCTTTTCTCTCTCTCTCTCTCTCTCTCTCTCTTTTTTACTAATAAGAGGAAAACATCTCTCACAGATAAATGGAGGATTATGATATTGGATGACGTACTGTCTCAACAAATGGTAAGGTTTTTCATCGAAATTGTGATAAAGAAGGAAAAAAAAGATCTTCTGGAAAAAAAAAAATTGGGGAAAAAAATCCGTCCTTGTCTTTAAATGCTATACTAATTAGAAAAAGATTATACAATAGTCCTATGGATACGCCTAACGTAAATTTACATTTATGGTTAATATTCCTACTACTGTGACACCCACTTAGTATATAATTTTGAGGTATTCCCACAATATTCAGCAATTACTAATTTAATAATTAATTTAATTATATATATTCAGTATACACTTGTTCATATTAACAAATCTTATAAAATTAACAAAATATATCATAACATCATTATCAAATAACTTGAAAATTGGGCAATTGTATGAAAACAACAACGTAAAGGTAAACACTGGCTATAGAAAAGGGAAAGGTCCCTCAGAACCACTTTCGGGATCTTTTTCCACCACCACCTTCCACCACCATGCACCGCCCACCATCGTGCCGCCCACCATAGTGCCGCCCACCACTGTTCCGTGGCGCCGCCGAGGCGTTGATACCAAAGCACTAAATCCAACAGGTGCGCCACTGGTATACATTTTTGCTGTACCGACTGGCGTACAAATTCCACCGCCACCTTCGTAGCGACACAGCGCGTTATTCGAAAGAACAGGCATTGAGTCCACGAAGTCCGACGGTTTTCACCAAATTAACAAAACTGTATGCATATTGATCGGAACGGTAAGTTTTATTCTTTCATTCTCTTTTAAAGTTTGTCATGATCTTCTTGTTCAATTTACCTAAAATTTATTTTCATTATAATCACACTGCTGCAAATGATAGACCGCGCTGTCGCCATCGCGATGCAATGGACAGCCATGGCTGTACTGGGGGACTGAAATTTTGGAGTCCCACGAATTGAAATTGATGTTCGTCTTTTCTACTAATTTGTATAAAATAATTTATCACATTTGAACTAAAAAATGATAGCAGTTATACTATAACATCGTACATTGGTTGAGAGATCGATCCCTTCTCACAAGTGCAGGGAGAAGATAGTAATCCTCAGTGCTTGCACCAAAGAAAATGTATAGAATAATAAATATATAATTAAGCTATTTTACAGCCCAAATCCTTTTTTTCTCTCTAAAATCTAAGTATTATTGTGAAAATTGTTGAATATATACATGAGGCCTTCTATTAAAAAAAAATGTGCTACAATCACAATGAGGTAGAATTTCTTAATGAAGTTGATTATAGGCCTGATTAATAAATTTATTGTATTGTAAAATATTTACATATAAAATTAACTCAATTGTGTTAAGTTTTGCACTGATATCATACATCTGTTAATCACATTTCCTTTTAATGTTGCAGTAGGCCTACTTACCGTACAACTGTATTAAAAACGTGATCCGATATATTTATTCATCCAGGGGTTTATCACTTTAATTTTTTTTTCATATATGGTCTTTGTCAAACACATCACTTTTAAAAAATTTAAGTTTTTATGAATCATTTTCTGAGGCTCCAATATGCTGCAATTAGACTTTAAATTCATATAATTTTCTCATTCGAAAGCAGCCTTATAAAAACAATAATAATACTAATTATAAATATTAGTAATAATATATGGTAAGTAATGATATTGATGATAATGAATAATAATTAATAAAAACTAAATACTAATGATGATCATTATCCTAATAATAATGCTAATGATAGCCTAACTGACAATGGTATTTCTTTAGTTTCCCTCTTTGTTCAAATTTATTAATTTTTTAATTGAATTGATAAATCAACTTTTACAAGTTTACAAGTTGATTTCTGTCCTACAGGTTTACATAAGGTTTAAATAGATTTTGACCACACGAGCATTGAAAATTGAGGGGTTTCTTGGAAAAACCGATATACCTGTATTACGGTTTTCTCTGGCTTAGTAAAGAACTGGTCTTGCAATCTGGAGGTCTCAGGTGCGAGTCCCACTGGAAAACCTTTTTCTTTGCTCATTTTCATATTGTATATTTCTTGTCAGTATAATTATAACAAGTAAAATTCTTAGAATGCATACATGAAACACAACATTTGCAATGGTAAATGGTACAAAAAAAATGCTATAAAGATATCATAATGCCATTGATCAGGATATGCTTCATTTGTCATAGATGCAGGGTGCAATTGTAAAAAAAAAATAATCCCTCTAGCTGAATCCTCATGCAAGTAACTATTTGCATGGAGCTACCAAATTTCAATCTATTGTTTAGGGCAAAGTAAAGTAAACCTGTACATCCCGATCTGTAAAATGATGATACAACATGTTGTAATGCACAAAATATATCAAACCATATACTTATTAGATAAAAAACATATTCTACCATTATCCTGTACAATTTATTTCCGTAACGATGCATTTTTAAAGTTAAGCAGGGATTTCTAACCTACTCTATCAGGTACTAATTCACTAGCTTCACCTGGGTTGAGAGTGTTAAATGTAGATTGATATCTTGCCAAAGAACTAGGTGTCATGGTCTAGCCTGAATATAATACACCACCACACTTTACAAGTGTGTAGACCCATAGACCCAACTGACATAAGGTCTCGATTTGCTAATCCTTTCCCCAGGCATCTGAGTATGTACTTGCTTCTATTTTAGCTAATCCTGCTTGCTTACCTGTACAATGTACATGTAGGTTTTATGGTGTATTTGAGAATACATGAAGTGTTTACTGCATTACATGCAAAGCTTATAAGCAAATATTTGGTCAGGAATAGAATGAACATGCTTTTGTATGATAACATTTTTCTTGTATATTTTTTAACATAATATTATGAGACTGCCTATACATGTAAATTGCAGTGCACACATGTTCTCAGTCTTATAATGAGAATATATGTATGTAATTATATTGAAAATGATTTTACCTTTCAATTCATATAGAGACCATACATCATACATTGTTTATCATTCTTGTGTAGTGATTCATTGGACTGAATTCAACTGCATCATCGCCAGAACACTTTTGAAGGCCGCATTATATTGCCATCCTGTGGTGGGAATCTCTTTTCATGTCAAAATATATGCTCTATTCACAAATTATATATACACTGTGTATGTGACTGACGGTGGTACCTGTGATTTGCTCATTGAGAATGCTGCATGCTGAGCGAGTGAGTAATAGAGTGGAACAATATATGGAAAAATAACAATGTTCATAACAAAAGAATGTAGTTTTGGCTTCTGTATGTTACATGTACATTTAGCTCTGCAACGTTTATCTATTTTGTGGTAATTACAAAAGTTAACTCAGTTCAGTTCAATCTTTTTCATTCCATCATAAGAAAACATTAAAAACTAATCATGGGACTTATATCGCAAATCAAACAATTATTAACTGATATCATTGCCAATTTAGTAGTGGTGTGTTTTAAAAATGAAATATGAGAACTTTTGAAAAAGCATGTAAATGGTATTAATAAGTAAAAAAAAAAAAAAACAGGTATTTTTTAAAACTTCTATTCTCTAAATTCTTTTCAGTATTTTGTAAAGAGTCAGAAGTATAGTTACTTGAATTTTATGTAATGATTGATATTCCCCAATCCTTGTCATGGATGACTGAGAACCAGGGTTAATAGAACTCAATGAATGGCAAGCATTGTATCGCTGTTTAACAAGTGTTTGCTTTGACTGAGCCTACTGGCGAATGGGAATTAAAAAGATAATTTTGTTAATGAATACTAATCTAGAACCCAAATGAACTGTATAGAGATCCAGAAAATAGATCCTATTGCTCTAATTATATTCCTTGACCACATCGCCGAGAGACCTACAAACACACCGCTAACTTGCCATTTGTGAAAGTTTTATCAAGTGTTGGTCTTGAAATTGAATTTGAATAATTTTTATTTACATTTGTATATTGAACAATGTGGCTTTTTAGGCCAAACTGGACATCTGGAATGGATGAATCTAGATGCAAAAGATCTAACGTATAACTATAAGACTCTTGTAAAATAAACCTACAATTTATAACATGAACTGTAGTTATGTGAGGGATCCTATCAGCAAAATGACCAGGATAATATTGAAAATGTTCAAAGAAGAGAGCTTTGCAAGAACAGCATGATTGACTTAACATTAAAAAGGGTGAGAGAATATACCCTTACTTTGTCCAGCGATTAATTACCTGATTGATTCATTTATTTCATGAATGAACAAACACCAGAGGGGTGTTTCACAAAGAGTTAAGTAGACTTAAAGTCGCACTTAACTTCTACGCGCATCTTCTTTTATAACGCGCAATTTAATTGATAGATTTCACAATAGCGCGCATCCCCTGAGCACGGTCTATCCAATGAGGTAATGCGTATTATAACTCATGAAACTAACGATTTAAGTGCCATTTTTTAAGTCTACTTAACTCTTTGTGAAACACCCCCAGGGCTTTGCAATTAAAGGGGAAGTTCACCCTGGAATTTTATTGGTTTTAAAAAATGCAGAAAAATAAACGAAAAATATGGATGAAAGTTTGAAGAAAATCGACAAAAAAATAGCGAAGTTATGAATATTTAAAGTTTTGATTCTGTGACGTCACGTGCGAGCAGCTCTCCCATGTGTTGTGTATGCAAATTCCATAAAGTGTCATTTTTTTCAGAAGAAAATTAATTGTTTCACCTGTGCGGTCGATACATCATCAAACATATATTAATATACAGGGTGACCCAGAAAAAAGGAAACCCAAGTTTGATCATCAATAATTTCAAAAATATTACCATGGTGATTATAAAATTTATATCACTGCAAAGCTGCCAACTCATTACCATTTTAATGATACCCCGCTCAGCTCACCAATGTCACGCATCACTGAACCTCATTGTTTTGAAAATGTCTTGCAAAATTGTGAGTGGTTCACTTTCACGCTCATTGAGATGGGTTGCTGCAATGTGCCTAAAAAGGGAACCCAACTTTCATCGTCATCATTTTAAAACATGACAGTAGTGATTATGACGTTTATATCACTGGAAAGTCCACTCATTATCATTGTATTGATATCTCTTTCAGCTCACCAATGTCACGCATCACTGAACCCCATTGTTCTGAAAATATCTTGCAAAATTGTGATTGATGCACTGTCATGCTTCTTACATTATCCATGGGGAACTGAAGGTTCTCTGGTTGTCGTGACCAGTAACATGTTGAAATTACTTGGATGGTAATAATAAAGGACTAAATAAGTAAAAATTTCCAACCATTTATCAAACTCATTTATTTTAAGTCACTGGAATGCTTTACTTAGATTTGTTAGGAATCTTTGAAGCAACTCATCTCAAGGAGCATGAAAGAGAACCTATCACAATTTTGCAAGAAAATATTCAAAACAATGGGGTTCAGTGATGCATGATATTGGTGAGCTGAGAGAGGTATCATTAGAATGGTAATGAGTTGTACATTCCAGTGATATTAAATTCTTAATCACCACTGAAATATTCTTGAAGTTATTGATGATCAAAGTTGGGTTTCCTTTCCAGGCACATTCACACAAATCATCTCAAGGTGCATGAAAGTGAACCACGCACAATTTTACAAGACCTTTTCAAAACAATGGGGTTAGTGATGCGTGACATTGTGAGGTGAGTGAGGTATCATTAGAATGGCAATGAGTTGCACTTTACAGTGATATAAATTTCATAATACACCATTGGAATATTTTTGAAATTATTGTTGATCAAAGTTGGGTTTCCTTTTTCGGAAACACCCTGTACATGCCTCTATCAAATTGACCCATTCCTTTTTTAAGAACCATGAAAAAAGACAAATTTATGGATTTACATACACAACACATGGGAGAGCTGCTCGCACGTGACGTCACGAAATCAAAACATTAAATATTCATAACTTCGCTATTATTTGGTCGATTTTCTTCAAACTTTCATTCATATTTTTCTTTTATTTTTCTGCATTTTTTAAAACCAATAAAATTCCAGGGTGAACTTCCCCTTTAATTATACTACAATAGTATATGTTTGCTTCGACTAAAATTAAAGAGATTGTGAAATATAGTAGATAATCTGGTTAATAAATTCTAATCTTTACCCCCGGCCCCTGGATCGGTAAAACATCACTCGTGAAATATTGACTTCTATCAATGCTGCTTGCATTTTCCCACTGCATCCCATATTTACTAAGTCAAACACCATGCATGAGCAAAGCACTCTATAAATAGAGCAATATGCTAGACTGATAATCACATTTGTTAATCAATTGCATTGGGCATACAGGCTTGAATAGACTGCAAAGTTTTGCCTCTGATATAGAGCCATAGAGTAGATGTAGAATTTATGTTGAGGTCGTATAACTGGTGTAGCTTAGTATAGCTTTGTGATTCGATTAAAGTCTGTCTCAGATGCAAATGACCAACCAGAATCTCTGCGTCTATAAAACACTGTATTTATCACAAGATACTTTCATAATGATTACATGGCATATAGTAGGCCTATGATTAAATGACTGTTTATCACCAACCGATTTCCTCAACAGAGAATATTTTAAAGGAATACAAGAGAAAGACTATTCTATTTCTATGGATTCTCTTTACAGATTTCATAATGATAGTATAGGCCTATAATTGTAATATTCATTCCATGCAATAGAAACTTATCACATTAAGCTAGAAAATCTTTATTTTTTAGGAATGAGGAATATGTGAGAATCTATACTGTCAATGTGGCTTGTTGATTCCAAATACAATGTAATTTGATACATCTTACATATAGATGAAGTGTAGAGAGTGAAATATTTTGATATGAATAAAGGTAACCATGGAGCTTAAGAGTAAGAGGTTATGATGTAAGTGGTTTCCATGGTAATATACCACTCTCAGATATCAGAAGTATTGAACTATAAATGGTTTCTGACTGGTTTGAAATTATAATTCGACCGTGCTCTCCACAACGTGTACATTGGTCACCCTGTCTGATCTTCCTGGCTATAATCCAAATTTTGCAACTGCAACAGTTTAAAAGTCCTTTCAGAATTAGTGTTCAATCGTTGCATGTTCTGTATATTTATTTTGTGAAACAAAAAATAATGAATTTGAACAAATAGGAAAACTGACCAGAAATATAATATGAAAAATGAGGCATTCGGATACCAAATACGATGTCATGCATGTATATGAATAAAATATTAAAGCAATAATTGAGAAGCATGTGGCCAGATTGTTCATGCAGGTATCCAACTTGTTTTTGCAAACAGGATCCATATTTTTTAGTATGTGTATACATAAAAGGCAGATAGAATTGTGAAATCTAGCCCGGGTTACAGTCCCTAGTGGGGGCCATATTTACCAGGCACCTCCAGCCTTGGTTAACCTATCGTAAATGTTAAAGCTGGAGTATAGTTTCGGTAACAAAAAAGGAATCGGCTTAAAACCGATCAAATATAGTCTCATGTTGTCCATATTGTACTAAAAGATATGTGTGAGAGATCTTGTGATATTCCTTTCATAATTTCCTATGAATTTCAGGGAAACTGTTTGAAAGAAACATAATATGTACAACATTTGTTTTAGCCCTTTGCTGTAATGTCTCCTCGCCGGAGCTTACGATCTGTGTGTATCACCCACACAAGAGAATCCCCATTGGTTGTCCACCATGAATGCTGATTTATATTGTGAAATAAAGACACTAAAATGAGATTTCAAGTGATATAATTTTCTTTATTATAATTCTAGGATTCAATCATTCATATTATCTAACTGTGAATCCAAATTAAATTTTCCTTCTCCTAAAACTGTAAAACCAGCTTTAAATCACAAAGTTCCAAAGTGCAGGTCACATCTATCCTACATGTACTCACCATCATCTCAGACAACAAATAATCTAATATTTACCAATATTATCAGGTCTGATGAGGATCTACTGAGTATTGTGTATTTACTGGGTGAGTGCAAGGTACATCTAAGTGTACATATTCCACTCGGGGAACGCCAATCAAACACTTCAGCTGAAAATGAAAGGACCGGTAATAATTTCTAGAGCAAATGAATAAATGGATGAATGCAAGCGCAATTTGTTGGCTGTAATTACTACTATTTGTGTACATTAGTCAATATAACCTAGATACACATATCTCCAGCATTTTCACTGTTTGGTGATAACCCCCAACATGTGAGAATTTTTCTGAACACTGAAAGGAAGATAATATTGAAGTATCTTTGCTTTTGACACCTCTGTAGTATTTTTTTTGGACCTATTTTTCTTCTGGGGCTTTTTTTTGCACCCCAATCTAGGATGCAACCCCCCCCCCCCCTTTTTTTCAAATTAGGCTACATGTATGTCCTAGGGACCATGGGATTAGGATTTTCGTTATATGAATTCAAACTTTAATTATTCTCTGAAAAATCTGTTAAAATTTTTCATAATGCATATAGAATGAAAATTATTTGATAAAGATGGAGTGAGGAATATTAGTACAATGTACATTGATTGGTGATACTTCATACTAGGGATGATGCGGAAGTTTTGTACTGCTTCATCTAAATGTGTATTTTTAGATAGTTTTCCATTACATGTATGTCAATTAATTACTCTCTTTAAAGAAAAAAAGTTCACTCTTGATGCAGAGAATTTAAGAAAGAGTTTATTTAGAATGAAATTCAACAGTGAATTTTAAGTAAAAATGTTTATTTTCATTCATGTTGGAGTGACCCAAGGATCACACAAAGATAATTGAGTGATCCCTGAGGTCACTCCAAAATGAGTGGAAATACACTTTTTACCACCAATTCACTTTAATTTAAATTCAAATTCGCCCTTTTCTAATATTCACTCAATCAAGAGTGAACATTTAACTCATTTGTTTGTTTTTTTTTGTTTTTTTTTAGATATTACTTTTGAACTTGTCCTCAGGCAGCATGTTCATTCTGCCTCTACTTTAGATTTTTGGAAGTTTCCATTCCGCCTTAACCCATTGAGGACTGAGCCCGAAATATTGGGTCGAGTTCTATGGGAAAAGTGTGTCATAGCCAAATCAGCTCGTCTCCAATGGGTTAAAAGCATGCAAAAATATCATCATTATCAGTTCAGTGCATGCAAGAAGGGGATATTTTGGCCTATATATTATAAATGGACAGCTTATAGTGTTCTTTTACAATGATTATAGCTTCCTTACCTTTGCCCCTTAAATTTCAGACTGATAGAAGGTGATATCTTTGTTTGCTAGAGGTACTAGGTGGTACTGAATAGTCTTCAGAACAGATAACATCCTATCCTTGCTTGTGACTGAATTGTGTAAGGTTCATAGTGGTACACTTCAATTATACTGCACAATAGGAATTATCCCTGAATGCTTTGCAAGTGAGGCGTGAAAAGGTAAAACTTGTTATAGTTTAATGATAATAGTTTGATGCTGAAAGCACTTAAATTGCGTCATTAACATAAATTTATCTACACTGCTTTTGCAAATGTCAATTGCTTAGATCCATGAGGATGGTTAATTTGTATGTTTGCATGCAGGCAAATCAAGAGTGACCTGTCTGAGAGGCAATTCATTTGTACTTTGTAGCGGTTCCTACTACAGCAACGTCGCTACAATCGCTATCATTATTCACAACCAAAGTTTCAGTTTTACAAGGTACATGTACATGTCACCTGTAGAGTAATGCATATTCTGTGTTACAGGTGTAGGGGAAATTGATTGTTTTGTGGCATTTAAGGTTTGTGATAATACTTTTTTGGTACTGATATTTTTTTTCAAATAAGTTGAGAAATTCATGAGTGGATAATTTTGCAATTGTGTGATGTGTAGCCTTCTATTGAAGTGGAAATTTTTTACAAGGGTGGACTAGTGATGCACAAATAAAAGCTCTGTTAAAATATCACTTAACTGTATACACTAGTTAGCTGTTGTTTATGATTATCTCTCTCTCTGTTCTTTTATTCATAACTGCAGATCACCGATTATCGTGACGTAATACAAAACAGAAAGATTCCGTCATGGGAGGATTAAGAATAACCTACACAAATCTCCTGGACCACAAAGGTGACTTTGGCCAATGCATAGAGATCGTCAATCAGCACATTGATGATTTCCCCAAGACATTCTTCAATAACTCCAAGGCTATTGGTTTGACAATGAATAGAAACAAGTTATCTAAGCTGCCAAGTCAACTTGATAGATTCAAAAAGCTAGAACGACTAGACCTGTCCAACAATGACTTTGAGGTGTTTCCGGAGGTGATAGGAGATCTTGAGAATCTTCGATACTTGAACATCAGTAAGAACAAGCTCACGTCCCTTCCAAGGGATATCATGTACTTACGGAAATTAGAAGAGATTGTTCTTGATGATAACTTGTTTGACGAATTCCCAGAAGTTCTATTTCAGAGTTCTGTAACAGATGTAGCCATGAGGAAGAACAAGTTGAAGTGTTTGCCTCCAAGAATTAACGGTATGGCCAACCTTCGTAGCCTGGTAGTGAACGGCAATCAACTGACAACACTTCCTATTGAGCTTGCAGAAATGTCGCAGCTGACAGAGGTTTTTGCATCGTCAAACAATATTAAAGGATTACCAGAGAATTTCTGCACCAAGTCCAAGTCGCTAAAGAAATTGGTCCTGCAGGGGAACCCTCTTGTGTATCCATCGGCTGTTGCTGCAGGAAAAGGACTAGCAGCAATGAGAGATTACGAAAAGAAGCACCCCAGACCCGACATTCCAGAAGATGTGGAGGAACAGAAAGAGGAAGCACAGAATGATGCGACAGAGGACCAACAAGAAGAGGTGTCTGAGGTTAATGGAAATGTAGATGGAGTAAGCCATTCTAATGGGATGGTTGAAGAAGAGCCAGAGGCAACAGCTGTAATGGATGACGAGGTTTCTGCAGAAGTTCCAGAGGAGATTCCTTCTGAGCAACCTGAAAGTAACCTTGAAGAACGAGTGCAAGAAGATGAACTTCCTGAATCAGATTAAGGTAGATGATGAAGAGCATGAAGTGATAAAGTGATGTTTCAGCTGATGAATAGAAGCTCCTTCAGAGAGTGTCTCTTCGGAGGAAGAAGCGCCACAACACACAGCCGCGCCTGAGGCTGAAACTCCAAAGGAATCGTTTGTAGATACTGCACAGAATCTCTGAAGACAACAGGTCTGAGTCTGACAAAGATGAATCTCAGCCAGACGCAACACAGGAAGATGCGGCCACAACACGAATGCTGCAGGATCGAGGTGGACCAGACAGAAGTACAGAAAGCACGGAAGAAGCTGCTGAGGAGTCTTCATCTGCAGCTGAAGATTCTGCAACAAGTAATGAGATGCAGATGATCAGGAAAGCACAAGTAGCACTGAGGAAAAGGTTGACCAAGAGGAGTCTGCAGAGGTTCTGTGATGCAGATGGAACAACATCCCAATCTGTGGAGGAACAGCCTTCAACGGAAGACAACAGCCCTGTGGAAGTAGCAAATGACGATGACAGCAATGCTGAAGTGAGGGATGACGATACAGGTGAGGTGGCCCTTCCGTTGCAGAAAGAGCCTACCAAGAAAGCCCAGAACTGCACCATCACAAGAAGGGGATGAAGATTCACCACAAGTCAATGAAAGGCTCATCTGATTCGGTAACAAACTTACAATGAATCTTTTAATTTGTTAAAAATCTTTATCTGAACATTAATCTACAAGCAAGATGCAACAAGTATATTGTTCTCTTAGATAATGATACTGGCATGTAGATTGTGTCGGCTCTTAAAAAGATGATACCTTTTTTGATAGGTCTTTCAGAGTATCACTTTGATGATACCTGTAATGTACTTCAAATTGAAATATGTTTTAAGCCATCTGTAAAATGATGTAACAAATTTATAATAGTGCCAAGCAAACCTGCAAATTTGTTCCTGCTGCAAGAATTTTTTTACTCAAAATGGAAAAAAACACTAAATTTTGCTATAAATTTTCATATGTCAGCTAGAAAAATACACGTAATGAACAGGTATATGTATACGTCATGTGTTCTTATGCACAGAGTTAATCCTCTCTTAAGTACTTTTAAATCAAATTTTCTTATAGTTGCTTTGCTAAATGATAATGCAAGAGCTGACCAACTGCTATGCATCAAGTCTGGAGAGTTACACTCACATGATTAGTTCTGATATCCTAATGGTATGTGCATGTATGTCAGATCAAGAACTGTCAAGCACAGGTATCTAGCCTTGCATGAACCATCACTACATACGTACAACATAATGTACATGTACATAAGTAACATCATAGGCCTTTTAGGTAGATGACTTCTATAAAAGTGTCTTGATATGTATATAATTGTAATTAGTATAATAAAGAGATAAATTCTGTACTAGATTTTGTGTGTGAATGTGTGTGAAAAATATATCAAAATATTTCTATTTGATATAGTGTTGATTAGTTTGTAATTCTGAATGTCACCTTGAAAATTTGATGAATAATTTAGTGCCTCTGAATAGGAATAAGTGTGTTTTATAGACCAAACATACACTGCATCAAGTCTATGTTGTATGGATAAATCACTAATAGGCCTACTGGATAGTCACATGCATGATTCTAAGTGTGATTTAGAAGGACATTCAAATTTTTTTAATGACATTCTGGTTCTCAAAAGACATTTCATTTTATAGTTAATACAGTCCACTCTCATTATAACATGATGCTTAGAACCAGGCCAATTATTACCACAAATACCGACCAATAGGCACATTACACATGTTTGAAATTTGGACTGGAAGAAAGGCCTTGTTGCAAAAACGAAATCATGTTGTAGCTGTGCTCATTATAGCACGAGTGGACTGGAGGCCTATTGCACAACTAGGTGGACCAAAACATTTCTTACATGGTAAAAATTTTGACACTGCACCTGTATGTATTTTCTCAATGTGAACTTGTTCCACTGCTGCATATTTTATCCCCAAATAAGACTTGTTTGCCAATTATGTGCATGAGCAACTTCTCCTTTCATAATGTTGCAAAATAGTTTTGAATAGGAATAGGAATGAATATGTATAAGATATATTTTTCATGTTGGTGTGAAACTTCCAAAAAAGGAAGAAAAAAAATTATGCAATTGCACTTCACGAAGGTCGGCTCTTACAATTCTGATGTTTGAATACTGTAGATGCTACAGTATAACAAGTTACACAAAACTGCAATACAAACACCCCATAATGTTTGTATTTTATAGACTTTGGTAGATAAAATAATTACATGACAGTCATTGCTAGACAAGGTATCATATAACGTTAGTCCCTAGCTGTAGACTAGACAGCATTAAAAGATGTAAATCCCCCAAGAAATATATTTAGTAGGTGTTATGAACTCTACAAAAAAAAATATTAAAAATAAACATACAACCAACCCGTTTAGGCATAGAAACGTAATTGGCAAGCATCATGCAATTTAATGTACATGTACAGAGCGAGCCTGTTTGTGAATATTAATTTTATATTCAGTGGGCTAGCTGACACTAGAAAATTAATATCATTTCAGCGTGGCTGCTACAAACAACTTTTAAAATGTATGTTTCATTTTGCAGTACAGGCTTACTTTTGGAACAAGATTAAGGATCTAAGCAGGGGGGGGGGCATATGAATACTAAGAAAAGAAGAGGGAGAGAAATTTAGCACATATGATCAGGAAACAGATATGGAAAATCACTTGATATTAATAGTCTCAAGGGTACCGCATGTTGCAGCTGCCTCTGTATAAATATAAATATCAATAAAAAAAATATGCTGGCCATCTATCTACATGTATATCTCAATACTACAAACGCAATTGAATTATTCAAACAAAATGGAATACTGTATTCGTGGAAATGTTCGCGGTACATTAATTTTTGCGTATTTTGCACAAAGAGCGGAAGGCGCAAATTAAAAAACCCGCAAATATATTGCCATGATATCTTATG
This sequence comes from Paracentrotus lividus, assembly GCA_940671915.1. Taxonomy (NCBI): domain Eukaryota; kingdom Metazoa; phylum Echinodermata; class Echinoidea; order Camarodonta; family Echinidae; genus Paracentrotus; species Paracentrotus lividus. The sequence goes on along the minus strand of CALNVZ010002974.1, from coordinate 26,400,358 downwards.
CATGTATTGAATAGGTTAAATTGCAAACTAATGAACATGCAGCACGAATCGAAGAACCTGTGAACATGTTTTGAGGCCACTCAGCGAAAAAAATTAGTCGCGCGAAAATAATGCGAATACAGTAAGTAATCAAGACGATGGTTCATTTTTTTGCACACACAAATATTATTTGGAATATTCTTTTAATATGGCGTGTCTGTACGTGCATGGTGTTGAATCAATTCACCTTTTCAATTAACTGTCGTTGGGTGATACTGGTAGAGTGAAACATTAAATTTTGTAGTCTTCAATATTATTATTATGATCAATCACCAGCAATAGCAATTAAATATAATTAGATCCCATTATACAGACTCCATGATACTGTTGCCAAGTGGGATTTATATCATAGTGATAACTGTGGCCTAATTAGCTTTAATAACAAGGCATAAACAGACTCCCCAGCTACATTTTATAGCTTGTTGTGACTATAGGTTTTGATACAATTCCCGAGAATTTAGGACATGACATAAAATGTGTGTCCTAGGTAATTTATGATATTTTTATCTCAGTGTAATGCTATGATTGTTAGAATCTTTCGATTTACAGAAATTTTCTTTAAAATTTCATTGATATCAATTAAATCTGTATCCATCACTTAAAAAAAAAACATGTGAGAATGTACATGTAGATATTTTTCCTAAACATTTTGCCAAAGTGAAAAGGGTGCATGTGTATTGATTACTTTGGTGTATTCCAAAAATCATGGGATATTTGGTAACTTACAAACTTAAAGCGGGGCAGATGTAACATCAGTGACGAAGTATATAAATTATGTAAACCTATAAAATGTATTTAGCTAAAGAACCTCATTTGAAAGCTTGACAATCAATTAAATACATATTATTTGCTCTTTTTTTTCAAACAGAAAATTTTGATTTAATATGATGGATTATGTCTAATGCGTGTATTTTAAAAGTTATTCATAATGTCCACAAAATGCGTATTCACAAAGAATGCCCTTTGTACGTACATGTATAATGGTCATGCTTTATGATAATGTAATATATTAATCGTGTGATCAAATTTGCTAATGGATTTAAGTCATAATGAAAATTGAACTTTGTTCCAGTTGAGCATTGTAGATTACATGATCATGCATTATCACTCTGATGCAATTCAACTCTTTCATTTACTTTTTGGTAAATTAAAACTAGCCTTGTTCAAAAGAGATCAGGCATTCATATTTTGAAATTTTAAACATTGTCTATGGTACATGTACTGTATCTATTTATAGTTGTGATGACTCTTGTGGAGCAGTGGTTTAAGATGCAGTCAGAAGTCTCAAGGTTCAAAACCCAAGATAATACTCTGATCTAGTGCACCCAAATATATGACGAAAACTATTCTTTATTTTATTCATAGTTTGGTTTCATGATCAGCTTATAATCAGTTATCACTGACATATTGGGTGTGTCTATTTAATTTTGTTTGTTCTTGCATATAGTTGATAATGGCAGAGGTTGCCAATTACTATCATTAACAAAGAAATTTTTTAAAAGTATATTTGCAAGTGGTTTGTGGTTGAAATGTCCATATTCGCCCCTGCAATTTGTACAGCGCCACAGTGAATTTTCACTGCACAAATATTGTGATACCTGTACATGTAAGTGAATATGGGGAAGAAATTTCTTGAAAAAAAGGGAAATCTTGTTTTTGTTTTTGTTTTTGTTTTGCTTTTTAAAGTAATTCATTGTAGTGAGTGCAGCAGTGATGTAATCATGTCATAATGCATGGTGCTTTCATGTTTGTCTTTCAAATGTTCAAGCAGACTTGAAGCAAAAACAAAAAGCAAAAAAAAAAAAAAAATACAAAAATATAAAAACAAACACACAAATCTTGTTGATGTTAAAAAAAAAAAAGTAGTGCCTAAATGAATACCAGATCATGATCATAGTTTCTGACTGAGCCTTCAGACCTTGGAAGAAAACTTCACAAGTATTAGCTGACAAGCATTAAGTGGCCTATCAGGAGTGATAGAATCATCTTATCTATTGAACCATACTTTTTGCAACATCTAAAGGGTGTGTCTGGTTAAATTATTTTGGAATTGCACATCAAAAGATAATCGCAGAGTCATCTTGAATACTGAATAATATAGACATTTCCAGATTCTTCAGATTCTTTGCATTAATATAGGTTTTCCCGGCCAATTTTATACATTTATTTTCCGTTTTCGTTTAATGTGTATTCAAATTGTGTGTTTGATGCGACAGACTGACTTTAGTTAAACAATTTTGTGTTCATGCTCTCAAATTCGTTTTTAGGCACACAAAGTTATGGTTGCAAAGTTCAAATTCGGATATAGGCATTTAATTTCATTATTTGTGCATTCAAATTAGTGCAAATTTGAGTATATGGAATGAAATGTCGACAGGATGAAGACGAATTTGAATAGTTATTGCCGAATGTATATGCTTATTATGTGAAGTAAAATGCGCAATTACGAAATCGATCACAACAATCGTTAATTTTTATGATTGAATACGATTTTGACTAGCAACATTTCGATGCATCAGCGTTTTTTCTGAAAATGAATGCCTCTAATATGCAAATGATTGACAAAACAATGAAATTGGCCGGGAAAACCTATACATGTGCAAGACATTTCTGGTAACTTACTGCCTGTACCTTTACATGTATCAAATGTTTATTTTTGTTATATATGTACATGTCTATATATTTCAAAATCATTAAAGGTCCAAATCAAAGCTTAACACTTTTCTATTTTCTTTGTAATTCCTGACACATTTCTCATTTTTAGACTCTCTTGCTGCACCAATATTGTCCTTATGTACTATTGTCCTTATGTATTATTGTCCTTATGTACTATAAGTTATACACTAGCTTATACATTGATATGTACAATGACCAGTAGACTTTTTAAGTAGGCCTACCAGAAAGTTTATAGCGAACTCTTACGTCGCACAATCTTTGAGTAAGCGCCAAACATATACACTAAAACACTTTTTTCTGTAATGGTCATATGTGTATGTGATGTGTGTTTATTTTGGTATACCAAGGTCAGAGAAACGAGTCTGAATTTAAAGCAAATATTGGTTTTGATCTAGTCATATAAAAAGGTAAACATTTGTCAAGAAAACAGTGGAATAATAGAAATACAATGTAGGGTCATATACATGTAGATGAATCAAATAGTACAATGAGAGTGACATGTACAGTGCATATCCCAGGGGAAAAAAAACGAGATTGATCAATGTTTTATCATAACTTGATCTTAAAGGGATTTGGTCATTTTAAAAACAAGTACAATTAGATCAAGATTAATAAAATTATATAAAAAAAAAAAACTACTGAAAGTTTCAGATCAAATGGAAGTCATTTACTACCTTAAAACAGTGTAACAAACAATGCAAAGCATACAGCCGAACACCAGTACCCTCTGTTGCTGGCTCAGCAGGCCGCTTGGGACGGGGACTATACAACAGGAAATGGGTGTATATGTTGTGCTATGTGGAAAAGCACGTGGTTTTATAAACCATCCGGGGTTGGTTTATAAAATTTGAGTTTGAAATCATTGATATCTCGAAGGTAAAGCAAGCAATTAGCTTGCAATTTTGAAAGATACCAGACTGACCTAAGTGTTTATAATTATGTTGGCAAAATAAGCTAATTATTTGAATATCATTCATTGTTACTGCATCCCTTTAATCAAAATTCAAAAATGAACCATCAATTTAAAGCTTGAAGTCTCTTCTTCTACTAGTATTTGATAAAATCTTTATGACCCATATGTCATGCATGAGTGAATAAGGATAATTTGAAGAGAGGAATCCAACAAGTCATTTGGCGGGCAGTCTTCGAAATTCATATGTCGAAAGTTCTTTTCAGTGTGTCACAGATTACTGTTTCAATAACAACTGGAGAATTCATCTTCTGTCTTATTTATTAACTGCCATGTTAAATCTCACATAGCAAACAATGCTCTTTACAATTACAATCTTTGTTTCAGTTTTGGATCTATTCAAATAACAGGCTTATTAAGTGCTGTATTATTGTACACAGAATACCTACTTGTTCAGTGACACCGGAAAGACGGTTACAATGACCAAACTAAAAACTGCATCATCGCAAATGAGAAGTTAGTGGTCCGTTAGAATTTGCTTGGCCAATATGACTGGACTATTAAAGAATGAGCTCAAGTCTAACACTGTACTTTCATCTCTTCACCCAAATGCCCTTTTACAGAATAAAGAAAGCCTTTGCACTTCATATTTTCAGGTAGATAATATGTTGAATGAAATAAGCTACATACATTAACATGTACTTACATAGAGCCATGAATATACATTGTAAATTATATTGCAGAACTTAATTTTTTATATAAATAGTAATAATCTTCATAAGAGGATTACTTGAGAAAGAATATTTACTGTAATACCCCATTGGGTAAGATTGGATGCTCGATCTGTACATGAATGACAATAAAGTCAGAATTTTGATGTCAAAATTTTTACTCTTACTTTTTATATCACAAAGGTCATGTTTATCTACATGTAGGCCTATATTATTTTGTAGTACTTGGGGAAATGACAAAGATATTTATCTGAAGAAATATCACTGTATCTCAATGACTTTAAGTCATACATGTACATGCATTACCAGTATTGTGAATTTAGGACTCCATAAACATACAGGTATATTATCTTTAAAAAGGGGATTTCCTTTTGAACATGCTGCATGGGAGTATTTACAGAGCTGTAGTTCATTTTCTTTTTTTTTATGAAAGCATTCATGCACCTTCTTTTGAATTCTATTTGTTTTGCGCTCTTAAGCAAGGACAATTAGGTAACTCCAAAGTTCAGCTATTGTCTCCATATATGGATGACTTGTAAAGACATTCATACCTTTTTGGGTGACATGGGTGATGCTCATGAAAAAGAATTGTAATAATAATTACCTCTACGAAATTGTTCATGGGCCATTCATAATACCTTAACACTTACTAAGCAACCGAAATACACAGCGAGTGTAAGGACCATATACATGTAGTTGCTTAGCAGACTTATTAAGGTTTAATGAATATGGCCCCAGATATTTTTTTTATTGGTTTTAATGTTATGCTGATCTCAAAAACATTTCATTTCATGGCAGAACGAATGTTCTTTAGGAAAGCCTGGTCATATATTTCAGGTATGGCCATGCGTTTAAAGTTGGGCCCATGTTGTGTGACACACTCAAAATTTGTGCTAATCGCGCGCATTTCACTGAAAGTGGCTCTAACTTTTTCAAAATCTATATTTACCCCAAAGAAGTATACATTTTCTTCAAGCTGAATGTCTGAGGAGTTCAGAAATGCACTTAAAATCAATTTATTAATTATTCATTGACAATGATTGAGTAAATATAAACAAAATCACTTTTGAGGAGTAGTTGTGAAAACTAAACCTTTTTGTAGGACAATCTCAAGAAGCATGGCCAATTACTGTAATCAAGATAATTAAAATTCCTGGACTAATATAATAAACCATCAAAATCAAGCTAAATTGATTATTTCAGCAGGGTGTATTCATTTCAATCCAAAAACACTCTTCTGTGAACTTGATTTAACTCATTACAGCACATTTGCCAAATTTGCTGCACGGCTCCTCCTGCGCGGCTCCTCCTCCAACCCAGATATTTGTTTATTACCAGTTAATTAACAGAAAATGATGAATTTTTTTTCATGTTTTGATACAAGTATTTTGTTGTCCTACATCAGAGCTTTAATTTAAGACCAAAACCAGCAATAAGGGTTGTATAGTTGTTGAGTAAATCTATAAACAACATCATATTTTAGGAGCAGATGTCACAACTCCACCTTTTTAAGGGCCCAACTCAAAACGCATGGCCATATACAAAAAAAGTATACAAAAAAGTATGCCCAAAAAATCACTTTCTGCTGCCGAATGGGTGATACTGTCATGACATTTATATAATGATATATGCAAGTTAATTTAAGTAAATATTAAACAAAACCTGTTTTATTCAATATTTTCTGAAAAATTCAATGTTATTTTGTAAAGTATGTTTTCTTTGATGTGATATAGTAAACTATGCAAATGATTTAATCCTTATTCAAAAATAAACTAGGGTATGTGCAACATCAACACAATGTAATATCTGGAAATGAATTTATGTTGGATAAAAATTGTACAAATCTCCAAATATTTGTACAGTTGTAATATATGTGATGTGTGTATTTTCAGGTTTTGATTTTTGAGAATGAGCCCAAATTAAAAGAGTATGCCCTCATTTTATCCAAATACCATTGTAGGTTCTAGAAAATATGTTTGGATATTGGAATAGATTATCTATAGTTATTACAAAAGTCATATATTATTTAGTTTTCCCTTTAATATCAATGGCATTTTAATTTTTCTAGAACTTTGCCACGACTGGCTGTTTTTTATTTATTTTTTTTTTTTTTGCTTTGAATGAATTAATATTTTATTTTACTTAACAGTCGTTTTTGAATTACATCATAAACATTCCCTCACTTTCATGTAAAGATATTTGCTTTCGCCAATCATTTGTTTGTTGTTTATGTTTCGTTGTTCTGTGTTTGTGTGTTAAATCATTTCATGCTGCTAAAATATAAAAGCTAAATGTATACTCAGAAATCAATTTATATTTTTAGATTTCCTTGTGAAACTGTCAAACTATCACTCTGCAAATCTATTCTGTGTGAATAATTTGTAATTATTTAATTGCTTGTACAGTACAGCTATAAATTTTACTGAATGATGTTATATTTGAGTTTTTGTTGTATGTTTTAAACATGTCTCATTGACGAAAATACTGTTTTATCAAGTATTAAATTGCTTTGCTTTTGACACCAGAGGGTAGCAAACTGTATCAAAATGTAATGCACGTTGTATTCAGTGATGTTTTTTTCTTTTCCACATTCAATATCTGCCTAGCAGTGCCCATATGGCCCAGGATGTTTATAGTTGCAGTAATCAACTTGAAAGGCTTGTCGTTGCTAAATTAAGAATAAAATAAAAATTGATAACCAAATCTTTATCTTCACTTTTTTTTTGTCATTAGGATAATGTTAATGTTTAATATCAAATAATTGGTCTCTATTAAAGTATCTCCTCTTTGGTTAGTCTACTGAATTGCATTTGTATTTTAATTCATCACATTTGAAATTGCCCTTTAAATTTTCCTGTCAAATTTGAATAAGTTTTAGACACCAACCTTCACACATTTGTTTCCAACATTTTGAAGTTAGTAATGTACTTTTGATGTCAGGAAAGAGGATTGAAATTGTACAATGAAGGTAGAAAATTGTAGGAAACTTTGTATCAGAATAGGTCTGCATGTATATGAGCTTAATTTGTGTTAAATTCAGGAAAATAAAATGAATATTCATTGTAATGTGAACTTACACATGTGTTCAAGGTACTGTTGTTCTATATGACAGAAAAGATAATAGATGTAATATCAGATAATCTACAAGTGACAATTCATAGAATTTGTAATTTGCACTGGTCAATCATGATAAAGCAACACAGCGAATGTTATATATTGTTGCGATTAGATTTTCATGCATGTAGGAAATGTTCATGAAATGCAATAAATTGACTGCAACTGCTGTAACACATATATGATTGCTCTTTTCTTTTACCCCTGCCAGACAGAGAGGAAAAGAGAGAGAGAGGGGGGGGGGGAGAGAAGAGATAAGAGAGAGAGAGAGAGGAAAAGAGAGAGAGAGAGAGGGGGAAGAGAGAGGGAGAGAGAGAGGGAGAAAGGAAGACATGGAGGGAAAGAGGACATTAGTTTGAAGCATTTAAATTAACATAAATCAAACATGTACATGTAGGTAGATAAAACTATTGGCCCGTATTCTGGAGCAAAGGCAGAGTTTGTACGAGTTACAAGTTCATGCAATCCTCTTGTCTGATGTTGACTGATGCATCAGACAAAAAGATTGCCTAATATAGCATCGCACAAACATCAACTCGTACAAACTTAGATTTTGGTTCAGAATATGAGCCAATGAGGAGCAAGTCCAAGCTATTTATTCCCAATGTGGTGATTTTTAAACTTTTTAACTCATGTTGTGTCAAATTATATGGGTTTGTGTCGTACTTCACCATGAAGGATAACAAATTAACTGTATGCAAATGAAGTCACAAGGTCATTTCAAAGTCATATGACATCATGAGGATCATCATTATTCATGAGAAAAATTGTAAAATACACATGATAAAGTACTATTTTAAACGATTTTTTTAAAAGGTTCGTCATATTGGAGAACAACCAAAAAGTTTATTATATTTTCTGGCACAATCTCATCTCGGCAACCTCTTGTGAAAATATCACAAACCTAGCTAGCAGGTACATGTACTATATATTATAGCCTTCCATTTTTCTTCAGCCTGAAAGTACTCGAGTCTCAGTAATAGTCTCACAACTACATGCTATTACTGAGCCAAGGTAAAAAATGTAGTACTGTTACTCGCCCTGCCACTCTTTTGGAATGAATAAAAGGAGTTTTTTCTTTACATTTAATAAGTGTTTCTTCTTTTCTTTTTATAAGAAGGAATTTATGTACACAAGATGTTGTTAAACCTTTGCTATAGATACCAAATGTTGAATGAAAAATATATCCTGGAATAATTGCCTGTCTAGCGTATGTGTTACTAACATGTTTTTCAAACTTCACTTTACCAGAAAACTTAAGTTGTATTGACATTAAAATTTGTCCTTATAATGTTTATTGCATGTTTAAGAGGATATAATGGCAAGTTTAGATCTGCTTTTTCGAATTCAGAACATTTTCTGAACAAAGTGAAAGTTTGAAAATACAATTTTTTCCTAGTTCCATGTGAAACCAACAAAGAAATAACCATAAATTAAGTATGAACGAGTCATCTCAATTATTTTCCATGTTTTGGTTGAAAGCTCTTAGTAGGCCTACCTTCAATAATATGATTAGAATTTCATAAGATTCGTAAAAAAAAAAAAAAAAAAAAAAAAAAAAAAAAAAAAAAAAAAAAAAAAAAAAAAAAAAAAACCACATGTACACATGTACCTGCGCATAATAGCTTGGACTTGCTACAAATATTGCATGAAAACACTCTCACCAACATTTACATGTATTTCTAAAATCAATGAAATATATCACAACTGAATGAAAAACAAATCACAAGCCAATTTTAAAATTTGCATTTTTTAATAGAAATGGTACATTTAATTTGAAATTGTACACAGGAGTCCAATTCCTTCAACTTTTATGTCAATATAGGCATCCTCACACATCAAATATATCATTGGTACAAGAACATTTGATTCAAATACAATGTCCAATTGTACGCAAAACCTCACACAGCAAATTCAATTGGTTTACTGCCCAAAGTACACAGACCACAAAAAATCTCTGTCCTGTATTCCATAAAGGTCTCTGAAGAATATATCTAATTTTGGTTGATCCTAGTTCAAGCAGAAAAGGGGATATTTTGTAGGGAAAACAAAACAACACATGATTATGGTTAAAATTACGACAAGAGTTGTACTATATTGAATAGTGGACTTGTAATTATTTATATCACATACTTTACAATTATAGAGGAGGGTGGATGAATAGTTATGTAGTAACATTTCATGATATTTGGCCATATATATGCATAAAACAAGTAGTAAACTCTTATCCAGTTACTGCTAATTGTAAAGTCATACAATGCCACATTTCCCCACACCTTGCAAGTATGTCGGGCAATCCTTTGATCATGTTTTTTACAACACTGACAAAACAGTCGATGGTTTATCAATCCGCATGGTATTTTAAGCATGCTGGAGAAGCTCTTCATGAGACTTTCACTTTAAAAGTCAAACAATACAATTCTTTTCTCTTTTGAAATCGAGCACTTAAAACTTGATAGTAAACATTTACTATACATGTGTTAAATAACTGCTTATTTTTACTAACTTTCTTTTATGCATACAGCCCAATGACATTTCAAACTTACAAGAAATTTTATTTAAAAAAAATCCATTTCAATACTCATTTTAGGCATGGAAAATCATGGGTTAATTGTAACGTACCTCATCAGAACATCAACGACTTGAAATGGAAAGAAATTATTTTTTCAAACTATCTGACATGAAAGTATTACCGGTACCATAATGCATTTTAAAATTTCAAATGAAGCTGTTCCGCATGATTATCATACATGAAAGCGAGGAATGCATTATTTGTTACATTTGTTCCATAAAAAAAAAACCATTATAATTATGTCCACAAGTGGATTGACATGACTTTATTACATCAATATTTGAGTGACTTGGTGACTTGATTAACATGATAAATCCAATACATAGCCTATGTTAAGTACATTAAGTCTGACACAGCTGCAATGAAACAAAATAAAACAACATTTTACTTTAACATACTCGGAAATCTAACATACAATGTGTAGTACATGTAGCAAGAAATATAGCACGAGTTGTCAAGTCTGGAACATAAAACGTAATGAAATCACAAATTTGGCATAGGTGGTTACAGTACATACCGGTATGTAATTACAAAGGAAAACAATTAATTTAGTTTTGAAAATCATAATGGTCACTTAATCTCTTGCAATTCTTTAGTAATTCTCTATCGCTTCTCACCGTACAGGATGATGGAGAACACAATCATATTTTTTCCTTCAATATTCATGGAATTACTATGTCGCAAACAGACATTTCATTACAATTCAAATATATTTCATTAAAACAATCTTTAATAATATGATTACACCAAATACCTAATACTGCGGAGGAAGGAATAGGTCCAAAGTTCATTAAATCTATTGCATATTTAAAATTTATGGGTTTTACAAAATTGGCTGAATGTCATTTCTAGTATCAACAACTAATCTAATACAAAACGGGTGGGATAAATATTCTTCTATTTTAAAATTTGAGGTCAAAACTTTGGGTATACGAAAAATAGGAGAGTAATGAATAAAATACAAAAATATAAACATGTAGCATTCAACTGAGGTATATGTAGTGGTAATAGTAATAAGGGTAAGTACAAAATTGCAGTTATAGTGCACTCATGTTATATTTATTTTCAAATATTTTTTCCTGTACCTCATAGATGTACAATATACTTCATTGAAATGTATGAAGATATGTTGCAATATATTATACACAACATCTGGGATTACACATTCCGTACATGTTGAAAAGTAACCAACTGTTTAACAGTTTTTATGAAAAAGAAGTAATCATAACCAATTCAATTAGGCTCCTCAAATTTATCTCACTTATCTTGTTCCAAAGTTCATGTTTCTAATAATATAAAATAGTATTGGTCTTTTATCGTAAACATATCCTCGTTAACAGATCATTTAGATGCTCTAGATACTGGGCTTTAATTAGGCTACCTTCCCAGTAAAATATATATAAATATGACTGATGGCAAAATGCTGTTCATTTCTGCAGTGTATATGGAAGATAACATATATGTTATAAGATAACATATAGTCACATTGAAAAATAAAAGCTTAGATAACACAAATACAATGTATAATATATTGGTAATGATACTTGGATTCATAAAGTGCCCTTTTATAGAATAAAAGGCGATATGAGTCCCTTTAGTAAAATGTATAGTTAAAGGAGGAAGAGTCAAGTTAAGTTTTAAGATTTGATGTGAGGAAGAGGTAGGGCAGATTTATCACTACCTAAAAGGTCAAAATTGTGTTGTTACTGGTGGATCCAGGCGGGGGCGCAGGAGACGCGCACCCAACCCCTCCCATAATTTGAAAACCACTTAATGACTGTACATGTTAAAATTGGACATTTTTGGCAGCAGCGCCCCCCCCCCCTCCCATCCTGAAATCCTGGATCTGCCACCGCTTGTACATGTATCATTTTTTAAAACAAACATGACTTTTCGCATTACAAAGCTTGCAATGTAGACAGAACATTAGAAGTGGGGATGTCATGTCATCACGACATTGTTCAAAGATACTTTTTCGTCGTCTTCTTTTCTTTTTTTGTCATCGCATCTTTGGTTTGAACACAGCATAAGAACTTAAATAAGCATGGAAGTTTAATTTGTTTACAACAGATCAACTATATTATATCAAATATGATACAGAAAACAATAAAGCCCAGGTACACATGTAAATGTAATTGGATTTTTCCACACACATACATGACAGGTGGCAGCATAACACATATAGTACCTTACATCTTTAAATGGAGTATCACAGACTCTGCAATCTAAATTTGACACAGATTTGAGATGCAATGCAACAATAGTTTGCAATATAAACACTATAAATAATGGTTTAAAAAGTGGCCCTCAACCCCCCCCCCAAAAAAAAAAAAAAAAACCAAAAAAACAAAAACAAAAACAAAAACAAACTGAAAAATAGTAATAATAATAAACTAAACGGACACAAGAGAAAATATATATCAAAGTGTTAGATATTATTGTCTATAAAGTGGGCTTAGTCCAATCTACAGTTTGGCAAAATATGTCCAAGAGCAAGATATAAGTGTACACATTCATTATATCAAAAACTGATAATCTATGATACCATGGGCAGATTAATTTGAAATTTTGCACCTAAATGATTTAAGCTCCATCTAGGCCTAGGGGCATTTCATGTTGGCGTGTAAAACAATCACACATATACTTGGGGAAGGTATGAATGTATGAAATAAAAACAGCCCCCCCCCCCCCAAAAAAAAAAAAAGAAAAAAAGAAAAAGAGTTAGGCCCTGATAGTGTGATATCTTTTTATTACCCTGTAGTAGACCTCTTTATCAGTTGTATAAATCTATGAAATACATTTCCTGAAACGATATCAATTCATCGTATCAGAGGGACATAACGGCCCGAATTCACAAAGGAGGATTCTGCAAAACCCACGGATCCGTGGATCCGTGGGTTTTTTAATCGACGGCTCCACGGATCCCTCAGTTTATGATTCACCAACAGTTGACCTAAATTATGACGTATTATGACGAGCTCTGTGGATTCAGTCAAGTCCACCTTTGTGAATACCAAATTGAAAATCCTAGGTCCAATCCTAGGTTAAACCCAGGGTTGAAACCATGGATTTTGCAGAATCCACCTTTGTGAATTCGGGCCTAAAAGATTTGCTGCTCGAGTATAGAGCATTAACAATGTTTAGTAGTACTGGATTATTATCATAATGCCTAGTATCTTGAATTAACCTTGAAGGAATGTTATTTTGACTATATCTTTTAACACACACTATACGACTTTCGGTCGCATGATTGACTCGACTTTGGATCTGATATAACAAAATGTGTATTTTATTATCATATTATAAACGGTCTGTCATTATACACTAGTCATTCCCTTTTAACTTTACATTTATAACAAAGAATATGGGACATTTACTTGTGTACAGAACAAGATTCATTTTTTGTTTCACCTTCACACTTTATAACTTTCTGTCAACTCATGATGTCTGGGCCGTCGTTTGTAAGGCCACTCATAATATAACTCTTTGCTGTACATATCAATAAATACTGTGACTCTAAAATGTACAGATGAACAAGCATGATTTGCCATATATATGCCAATAATAAAATCTGGGTAAAATTCATTCTAATGCTGTACATAGTAATATTTGCCACAAGCAAAAAATAAGCTGGCAAATGTCAGAATCAATTTCAAAATTTTAGTAGAAAACAACGGTAAAAGCATTGTGAAGCTAATCAAACTTATTTTGTGTTGCTTACTCAACTTTACACTTTCAAAGAAACAAAACAAATATACTGAAACAAATGTAAACAATCTACTTGCTTCTTTCTGATAATATAAGCTATATATATATGAAAACACTGCATGTGTTGTTTTTTTTCTTCACAAAAATAAAATATACTTAAGAATAATTACAATGTACGCTGATAAGTAATGAGACCTTTTAATTCTGAACACTGCAAGGTGTCTAATGGTTTCTTTTATCTATAACATGGTTTCTCTTATCTATAACATGGAAATAGAAGTTACAATAGAGGAAGAAAGACGTTAAAGTCATATCCACTTGCATAATACACATATCTCTTGTATGGAGGTCCTTTTAGCTATTAGAAGTCTGCATGCATTCACATAAATTCAATTTGAAAGCGCACCAAGAAAGAAATTAGCAAATACCAAGTAAAATTCATTTGTTTTTCTTAAATTTTTGGAGTTCACAAATATTCTTAAAGGAATAAATTGCACAAGATTGGAATTGTAAAAATAGCACTTGATCTTTTTTTATAAAACAGTTTTTCTTGTAATACTTGTATCCTCTAAAAGATTTGCTTTTAGATGAAGAACCAGTTCTCCTCACACAAAAAAAAAACTGTTTGAAAGATATTATTTTGAAGTGGTAAAGTACAAGACAAAAAGGGGAGACCAGTAAAGACTTTGCATAGGACTACGACTGAGCTGAATTTGCAAATCTGAAACGTAACCACAGCTCAAATCATATTGGTTTAATATTTCGCGCATCATGTAAAATACAAGGCCAATATCTACTGAAGAGTTCAAATTTACACCTTTAAAAAAAAATCAAACCACGGTTTTAAACTAAAACTATCATTGTGAATTATGGTCTGTGCAACAGATTGCAAATATTTAATGCCATTTCAGATTAATGCAGGGCAATTTAATTTCAATCATGTAAAAGCACCAGGACAATTGCAAATATTTAAGAGAGTTGATTGCTTGTGACATCAACAATTAATGCTGATATTGTTGTATTCAATCATAAAAAGAGCTCACTAGACACATTTAAATACTGAGAAAAGGAACAGGTTGGGTTGTATGGAGTCAACAATTTAAATTCCAACAGTCTACAAACAGCATGCGCACGTGCAGACAGAAAATTTTCTTTGAGCAACCAAAGAAGCTTTCCAGAGGTTTTTCCTGACATATCAACACCTTGTGTATGCATAGTAAGACGTGACAAGAGAGACATGGTGATCAAAAACTGGTAATACATGTAGATCGAAATGCTCACAAATTCATTTCAATTATTTCCACTCTGATAAAAATGACTCTGGGGTTCCACGCAAGTCAAATGGCAAGACTCTTCCACTTATGGTTGCATCCTCCCTCTGGGGTTTGGGTTTAAAAAGCAACAGGGCTTTGTGTTAGAGTCTGTCAAAAGAGTTCATTTTGTGGAGTGTTTTCTGGGCCCTCATGATTGAACCATCACTCATGAAGCCGGAACTCTGGCTGAGAGGCGAGTCCATGTCGGAGCTGTTACTATGGAGATCCATCATGGGGGGTGGTCTCCTCCATCGAGCAATGGGGGAGTTTGGGGTCGTCACATTGTACTGAAGAAACAAATGGGGAAAGCGTTTAAAAAGCAGCTGAAAATTTGTAACTATGGTTCATTCAAATATATTCCTGTCTATGATTAACAATATATATATATATATATATATATATATCTTACTAAAACGGGCCTTAAGGGGAACTGAGAAGAATAGCTCTATTCAGTCACGATTCCCCTTAGCGACTTTCTATAGGCGAAAAATTCCCCTTAACGCCAATTCAATAGGGTTAGGGATAGGGTTCGGTGGGGCAATACAAAAGGAGGAAACAAAGAAATTCGCCTTAAGGACGAAAATAGGTATATATATATATATATATATATATATATATATATATATATATATTAACTATATGATGCCTTCTAAACATAATTCACAATATGCAGTGTTTTCTCAAAGACATTGTCATCCTGGTTTAGTCGTTGCCATGCATTTTGCTGTTTTCTTTACAAATTAACATTTGACTCTGTTAGCAAGAAATTGTATATGATAGACAAGTCTACAAGCTAAGATTTCAAATCCAAAACCACAACAACAAAATTAAGCAAAAATATGAAATTAATAAGGTACTGGTAATTGTGTACTTACCTTTGAAGATAATGAGTAACATATAGGAACTAGTCTGACAATACACAGAAGTAAACTCTTGGTTTCTTGTATTGTACAGTCAACCTAAAATGACAAAGAGAGAACAAGATAATGAAAATCTAAAATATAATTTGGAAATCACAGATTTTATCACCAAAGAAAATTTGACCTAGAGTATACGACTTTTGGAATTTTCTTATCCCGCTGTAAGTTTTGATAAAATAGAATTGCCATCCTTATTGGTAACAGCAGAGTATCATTTACAATTTCTCATTTAAATTTTTCAATTTCAATCAATTAAAGCTGGTGTATATAGTTTTGGGAGAAGGAAAATTTTAATTTTGATTCATAGTTAGATAATATGAAAGACTGAATCTTAAAACTATAATAAAGAAAGTTATATTACTTGAAATATCGCTTTAGAATCTTTATTTCACAATATAATTATAAAACGTGGAAAGTCAGGGTTCCAAATCATGTCAGCGTGGAGTCAATGCTCACATGGAAAACCCAATGGGGATTCTCTTGTGTGGGTGATACACTCAGATCGTTAGTTGCATGCGCTAAGCTCTGACAAGCAGGCAGCTCAACAAAGGTATAAACAACCGTTATATTACGTTTCATTTGAACATTTTCACTGAAATTCACTGGAAATCATGAAAGGAATACCACAATATTTCCCACACATATCTTTTAGTGCAATATGGACAACATGAGATTATATTTGATCGGTTTTACGCAAATTCCGCTTTTGTTACCAAAACTATACACCAGATTTAACAACATCCCCGAAAAATATTTTAATCTTAATTTAATTATCACTATAAGAACAAAGCAATATTATAATTTGTTTTCATTTTCCATTATTATCTTAATTATCATCGCTTTTACCTTGTTGAATGTGCTTGCTTTTCCGGCTGAAGGTGACTTTGTGGTGAAGTTTAGCTGCTGACAATGTGACGGGATCTGTTCTAGGTACATCATAAGTTCATTCCTGAGCTGACAGTCCGGCACCTGTCCTATAAACTCTCGCACTGAACGGAAGAGCTTGTTGCCTTCTTCAGCAAAATACTGAAAAGAGAGATACAGAGAAATTGCAGGTTTCATGACTGACAAAAATATAAATGTATGGTATGAAACAAAAATGAGCAAAGAAAATGGGATACCATCGGGATCCAAACCCGAGACTTCCTTTCTTCATTCCAGCATTGAAAGATAAGGCTCTCTGGGACAGACACAGACATAAGGGTTTGCCATAGCTCAGTCAGTAGAGCGGCTTTCTAGCAATCAGGAAGTCTTGAGTTGAATACCAATGGAATCCCATTTTCTTGGCTCATAATTTCATACTAATAAATCTATTTCTGGTCAGTTTCCATCTTTGGTCCCAAATATATTGTGTACTGTATAAGCCAATATTTTCGCGTCCAGATATTTTCACAATTTTGGACAGGGTGGGGGAATTCGCGAGAGCAAAATTTTGTGATTTTGGCGATTACTTCATTACCATAAATAGCCTTGTAATGAAGTGGAAATTTTCACGATGACTGACTCGCGAAAGTAAAAATCATTGCAAAAATAACCACTTATACAGTAACTAATACTTGTGAGGAATCTCACCAGGATATCAGCCTTGTTAAAAAAGAGGGGATATACAGTGCGTCCCAGAAAAAAGTATACCCAACTTTGAGGGTCTCGTATTAGAAATTCATAAATCATGTGACCTTATTTTTCATTTTATGTTAAAGAGTAACTCATGTTCTGTTCGATGATACCAAATTTATGTCAATGCTGTCACGAATGACTGAATACTTGAACTTTGAAAAAAATCCGTCGAAAGGGCTTTGTACCAAGTTTTTCGGAAGTAAACTTTTCATTTCAATATCCTCATGTTTTTTTTGTTTTAGCCTGAAAATGATGCAAAGTGGATGAAAGTTCCAAAAAAATGTTTGCATTACTTAAGCAAACATATATGCGAAATGTAGCTCAAGAGAATTGACCAAAAATGTTAATCATATTCCTGGTATATTGTCAGTGAAATCCTGGCTCCCTGATCATCATTCATTGTTTGAGGAAAGCCTTCCTGAGTTATTCACAAGGAATAAAGCGTTACTTGGGATGCTATCTTGATGAAGTCCTCTTTCAATTACCTTGGTATGTATGAACACTTGGATGATCTTCCATTGTGTCCTTCCTTGAATTTCAAGTGCCTTAGAAGTAAGTAAAACATTGATTTCATGTGTCGGGATACCTCATGCAACCAAAATGGTGCAGCTAACAACAGAGCAGAAGGTTTTTGTAGTCAGCAGATACCATGCAACACGGAGGATGGTGCCCCTGCACACCGGAGTGTAGCAGTTCGAGATCGACTTCGGGAGGTGTTTGGTAATCGCATAATTGTGCTCAATTACAATAACGAGCTGTCCAAGACATGCAACGACGCTGCGATTTATGCATTGAGAGAGAAGGTGGGCACGTTGAAGAAGTTGGTAAGTTGAAATTAGCTAAACCCAAAATAACCTAAACTTGGTACAAAGCACTTTCGACGGATTTTTTTAAAAGTATGAATACTCGGTCATTCGTGACAGCACAGACATAAATTTTATATTATAGATATATTGACTACTTTGAGGGACATGGTCGTTTCTAGATCCTGCTCAAGGGAATCTCCGCATCTGCTATAACCCAAGACCGCAGGTCGCGGGTTATGGCAGATTCGGAGATTCCCGAGAGCAGTCTAGAAACGACCATGTCCCGAAAATAAAAGCAGTCAATATATATTTTATATGCCGAATCTAAAAACAACAAACATGGTCTAATTTTGACCTAGAACTAAGTCTAAGTGAAGTCTACGATCTAGATTCTAAAATAGGCCTAACGTTAGATCTAGACTAGCCTAGAGTCATGAAAGTTTAAGTCAGTTCAAGCCTCTGGCTCTGTAGGCCACAATGCATGCTCACCACACGCACAGGCAACACATTTGCATTCTACTTACAACTAACTGCAAACTGCAAAAAGGAAGCACCCTCCAGATTAACCTCTAAATCGCTTGTTTAGATCAACATCGTCATCGGAATTCAGGCTTAACGCTCAACTAGAAATCTGGGATCCGTTCTAGCGCGACGAAAGAATTTGTCTACGCTGCGCGCACGCGCGTTGACGCACAAGCAGCGGAGTTGTCTAAAATTATCGACCAAATCGCGCCGCAAATTATGGTATCTGAAATAAAGCGCATGCGCAGCAGCCTTGCACGTAAACAAATGGGGATCGCACTATGCCCATGGGCAAAAAGTACTGTAAAAATGTTCTATTGACCGGTAAAACCGGGAAAAATGTCTATGGCGGCCATAGGTCAGATTATGACTGCACTTTCAACCAATCAGAAGACAGGATTATTAAAGATTCTTAAAATGAGGTATATAACATTGAATAGAGTATAAGTTACTCTTTAACATGAGTTATAATATATGGTCACATGATTTATGAATTCCTTATACGAGGCCCTCAAAGTTGGGTATACTTTTTTCTGGGACGCACTGTATAATATCATCCTGAGTGATAACTCTGGTATTACAGGCTCCAATATCATAAATCCAACAAAATAATTATCAAAACCAACATCATTCTTTGCAAGTTCCGTTACCATGACATAATTTTCAGTCTAACCTCACTACAACTGTTATTATTAACACCCCCTCTTACCCCTAATTTATTGATGCAACCAGCACAATCATTATTATCAACTTAAAAACTAGCAGCATCCATCTTACACCATTACTGTCACCGTTATCTTTCCTAATTTTGCTTTCCTCATCATCAAGATCAACATGAATGTCACACACATAATCACATTTGTCAATTTTATTAACAGCATAATCATCATCATCATCATCATCATCATCATCATCATCATCACCAGCACCACCACCACCACCATTGCCATCATCACCATCACCTTCATCATCATCATCAGCAGCACCACCACCACTAACATCATCATCATCACCATCATCACTTCCCCCACCACCACCACCACCATCATCATTATCACCACCACCACCACCATCATCATCACCTTCATCATCACTGTCATCATCATCATCATCATCATCATCATTATCATCATAACCATTATTATCAGCACCACCTCCACCACCACCATCTCCATCATCATCATAATAATCATCAATATTATCAGTACCACTAACGTCATCACCATCATCACCGCCATAACCATCATCATTATAATCATCATTATCAGCACCATTTACATCATCACCATCATCATAACCATCTCATCATCATCATCCTCATCACCACTAATACAATCTTCATTTTTCTTACCTCTGCTTGTTTGAAGAGGTCTAGTGTTGTTTTCAGCGATCCCTCCCCTCTTGTGAACATATACATGGCATAGGCCATACTGGACATGTTCTTGGCTCTCTTCACGATGTCATTCGCTTGGTCCTCCCATTTCTCTGTCTCCGCATCCACCTCAGAGGTCAACAGCTTGACCTCTAACCCGACCTTGGCAATCTTAGCTTGTTCCTGAAGAAAATTACAGATGAATATTAATATTTCTATGAAGCAGAGGGCGGTATAGACAATGAGAGATGTGTAAAGCTAGGGACAAACACAAAGAAGCAATTCCATATTTGGTCACTAATCAAAATAATGACTTTAAATACTTCAACCCTAAACTTTACACAATATCCTACCCTTAACCCAAAATAAAACTCTATAGCAACCCTAACACTGCATCATAGATGAAATAAAGCCAGGAGGAATTATCACATTAGCAAATGTCGTATCACCTACATGTAATTAAACAGGCAAGAAAGAAATAAGATAATCTAGGAGAAAGGCTAGGGACCATTAAAGATATATTTACACATATATATGTTGAAGAGAGAAGTTAGATATATCCAAAGAAAAGTGATATACCGGTACATGTATTACACAAATGGATTATTCTTGCTAGTACACAAGTCTTTAGTCTTCATACTTGAACTAAAATTCCCCCCATATTGACATTTCTACATGTTTTGAACAAAAGTAGTCTAGTCTACAAGTTATTTTAACTTTATCAACAGCATTATTTCAGTTTTTATCTCCTGCAATACCTCTTAAAAGAAAATTCAAAAGTGTATTTTCAAGCTGATATATTTTAATAACAAACTTTCTGGAGTTATTTGTCTCTTTCTTTTAAGATTCTAATGACATATTCATGCCAATAAACATACATTTCATTATTTTTCTTTTTATAAAACTTCCAAAAGTGTTGTGAATCTGAGGCCCATATTTCCCTCAACTCTCAGTTTCCTGCATTTTCTTCTTCTTTTTTTTTTTTCTTCTTCTTTTATTTTTACCTGGGAATCCAACTTGACTGGTTTTGCAGCTTTGACTGTAGTACCATGTTTCTGTGTAAGTGATGGAAATAAATATAGACACACATATGGAATGCATGGTTAGAATGTTAGTTACAATGCAAATAAATGCTTATATATCTGTAATATACACCTGATTATAATAAGGTCCAAGAAATGAACACATGATAGATTACGAAAGGATAGAATAATGCACTGCTTTTTCAAAGGAAAACGGAAGAAAAATAAAAAGTGAATTAAATTAGCATGAGCGCTTTTTTCTTGGGCCACATTGTGTCATTCTGAGATCCTTCAGGAACTAGTCAAATCTAAGAAGCAACTCAAAATCCCCCAAAACTTGGCAATTTGGGGATCAATTGCCTTTTAGAGTTAGCATGTAAAGCAACTCGCTAATCATCGCCCACATTACATACGGCCGGGTGATGAATAATTCATCAGAAGACGATGAGTGCACAGCCATGTGAATGCAAAGTAACAAAAGAAAGCGAAAGATTGACATCTGCGACGTCTTCAAGTGCCATGAATATCCATAGTTTGCCAGCGATCATGATATTGATTAATCTATTTGGATACCACATTTAGTATAGATAAGGGTTCTCTACGTGCCGTGTGCACTTTTTTCATCAAACTTTAACAAAACCTTTTGATCATATGGAATGAAACAATAACAACTGAGACCCGCAGCAAAATGTTTTGTGGGGGCAACATTACACTATGAGGAAGGTTGCCTTTAAGGGGGAAAATTAGAAAGTTGCTTTGTTTAAAGGCTAATCCAGAGTCAGACACAACAGGTTAGGTTATAAACAACTTGCAATTGATCAAGTCTGTAGTAAATGTACAATGGAATACCCAATCAACATCTGATACTAGTACAGTCCATGCCTGTTATAATGAGATGCTTGGGATTAAGGAAATTACCTCATTACAAAGAAATATCAATAAACTGATCACATAGACACATGTGCACATGTTCGAGATCGGGACTGAGAACACTGCCTCATTCCAGCTTTAACATCAGTATTTATTTTTGTTCAGTCCAAAGTGTGAGATTCTTTGTGCTCAAATTAATACAATTTACAAGCAATGCATATTATACACATGTACATGTATCCCCATTTCTTCCTCATCACTTCCCGGCATCATTTCAAATGAAAGTCTCCTCAATCTGCATGTACATGTCCATACACGGAACCACATTTCTAATGTATTTTTAGAAACTTTTGAATGAGGAAAGAAAAATTTACCGCATTGCTAAAATGCCAGTAGGTTCGCATTTCCAGCATTATACATTGTATCCCACTGTATCCATCCCATCAACTTTATTCTTTATAGAATTCTTAACACTAACATGCATCATCTTAAAATATGGCTGAGGTTAGAAACCCTAGTGTGTTTTTTTTTTTTAAAGAATGATGTACATGTACCAAGTTAAGAACATGATGCAGGACAGTAGATTATTATGATGAAATACAAGTAGATATATATAAATGAAGTTATTACTGTAAACATGCTTCGATGTTAATGTGAGATAAGTATTCCAAAGACAACATTAGGCATACATCACATGATATGATCACTTCATTATTTAGTTCTTTTAAACCTTTAAATCATATTTTCTTCTCATTTTTGTATTTGTTACTTTGGTCTTTATCTTCTCCCTTCTTTCCCTCTTATTCCTCTCAAATTAATGGGCCATGTGTTGGCCTGACTTTGCCATTAGTCTTTCGAATCACTT
Source organism: Paracentrotus lividus (assembly GCA_940671915.1). Lineage (NCBI taxonomy): Eukaryota > Metazoa > Echinodermata > Echinoidea > Camarodonta > Echinidae > Paracentrotus > Paracentrotus lividus. Next base: position 26,377,301 of record CALNVZ010002974.1, on the reverse strand, counting down.
TTCTCACTTTCTCTTCTTATTCTTTTTGACTAGTTTGGTTAGATTTCTCATTTCTCCTCTTCCTCTTTTTTTTCTTTCTCTTCTAATATTATTGTACCCATCTTTAACCTATCATCACTTTCCTTTTGATGTTTTTCTTTACTCAGAATATCAGTTTATCCATGTTTGAGGCATGAAAGCTCAAAACTACATTAAATCTCAGAATTTTTTTGGTTAAATTCTTTAAGTTATGCTGACAACTAATTAGCTGCTTTGAGTCTGTAAGTCACAGGTGATATTCATGTATACTCTCAAATATGTATAATCCACTGAGAAAACAAGATCATAACATACATGTAGCATATCAATTCTAAACCTACATGTGCTGACATTGCTTATTGTGATAAGGCAAATGCTTCTAATAAACATATTTCTAAGCAGTGCCTGCATGATGCCATATGGATACACACCTTTGAAGAAAACAAAAATGATCGTCAAAAAAGAAAACTCTTCATAGTTTAAGAATTCAGACTTGGAGCTGACAGACTTTCAATTAAAACTATTGATACGAAGGTTAGGTTTACACAAGATCCCAACAGTTGTACAGTACAATCAAGATAAATCACAGTACTGCATTCAAAAACTGCAAATGAAGTTTAAGGAAGTTAATTAAGATACCTAACATTTAGATATGGAAGAAGATATGAGTCATACAGATATGCAATAAATGTTATGATGATCAAGTCAAACTTGAAATGAATATTTTATACAAATTACATGACATATTAATAGATAAAGAGATATTCTAATTGTAGACAATGATGAAAATGAGTTCATGGAAATTTGGAAGATGGTAAATAAATTATAAATATGAAATAATATCTATGACATGAGATCAAATCATTTGGCGGAGAAAATTGGAGAAGAAATTACGAACAGCCAATCTACAACAGAATGATAAACTACCCATCACAAGATTTCTTGCTCCCTTTAAAACTGATCCATAAATCACCAAAATATCATGAAAAACATCAATGAAATTAGTGCAGAAATAACTCCCGTATGTATCCATCCCAAAATGTGAATAGCATTTTTTTTTTCTAAAAATGTAGTACAGCAATGAATGAAAGAATGTTTTAGTGGTTTGATTCTGAATGCCTATAACATGAAGGATGAAAATTAAAAAAAAAAAAAATGAAATTTAATATATTCATTACTTGTACAATTTGTTTGCTAAAGATATAATGGACCCACTGTACCAAAACTTGTTGCTTGTTTAACCTTTACAAAACCCAAAACAAAGACAATAAACTGTTATCTCTCAAATATTTTTATCTTCATGAATAAATTAGCTTTTCATGGAAATCCAAAAAGACCTTTTAAAGATAGATACCAAATACTGTGACAGTATTCAAACCATGCTTTTATAGCATGCACCATTTATTTATTTATCATTCATAACAAAATCACATATAATTTAAGTGTGAAAATGACCAACCCAGAATAAATAAATGTGATGATAAATGCAGTGTGGTACATATGATAGAGCAAACATGTATTTAAAAAAATATATCAAAAAGCAGAGTTGAAATACTTACAATATCAGGCTAAAAAGTGCAGAGAAATGAATAAAAATTCAAATAAAGTACACATAAAAATACAAAACAACTACAAAAGCACCCATATACATGTATAACCACAGTACATAAATAAGATGTCAACTAAACTTTTAAAATAGAATGCTGAAAACCTATTTGGAAGATTGATGTATTCAAATGAATGATTTAATGCTTGTATTTGAAGACTTTTTTTTATTGGCTGACTCTAGAAATAAAATGCTAGAGGCTTTAGACTTGTTTTATTAATACAATCTAGTTTCTTTGTCTGTTGAATATATGGAAAATGAGTCAAATAACTACCTCATTTCCTCTTACTCAATTCAGAACCAACATTTAATGGACATAGCAACAATAATAATGTTGTAAAAAACAAACATTCATTTGAATACTTTCAGTTAATTATCATTAGATACTGATAAATAGGAAATTGTTGGAAAAGGTCAGTGCCAGTGTTTAAGGATAAATTGTGCTCAAAGCCTACATTGTAATTTCAGATAGATATTTGAAACTAGTGAAATAATAAAATTGATACAGGATTACTTCAAAGTTATCATAAGTGACAAACATTGGAAATGAAATATTATATATGCTACATGTAATTACTGTTTTACTGGAAAGCATGCAAGTTTGATATATCTATAGTATATAAGATAAAAATAAGAAGGAACCTCACTTTTTCCCCCCCAAAAAAACACATTTCAAAACATGGCTGCCTTTACTAATGCTGAAAACAATATAAGCTTTGTCAGGATAAGGACACACAAACAAAAGAAATGAATCTGGTGCTAAATATAGACAAATAGAAAGCAGGGAAAGGATATCATTGCTTAATACTGCATTGAAATATAATTTCGCTTTTCCAAATAATAATAAAAAGATACATCATTGATGAGTAATGTAGATATCTCTTTCAACATGAATTAAAATTAACTGATAAAAAAGCATGCATGTATATTTGTCCTTCGGGACATCAAATTAATATGATTAACTTTGTTTTTTGCTTTTTAAAAACCCAGATGATTTTTTTTTTTTGGTGTTTTTGTTTTTTGCTTTTTGCTTTACAGGAATAGCCAACTCTTACCACATCATTTCAGTATTCTAAGAGCTGGAGGGGGAAAAAAGAAGTATTTTCATCAAAAGAAAATACATGAATATTACAATACAATGAGGCAAACACTTGAACTTTGAAAATCAGTATTGAAACTGATTTTCATGATGACATTGTGAAGCCAGTACGAACTGACAGATCTGGGGTTATTCACTAACAGCTAAAATCAATCCCAACTGGGATAAAGTTAATTTTAGGATCAATAGCCATGTTATAGTTTCATAGGTCCATAGTTGGGATTGATTTTAAATCTTAAGGCCACCGCACACCTTACGATTGGTCTGCGACCTGATTGTGTAATAAAACGTCATAACATTGATGTGGGTAATTAGAAATAGAACATCATACTGTGCAGAGTTCTAAAACATCGCAAGAATTCTTACATGTTCAAATCACTGATAATGTAACCTCCTTATGAAAATAAAAGTGAATTCAATATCTAATCGTAATGACGTCATAGGAATCGCACGATTGGCTACGATTTCAAACCAATTTGCCCTTTACTCCTAAATAAAGGCTTGCAACTTTCCGAAATTCGAGATCAATATTCTTACAGTTAATTTGAACCTCTAATGATAAGATTCTATTCCTTCATACTTTCGGAAAATAAGCAAAATGTGATTTCTTCCAAAATCGGATCGTAGACCAGTCGTAAGGTGTGCGGTGGCCTTTAGTGAATCACCCCCCTGGATTTCATTCTGCTACCTTACAAAAGTACAACAGTTGCCTCTAGTACGATTAAGGAGAAAGATAGAGGAGTAGATATGAAAGCACATTGATAAGAGAAAGAGATAACTTACCCCAGGTCTAGGAAGAGAGAGATATACTTGTTTGTTGTCTGCCAGGAGAAAATGTGAGAGAAATAATGAAATATAAGAGATAAAGAAAGCTGAAATTAAATAAATTAATGAAAATATGTTCAAGAACAATCTTCACGACAAACATGGCTAAAGAAAAATTTCTACCCTATGAAACTGCTTAATAAAAGAATCATTTCCGAAATTACACATTCTACACCTCCTTTAATATACACATTTAATATTTCAGGAATCATGTTCTTTTAATACATGTATGTTTTACTAGCTTTGAGGGTTATAAATGATAGCAAATGAAATATCTAATACTAAATGATATATATATATATATTTTTTTTTTACCGATTCCATTTTTCATTGTGCTATAATTGAATCAAATGAATAGTATCATGGTTAGAATGTTTGTTTTCTATATCTTTATGTTAATGTAGAATGAATTACATATGTTCAAATTTAGTGACACATTGTTGTAATGAACCCTGTTACAACAAGGCAAATTGGGTGGTCCAACTCAAATATCTTAATTTTGTGGCAAAAAAAGTTCACCGGAATTTCCTATCCCTTTTGAAATTTGTGAAAGAGAGAGAAAAAAAAAGAGTGTCTATTTAAAAAAAAAAAAATGAAAATGAAAATAACTAGGAGATTCCCTTTTTCCTGAGGAGTTTGTTAAAACAGGTTTACACTCTCTACTCACTCGTCTTTCCGACGCAGCAGTCGTTGACCTCTTTGACCAGCGTGCTGAGGTCATTGATCTGTGATTCCCAGGTCTCAGCAAATACATCCAGGTTCTCCCTAGCTATCTTACTGTTATGGTTCATTGCCAGGGTAATAGCTGCTCCAGTTAACTACGTCAAAAAAAAATGTTGGTGAAAAAAAAAGATGACAATGAAAGATTATTTGAAGTGTTATACAGTGATCCGTTGAGCTGCTGTTTTTCTTTTGATACAAACATCAGCCCTTACTGATGGAGACAGCAGGGGAGGGGGCAGTTGCCTATAAGCTGAATACATGAATATTATACAAGGAATGCACAGTTTTGAGTTTGTTAATGGCAATGCACGAAGTGGTAGTGCCGAGTGTTTTTGCAAACTGTGAATACTTGAGACGCTTGCATCACCACTAACATACATGTAACTAACACTTCTTTTCAATAAAAATCATTTTCGCAGATATCATTAATTCGTAGTTTTGATTGTTCGGGGTAAGTTTTTTTTTTTCTGTAATAATTTATCTAAATTCACCACCAGAAATAAACATTTATAATTTTTTTTTAATGGTCCAAAGAATATACCAGAAAGCAATGCAGTGTCCACTAACCTGTGTATCCATGGTAGCAATGCTCCCCTCTGCATGGTCACAGCTAATGGTTAAAGGAGCTAGTCTGGACACATGGCCAAGTAATCTACATACCTGATAATCAAATCATAGAACAAAGAGTACATCCAAATTAATTTTTGTTTTTGTTTTTGTACATGCATCAATACAGATCAAAATACATCTTTTTTTTTTGTTAATTTGCTCAAATGGGGGGGGGGGGTTTGATATAAATACATTGGCAAACATTTTACTGGAAGGGGGTACATGCATCTCACTGAGTGGCCAATGCTTGCAAATGTTGCAATTGAGCATCTAGCCTATATCTAGCCAACTATGTGAACAGTAGATATCAACAGGGCACACTTTCTTTTGTACTGCTTCGTCAGGCAAGCACAGTACAAAAGAACATGTGCCATGTTGATACCTACTGAAATGTAGTAGGCTAGACTCTCTCAATACGTGTAAATGGAACATTGCTAACTTGCAACGTTCTCAAGCATATGATGCTCCGTGAGAAACCCCCTTTAGGAATCGTAGATCTCTACAATTCTTCATTTCTGGACCAATCAGATGTTTTATCTACAATATCACTATGAAAAAAGTGAGTGATGAATTTAGTAGTTGGTTGATTTATTTTCTCACATATTAGGACAACTACCCCTGGACAATTACCTCTAAGACAACTACCTTCCAAAAATAGGGTAAAGGTTAGGTGTAGAGTTAAGGGGTATATATTTAGAGGGAAGTAGTCAGGGGGGTAGTTTTCCTAGAACTATTTTCTCAGTAATGCTGCCACACTGAACTGAAGATCAAAAGCTTTTTGGCCATACAGGCTTATTTTGTTCCATCTATACTGATTGAGTGATTGTCAGGTATTTTTACAAGGCATAATCACACATATCTCTGTGGAGGTGTTCCAGTCTTGTGGTGCTACATGTATATTGTCAATCAGAGGGACATGTACATGATTTAATATTTATCACTTTACAGTGTCCTTTGGTATGAAGTGACTCTTTTGCTTCACCCTGCCCTGGTGTGGTAGGTGAGGACCGGGTAGGATTGTACCTTAAATTTCCCTATGCACAGGAACCAGTCTCAATAGTTAAAACCAGGGAAATAACAACCAAAGTGTTTTAGAAGTGTAAAGAGATGGCATATCATAACAAGATGTGGTTGCCTTCCTGCAGAAAGGCCATGCAAAATGCAATTCCAAGATAGTCAAGTTAAGAGGTTCTCCACAGGTTTTTGGGTCTCATTTTGATACTTTTGAGATAGAATCCTGAGTTGCTAATCACCCTGTGAAGCAAGAACTCTGAAAACTGTCTATTAAAAGTGATTTTTTTTTTTTTTTTTTTTTTTTTTGTATTAATGGCCTTCTCTGAGAATATGAAACACGAATTGGGCACTTTACAAGAACAGAACACTATTATTGTAATATTGGAATATGAAAACAGAAAGGAAATAGGTTGACATACTTCTCTGATTTGATCAGCATAGTCATGGAATCTAATAGTGAGTTGCTGGACTGCATCTACCTGACCCTGAGATGCTACCTCCTTGAGTTTATGGATGGTTGTATGGTCATCACCAACCTTGAAGATCTCTGAGGCGTGATCTAGCGCCGTGTGCTGGAGCTGTGGAGGAAGACAGAGAGTAGGCTTACTACCCCTCAATTGATTTTTAGACTAGTTTGAACAATTTCAGATGCAATACACTCATTTATGGTTCTTACATCGAAATGCACGATTGGGCAGAATTCAAGTCTAATCAGCTCATAATTGTAAATAAATGCAATGAGAAATTCAAGTGTTTCCGTATTTGTTGTGTGGATCAGTTTAAAATATAACTATTTTTGTACAATTTCTATAAGTTATATCTTTGGTAAGAAAGGATTCAGGAAATAATTGGACATTGGTGAAAACCAAATTTTTTACTTGCGTTCATAACATTATCGCACAGCAGTGAGCACTGCAATCAGCCGATTGACTAGAATTCTGTCTCATCTTCTATGATGCATTGCAATGAAAGACCAGTAAATTAAATTAACATTCACCACCCATAAACAATTGAAATTTTATTCATTTTTGATACTTTCTTCATATGAAAAAAAGAAGAACTGTCTTTAAAACACTTCACCAGATATGAACAACTGATTTAAGGGTTTGCAGCTTATCATTACCCAAGTCGGTTGGTTCAATAACAATTCTGCACTTAAAGAGTACATTTTCCACTCGCTGTGTAGTAATCAAACCCAGTAGCGGACGCCGCCTAACGTCGCACAATAAAAGTATCGGGCCCGTGCCTAAACAAAATAGAGCATCTTGGATCCGCTCAGATATCAATCTAATCCCAATACAATAACATTGGCAATGAATATACATCTACATGTAGTACACAATGAAACAAGGTTTGATAGACGAAGGGGACTCTGTAATATCATCACAATGAAATAATGATTATTAAGCATTAATCTATAAATATGTCAGGTGTTGACTGAATGTAGTCCATCTTTTCAGAGGCGTTGGAAGGCTGTGCGGAGCTAAAGGATCGGAGGGGCAAGCGATAGTGTGTTAACAATGGCTTGCCCCTCCAATCCTTTGTCTCCACACAGCCTTCCGAAGCCTCTGCATCTTTTGGATAAAGAAATTGCTGTTCTTACCTGCTTCTTTAGATCTGAGATAGATTTGACCATCTTGACCACTAAGACTTCCAGTTCATCCTCTTGCCTGTCTGAGGGATGTTTATCCTGTGAAAGAGAGAAGGTTGAAGAGGAAGAATTATACTGATTGATTGATTGAATGATTGAGTAATTGATTGATAGATAGATTGATTAAATAATTGATTGATTGATTGATTAACTAATTGATTGATAGATAGATTTATTAAATGATTGATTGATTGAATAATTCATTGATTGATTCATTAAATAATTGATTAACTGATTATTTAATGATTGATTGATTGATTGATTGATTGGTTGATCGATCGATTCATTGATCAATTTACCAAGAACATGAAATACAGTACCATACATTTCATATAGCAATAATAACATTGGCTTGTCAAAGGAGTCGTATAATAGCACAAGTGCTAGTCAAACCCAACCCCTTACAACAATTTTTTTTAAATCAATAAAAGTAATTAAGAGAGTGAGAGGCAATGATAGAGAGATTGACAGAAAAAGGAAGAGAGGGGGGAGGGGAGAGGGGGAAAGATAATATAATAGAAGGAGAGGCGAAAAAGCAAGTAAGAGGGAGGAATATGAAGGAGGTGGAAAGATAATTGAAGATAAGAAACAACAAGAGTCAATAAGAAGAGAATGGGAATGACGAAGAAAAGGAACCAATTGAAATAAAGAATGGCAAAGAAGGGAGAGGGATGGCAGGATGACGGACATGGCAAAAGAAGTTGAGAGAGAGAGAGAAAAGGGGAAGAGAGAGAGAGAGAGGGAGTGAGAAGGGGAGAGAGAGAGTGGTTGAAAGAAATAACAATAAAAATATATTAACACATTGGATAGTGATGAAAAATGAAAAGCAAAAAAAAAAAAAAAAAAAAAAAAAAAAAAAAAAAAAAAAAAAAAAAAAAAAAAAAAAAACACAAGAGAAGAAGAGAAGAAGAGAGTTTTCAATCATGAAACATTAAAACACAAATACTTGTGTATATTTCTGCAATTTCAAGAAGATGAGTTTTTCAAAGATAACACAAAAAATTGAAAATATGGAATATTACATGTGGAAAAAAAATATATCCCACAATACCTTCATTTAAATTTTTCCTTTTACACATCATGATTTTATACTCCCCAAGGGTCAAAATTAAATTACAAAGGGAAAATTATCATTTTATAATGAGACTTCTCTAAAAATGAATAAAAATACAATTACATACATTCTAGATACATGATACAGCATAATCTGAATGCATAGTCATTATTAGAAACAAAAAATCTACATACAAACTGTAATCCGAGGAGCTTAATATCTAAATAGAGAATAACTTGGTGAAACAGATTGAAACAAATCTAAGTAAAGTAAGCTTTTAAAAGCCGTTTGTATTATAGATAACTTCTGAAGAGAGAAACAGACCTGCACTGAAGCAATTATAAAACAGGTATATTTGACTGTTTGATTACTCTTTTTACAAGCCAGGGAAACAAGAGGAAATGAGAGGAAACTAATTTCCTACGTTTCCACAAACCTCAAGGCTATCTTCGAGATATGTTTCTTCTAGGTGACCAAGATGTTTTTCAAATACGTTTCTCAAAAAAGGGGTGCATCAAATGAAATCTCTCACTCTCCAAACAGGGGCAGTGTTCCCATTATGATTAATAGGCTTTTAAATAGGTTTTTGGAAAAACAGGATATAATTAAATTTCTCGCTCTCTTAAAAGGGGGCAAAGTTTTTATAATAAACAAATCTCTTGCTCTCTAAACAGGGGAAGTGTTCTCTTTCTGGCTAATAGGTTTTTCAAACAAGATTCACAAAAACATTGTACTCACAATGAACTAACTTGCAGTCTTAACAGAAGGCAGTGCTCCCATTATTTCCAATAGGTTTTTCAAATAGGTCTCTCAAAAACAGGGTAAACATAATGAAATTTATGTAATCGTCTATTGTATCTTGTGTTTTTATGCATAAAATTGAAATGGATTGAATTGAAATTTCTTGCTCTCTAAACAGAAGGCAGTGTCCTCAATATGACTAATACGTTCTTGAGTTCAAGATGTTTTCATTAGGTGTATTGAATGTTTGATTATGCCCCCGGGTAATCCAAACATTCTGTGTTGTTTTAGCCGTCTTGGGGTGTTCCTATACAGTGCATCCCAGAAAAAAAAATAAACCCAACTTTGAGAGCCTCATATGAAAATTATATAGCTTGTGTTACTTCATAATAGAGTCACTCATATTCAATTCAATGATACCAAACTTATGCCTGTGTTGTAATGGATGACTGAGCACTCGGGCTTTAAGAAACAAACTTAACAAGATGAATCCTCGATCGCGCGCGGTCGAAATATATGCCTCCGCCATTGCCAGATCAAAAATGTATGGCACATTGGGATAGGGCACAAGTCTGTACATGGAATTTCATTTTTTGACCTCTGTGACCCTTGACCTTTGACCTACATACTCCAAAATCTAAACAGATCATCTTCCTATGGTGATACATAAAACCTATAAGTTTGAAGCTCATATCTCAACTGGTTCTCAAGATATCGCGATAATGAACTCATTTTCATGGAATTTCACAATTTGACCTCTGTGACCCTTGACCTTTAACCTACATACCTCAAAATCTAATCAGATTGTCTTCCTATGATGATACATACTATCGCTCAGTTTGAAGTTCATGTCTCAAGCGGTTCTTGAGATATTGCGATAACGAGCAAACGGGACGTACGGACGTACGGACGTACAGACGTACAGACGTACGGACGGACAACCCGAAAACATGATGCCTCCGGCACCACCTTCGGTGGCGCAGGCATAAAAATTCCCTTGGACTTAGTTTGGGCAAAAGCAAACCCTTGCATTTCAAGTAATCTTTTGTTCCTTATGAATGGACTCAGGAATGCTGTTCTCAAACAATGAATTAATGATCAGAAAGCCAGGGTTGCTTCTAAGAAAACTTGGTACAAGGTGGTTTTTTTTAAAGCAAAGTTTCTAAAACTTGAGCACTCAGTCATCCATGACAATACAGGTATAATTTTGGTATTACTGGATAGAATAACTATTTGTCATGATATAAGAATTGATGACACCTAAGTTACACAATATTAATACAAGGCTCTCATAGTTGGGTTTAATTTTATTTGGGACACACTGTAGTTCAGTTTTTAGCTATCATTTTATCCCACTGGTCAATGCCTATGATCTTGTTGGATCTATAAGAAAATATCAGGCCGTCTCAAGGAGAGGTCGATATTTTCCTAATCATCTTGTACATGTATAAAGGCTGGAAGCTTGATATCAAAGAAAATACTGTGCTTGCCCCCTATCTAACAGATGAAAATTTATCATTCCATCACACCCCTCCTTTAAAAAAGAAAAATATTCATCTAAATTTGCCTGCGTACTAGTTAGCACAATGAGTGTCTGTGTCTGAAATTTGGTCAAGAACTAAACAATATTAAAACATTAATAATTCAAAAGGTAGTTGCATGGCGCGTACTTCCTTCTAACATAGGGTAGGGAAGGGGGGGGGGGGGTTGACACAACATTTTCTCCGCTGGCGATTGCTTTAGGCTTTCATTCCTCTAAGATGTAGGGTTGCAATAGAGATTAATGTTAGGATTATAATTAGGTCTAGGGTAGGGTATACAGTCTGTGTCAAAAAAATGGTACAGTCAGGAAAAAATTATTTAGGTACGAAATCTTCTCACATGATGTGTGAATGTGGTACCAATTACTTAAAGCCAAAAGATTCTTCTCACTGATGCACTTTGTTTTGTATAATTTGCTTTTGTAAAAAAAAATTTATGCTAAATTTTGTGCGGCGATGAGCTCATCGAAATTACACACATCTATTGTTTCGGTGCACTGAATTCATGGCTATTATGTGCGAAACCCATAGAAAAGCATGCGCAAAGTACATTTTTTCTTGATTATAGAAAACTGGTCATATCTCAGATCTACAGCACCAAATGGGATGAAACAAATTGCAGAAAAAGCCTGATTTTCCTATTTTATGGAAATATCAAACACTTTTAGAATATGATTAATTTTCATACTTTAAAAAAAAGTTTTCCAACTGTACCATTTTTGTGACACAGACTGTATTGTTTAGTCCAAGGTTGAATTTCTGGTCATTAGATTAGTGTATGGAATTTAATGTAGAGGAATTGTAGCCGGAGCAAATGTCATGGAATCGGGCAGGGGGAGGGGGAGAATTGAGTTACAAATAATAAGAGGGGGAGAGGTGATGAAAACATGTTTGGTTCAGAGCTTCTCGCAATCAGAACAAGAGAGGAAATACCATGCCATTAATAAGAGGAAATTGGGCAGGTGTTGGGCTATCTTCATGCCTCCATCACACCAATGCTATTAACAACAGACCAACCACCAGAGATACCAATCAGTACCATTCAAAAATCCTGAAATTGGCTAAAAATTCTGGGGGAAAATGTGCAAATGTGGGCAAGAAAGCTAAAGAGGAGCTGAAAATACATGAAAATGTGGAAATTTACTTTACTAATGATTAAAAGGCTTCTTGGGTGCTTAACTAATCACATTCTTAATCATTAAGCACAAGAACTGATCACTCATCGTTTGTAAAGTCATGCGAACAACTTGGTGAAATAGTGACACGACATTTGCTCCGGCGACAATTGCTCCGGGCTTATTTTGTCTAAGATTTAGAGTTAGAGTTAGGGTTGCAATAGAGTTTATGTTAGGTTTAGGGTTAGGTTTATGGTAGGGTGTATTGTTAAGTCCAGGGTTGAAGGTGGTCATTCCATTAGTGTATGGAATTTGTAGCAGAGCAATTGTCGGTGGAGCAATTGTCATGGAACCAGTAAAACACCCCCAAGGAGTGAAATAATAACATTTTTTTTTTTCAACACTTGACTTACATGCGTTATTGTTCTGCCGTGGTCATTGAGAGCCGTAAGATTGGCCCTGGCCCTTTCACATAAGGTCAGTATTCTCTCTCTATGTTCATGGGAAGTATAGGCTGAATCGGTGAAGTCCTGTGTGGTATCAACAAGGAGGTCCATGGCTAACTGCATCTTCGTCCTCGTCGGTTCATCCGCAAGAGTTACTTTGGAGGTTTCAACTAGATCCTGAGAAATACAGAGCGAGGGGGAAAAAAAGAAAGATAGCGAATAAAATTGTTATCAAGGAGAGTATATTCGCCTTCTTGCCTACAAAGTAGAATCTCAGCTCACTATTTCAAACATTGATCATCATTCATCATGTTATCAGTAGGATTCTGTACCATATTTAAGAAAAATATAGGACCTGTTACAAGAAACCATTATTTTAATTCAAATAAAGTTTTAGTTTTCTTGGCATTAAAAGCGCATGACAAAAGTCCCATGACTAAGAATGTTATTGGCGTAACAATACACTGTAAAGTGCTTTGATCAGTTAAATAACTGAAAAGACGCTGCTATATTGAAGACAATTATCATTTTATTAGACTGGAAGAGCCAACTTACATGTAACTCCTGCATGATACTGTGCATATTAGGCCACGATGTGATGCCGTTAGGGGAAGAGTGCGAGGAGATACGTTTGTTGTCGTACTTATCGTAGATGATATCATCGACGTTGGACAGGGCTTTCCTCATGTTGATGAATACAGAGTCACGCGTCTTCTTGGCCGGTTCGCACTCTGGATGTCTAAGGCACGTCTGCAGGAAACCAAGGAATGGAACGCAAATAGGATTAGGATCATATCAATGAGATTAGGTGTGGAATTTAAATATAAGCCAAGAGCAAAAACAATTCCAGTGGAGAGTTATGCTTAGATTGCAAAGAGTGCAAATGGCATTAAACCCCCCCCCCAAAAAAAAAAAAAAAAAAAAAAAAAATGAAGGGGAATATTATGTGTTGACTAGTCTGCAGACTCATGCCTTGATTATGTGTCCATAGACTTTAATAGTGAAAATGACAGCAGAAGTTAAGCTCCCCCCAAAAAAAAAAAAAAAAAAAAAACACAACAAAACAATGAAACATAGTCTTCTAGCAATCCCTAAGCTGTGATCATCCTGAATTAACGCACAGCATTTAATACAGGAACAAACTGAACTACTTTTATAATAAATGTACACAAATCCATCTATCAGCTGTAGTTATTCCAGACTTAAATTCCACATCCAGAACCTGTCATGATACCTTTTGTTGAGAACATATCCTACTTACCTTACAAGATGTGAGCAGCATTGTGGTAGACTTTTCTAAGGTTGATCTGGTGGATGCCATCTTAGCTTTCGCTCTCTCATCTTTTAAATCCTGAAAGATAGATCATCAATCACATCTCAAAATTATCTCTCCTAAACCAATACATGGGCAGTTCCAAGCAAAACAGGACATGACCCCCAAAATTTCAAATTCATTGTTCCATGACGAATTTGGTATCATATGAGAGCTAAAAGTCCAAATTTTCAATATCTGTGGATGGTTTGGCCTTTTTAGGGCATTTTGGGTTTAAAAATGGCATTAATTCAATTTTACTAAAATTGTCAAATTTGCATCTTTTTTATGAAAATTTCATGAAAGAGAAATGTACCTAGAAAATGAAAATATACTTTGATTATATTTTATTATGAGAGCCGGATATATAAAAAATAAAGTTTTCACATAATATTTTGCTTTGCGATCTTTGTTTCACATCAGTGAGCACAAACATGAAGTTACCTCAAAATGTCACTCCGTAACCACAAAAAGACATATTTTTGAAATATTTTTTGAATAATTGGGTTTAATGAAATAAAAATTTATTTGCCAATCTGGAACACCCATACCTATCAATTACATACACTTTTTATATTTGAATGGATTTTGTTTGAGAAATACGGCTTCATAAAATGTGTCACTCCGTAACCATTATGGTTACGGAGTGACATCCCATTGAATTGCATGTACAATGTTCATGTACAATTTGATCAAAGCTCACTCTATACACTAGAAATTTTAAAGTTCAGAATTCTTTTAGTGAAGTGCCCAAGACAGACATTGGGGTATCATGCTGTGAGGGTATGAGATCATAATTATGCAAATGAGCCCTTTGTCAGCAATTAGGTGCACAACTGTGGCATTTAGGTGAGGTCTGATATGAGCTCCTTTGAGGACTTTGTAGCAAATTATTTTGGAAGGAACTGGATGAGGATGTGAACCCAATCAATTGGTTATATGTATAATTTATATAGTTTAAATAGTAGTTTAAAGAAGACACTAACCTGTACATATGAATAAAAGTAAAACAATGGGTTTGAAAATTACCTTACCTAGTGCTATTATATAAAGCACAACAGAAATAAAATTGCTCAACAAATGAAGGAGAAAATGTAGGAGAAGAAGAAGCATTTTTTTAAGGGGTAGGGGCATTAAATTTAGCATAAATTAGCATAGATTATTTTCTAGTCTTTTCAAAATTCTGCGTAGAAATATAGTGAACATCATGGAGCTTTACCAGATTAGAAAAAAAAATCTGCCCCCCCCCCAAAAAAAAATGTTTGTGAATTTTTAAAAGTTTGCATAAATTAGCATACTTAATGAGTTTCAAAATTCTGTGTAAATTTTTTGTATCCCCCACCTAGTGTTATAATATAAAGCATATGGAGTTGACGATCATCAAAAAAATGAAGGAGAAGAAGTATTTATTTTTATTTTTGAAAAAAAATTGCATCAATTAACATACATGTAGACAATTTTCAAATAAAAATTTCAAAATTCTGTGTAGAAGTTTGGTAAACCTCATGTAGCTCTACTAGTTGGAATAAAAAATAAAAAAAAAAAATCAAAATTGGTACAATAAGAAGAATCCATTATTTGTGAATCTTCAAAAATGCCCATAAATTAGCATACTTAATGAGTTGCAAAATTCTGTGTCTAGTTTTGAATCCCCCACCTAGAACTATCATACAGAGCAAACAGAATTTAAATTGAAACAACAATACAGAGCAAACAGAATTTAAATTGAAACAATCAAGAGAGTTTTTTTATATTTAGCAAGGGACATTACATTGCCATTGTGTGAATGATTCAAAGGTCACTCCGTAACCGTCACTCCGTAACCAGACATGGGTTCAAGTTTTAAGTCATAATTAACAAAATATTCAACCAATTTTCTTATTCAAGGCGGCATATTATACCTAATATAACCTAGAATCCAATCAATTACTCAAAATTGTGATAGCCATTTTAAGTTCACAGAGTTTAAGTAAAAATTTTTTTGCTCAAATATGCATGTCCATTTTGCGTCACTCCGTAACCATGATTATGAATATTCATATCTCATTAATTATGCAGATCACTATAACAAATGTTATCATTTTGAAAAGAGGGTACCATCAGCTATTGTCATGAACCATTTCTTTGTAAATAAAGATTCAAGTATGGGTGATAAATTTGTTTGAATGCTGAAATGTTGCTTCTGAATGTCACTCCGTTACCTTGGAACTACCCACATATATCAATTTTAAAACAACAACAAAAAGAAAATGTACTATTTGGAAGCGATCAAATCACAAAATTACAGCTAACTAACGATATAAACAAAAACAAAAACAAATCTTAAAAACTTATAAATGCAAAGAAGAATAAAGAATAAAAAAAATCAGCATTAGGTAGAGGATAATACGTTGATTCTAAAATACTAATATCTAATATCGTAGCAAGAAATAAAGAACAAAACTTAATGAACATGAAATACCACTTTAGAGTTTAATTTGAAGAGCAATATAAAAAACAGCAAGCAAAAGGATAAAGAGATAGATGAGAAAAGGGTGACATTTAAACGGGTGAGAAAGAGAGATGGAGAGGGAAAATGGATGAGACAGGTGGGGAAAGAGAGAGACAGAGGGGGGGGGGTAACATACATTTTCATACTTACCATTTGTCTGTCTCCTGTTAGATGAGCTAGTTCCACCATCTCCCTGCCAAACTGACTGAAGCATTGAACAAACTCTGTGAAGCTTCTGGTTCTTTCTATCCTCTCTAAACTGTTGGAGACCTACATGTACATATGAATATGTGAGATTATTACTTGGTTATATTATGATTCAATTTCTAACCTAAAAATGTGTTTCATTGCAACAATTAATCAGAATTATATGTCATAATAATAATTTCATCAGGTGATTGGTCTAAAAAGCGTCATGTGACCAAAGATAATTCCAACCAATGTCACAAAATTTGGCAAAAATGCCATGAATCCCGACATCTGACGTCACAAGCCGAGAATAGTACACCTGAGTCGTAAATAGTACTAAAACTATTTTTGGATCGAGTGATCGAGTGGCCTATCGAGCGAACGAAGCTGAGAGCAGAGACCCAAAGAATCAAGAGTGAGTAAACGCCCATAATTTTCTTTGGAATCTGTAGGGACTAGACCAAATTTCTTCATATTTCCTATCCTATGCATCTAATACCGATGACAGATATAAACCAAATATACAAGGCCTTCAGATGTTCTTTTTGTGAAGCTATGGTCCCCTCAGTGATGGGAATGTGACTATTTTCCTTCGGGGCTGCTACCCTCAGGAAAATAGTTGCATTTGCGTCACTTCGGGTACCATAGTTCCAACCATTCCCTCTAGCGGCCGTATATATTTGTTCACTATAAACCAGTCGTAAAGACTTGTGTCATCATTTCTCTGCCAAACTAACTGAATGAATAACAAACTGAAACCTCTTGTCCTTTCTATCAATTATGAATTCCTTGAATTATTTTTCCATTCTTTAATAAAAATATCAGTCATAAGACCAATAATAGTTTTAAACATCCAAATAGTACAAGCATTTCTATTAATTCCTGAAACAATCGCTCAAACTCTCAGTATCATCTAATTTGTACACTGTGAAGGATAAGTTATTGCGGTCAATCAAAGAAATTTCTGAAGTTCTGACACTTCAATCAGAATTTTTACTTAAGATACCGTGGATAAAAACCAAGGTTGGTACTCACCCGATTTCTAGACTGTGAAATCTGCTTGATAACAATCTTGTCAGCTAGTAACAAGACTCTCGTAATGGCCGAAAGAAGACCTCGGGCCGCTCGCACCATATTACCCTTCCCTGCCGGACTGGTCATCTGTCCTGCTGAATCATATGTCACATCGGTCAGCTTGGCTATGTTACTTCCTACATGCGGCAAAAAATAACATGCAATACGATATAAATCTTCTTTGGGAATTTTAAGTGTACATTGACCTTAAAGACAGAAATCTGTCTTGCTTCATACAAGTTTCTTTGTCTGTTTGAAAGCCAGGAGGGAGTTAAAGGGATTGTTTAATTTCATTTAGATTGAAAACGAATTATCTTCCAGTCAATGCCGTAATCATGATAGCAAACCTTTGGGTCAAATATGAAACGCCCGAGAGTTTAAAGCTAAGTGGTTGTTTAATTGCCGAGATATTGATGACCATAATCATAGGCATACCTTGGTACACTTAAGTTAACACTGCAGTCTATGGAAGGAAAATAATACCCTTTTTTACACATTGTGAAGTACATGTATGTTAGACTTTTCAGGGTTTCCCCTTGACACATTATTAAATGCAATGACAGCATGTAGAGCAACAAAGCTCCAATTTTTGCAAGCCTCAACTAAGTCACTCAAATCCTATATGCTATTCAATGTAGAAACTATCTTTGCTTCTTAGCAAAAGATTTACATTGCAGGTTTTTAACGTTCTAGGCCAAGGTTGAGAGCTAAAAAATGGTAGAAGGATGTGAGTTGATATATTTAAGCCCGCGTCACACTGTCCCACAGTTGAGCAAGAATGGACACACAATCATGGAAAATTTCAAATTTTGCTCTGATCACGAAAGTATGGGGCCATTCGTGTACCCTTAGTGTGTTGTTTGAGTGCCATCGTGTAACCTTCTGTAGACATCATTCTCGTTTTGGCTAATGTTTGGGTGTTGACCAAGTTCTAACTTCGCACAAACCCTAACATTTCATATTTCGTGTGTCCATCTTTACTCAACTTTGGGACAGTGTGATGCCACATAATAATGAAATGTTGAAACACACTGAACTCTTCAACGATAATGTAGGTTATATGGGCAGTAGTAACCAAGCAAGAGGGTACCTAATAATATATTATATGAACAATTTTATTCATGTTACTTGTGGGGGGGGGGGGAATCATAAAGAAAGTTTTCTGTACATGTAGTAAAATAGAAGAATGGTACAAACAACATGAAGATACAATAGATGTAAATATAGGAAAAACAGAAAGAAAAAATTGAGAGAAAGGTAGAGAAAGAGAGAGGAAAGACACAAACTGAGATGGAGAGAGAGAAAAAGATAAATACAAAATATAGTGTACAATAAGTAAGATTCTAATTAACTCAGAAGAAATATAAATATCTGAGTCTTGGAAAAGAATTAAACAAGCAATAAGACACAGAAAAAGAAAGAACAAAAAAAGATATGAGAGAAAGATTGCCGGACAGACAATTTTGTGAGAAAAAAAATTTCAATAAATCTAGATCACAGCAGAAGTAGGCCAGAGCCTCAGAATGTCCACAAAATCAGATTAATCAAAAGAATGTGAGCAATGATGAGAATTTGGTGACAGGCACTCAGGAATGCTGTCATTGGATGCACCTGTCATGTAGATTCCATTAAATTATCGTCATCTACAATAGCAAAGCTTTCTCCGGGGGTTGACAGTTATCTATTGACATGGCTGAAAAGCGGAATCTTTATATTGTCACCATGTCACCCTAAATCTTAATGTATTGCCTTTTAAGGTCAATTTAAAGTTTCCACAATGTCTACAAGTATTTTGTTTTTTGTTTGTTGTCTGTTGTTGGGGGTTTTTTTTCTTAAGAGAATGCCATATCCACATCAACACCAGGATGACTTAAGCAGTACTGCCAACCTAAAATCGTATTTTTGTCTTTTTCATTTGGATAAGGGGTACCAAACTCATTAAATGTCAATAATTATTCAGATCATAAAAATGTCAATCCCCATCCACCTGTCGACCTGAAAACCTTTTATTATTCAATTATTTTCAATAGAAAACAAGGTAAATATGCCAAACATTTTGACAAGTGTGTCATCCCTGCACCAAAGGCATTCGTTCTGGTAAATGAGGGACATAGACAATTCATTGAACAATTAAATGTTTTCTATGAAGACAGGTGCGATGTAGTATGGCATGATGGTGATGTGCATTCATAGACATCTATAGATCGTAGTACCCCCTTAAGAAGCGAAAGAGGATAGAAAAAGTACGGAATACGATTTTTTGTTGGCAGGTCTGCTTAAGACCCTTATAGGGGCCTGTCTCACAAAGAGTTAGGTTTGACTTAAAGATCATTCCCATCATGTGAATGGGGCTCCTGTCCATGTACATGTAGGTATCAAACACGCCACATGTATCTGATTTAATGGGAGTGGGACCCTTAAGCGGTATGAACAATTACATCCCAAGACCGGAACTTTGTATTCCCCATGTCCTCCAAGCCCTGCGGATGAAATGTATCTTGCTGTAATCAACTAATTAATGCCATACAGGAAAAAAACTGATGTCGAATGGCTACGAAGGGCCAGGGGGAAAAAAGGGTATAATGTGTTATACTAATGTAACTCCATTACATAAAAGTATTACTCTATTCATGTAACAAGCAGTTTGACTTATCAAATAAGTCTGTGTTAAAAGGTATCTATGGTTTAATGCTCTTTTGACATTGAACAGAAATCCTACTGGAGGCCCTGTGTACAGTGAAGTCACCACCTACTGCACTCTAAACAAGTAGGGGGAAACCCCAGTGTAATTGTGCACCTGCACATCCCCAACAATAATACCAGGTAGAGAGAGAGCCGAGGGTTAGATGCACAGCAATTAAATTTGCTGGTTCCGTCTCTAGCACTGGTGATGTAGAATGAATAGAGTATAATTATACTGTACTTTGGAAATTCTTCTTAGTATGGTCATGAAAAAATAATGGGTATTATTAAACTTAACTTGCATTACTTCATCTGCAGTAGATATGAACCTCTTAATAGCCGTTCAAAAAACGTTAAAAAAAGTATTCTGGCTTGAATTAAGTTGAATTAAAGATAAAAAGCCCGACATAATCATCACCAGTCTTCTTATACTTCAAATGATTACTGTTCACAATAATATGGCAATTATTTTTATACTTTTGTTGCCAACAAGTATAGGTTTGTATTCATCACAATTTTCTAATTTGACTGGGCTCCATAACACACAGATTTGCGATCACTATCAAATTTGAAAGAATTCTTCTAATTGGTTGCTGTTAGTCTTTTGAACAAAAAGCGCATGCAACAATTATTGACCATCAATTGCCATTTTACGATTGATTGCAAACCTTTGTGTTACAAGCCCTTGATATACCAAAATCGTTCTACCTGGCAGAAGGGCATAGCTCTAGCGCGTCAAACAGAAGGACGTTGACACATTTGAATCCGACGAGAGCACATTTAACTTGAGCACGCACATATATTTAAAGTACAATGTCATGCTCATGTCAAGCAGAAAGACGGTAAAAGATCAAATATCCGCTGAGTGTCAGAAAGACGTAAGCTTATATCCTTTAACATAAGGGTGGACATCCTTCTTGTTCTCAAAGACAGCATATCTACCCATTCATCTGACAAGACCTCCAAGCCTGTCAACCAATAAACTCATTTGATTGTGCTCCAATGAAGCATGATTTTAAACATGATTCGGCGCTGAGAAAAAAGCCAGGTGACGGGAGTAATTCCGAGTTGTGAAGTCAAATAAAATGCAATTTGTTATGCAGGTATGGAGCTTGAAGCCAATTCCATAAAAGAAAGTTTACACCTAGTAATTGAAATCATCTATGCTCCATGAAACGCGAAACATTTTCACACATGTGCGTGCCCTTTATATTCATACCTGCATGCACTATTCCATTACCCTCTTAGTTATCCATTATACTCTTTATTCCGTCTTTTCATTAAAAAAAGTGCTTAAAATTGCTATTTTACTATTGATACATGTACATTGTACATCTAAACTTCAAAATTTTCTTACTTTAATTTCAAGCTTATTAGAAAATTTCATTAAATTTATAAATGGAATGCCAAAAATAAAAAATAAAAACCAAGAAAGATAACGAACTAAGATAATACATTAAAATGATTTGTGTTGCCATCAATAAACAAACAATATTGGTCTTCTTTGCCTTGGTAAAAGCAAAAAGTCACAATAATGGAGAAACACTATCTCCAAGTATTATTTTTCCTCATGAGGGAAATCATTAGCACTTATTAAAGATAAATCCCTGACTAAGAAAAAATGTATTCTGCTATTTTGCTATCAACATCAGATTGAAAATTGTGTTTATTTAGTAGGTATGACGGTAATATGAGAGACAGTGAGTAACTAAAGAATAAATTGAAAAGAAAAGATGTATTTTGCTATCAACAACAGATTTTAAATAGTGTGTATTTAGTAACATGAGAGATAGTGATTAACTAAAGAATTATAAACTGAATAAAAGAAGAAGAGAGGAATTGAGAAAGGTAGACTTTAAGAGTGAAATCACATTAAGATGACAAAAGATGAATAGACAGTGACAAATTAAAACAGATGGGAAATGAGGACAGACACAGAGACATGCATGAAGGATAGAGTGAGAGAGAGAAAGAGAGAGAGAGAGAGAGAGACAGACAGACAGACAGAGATATAGAGAGAAAAAAAAATCTTTAAACATATTTAGAATCTCAGAGATCTTTTATGCCGCAGGCTATGGGGAATGTGCCTGCAACATAGCCAGCATGAACCATAAAATTTTCTGTGAATCGTATGATTCCTACATTTGTACTGTATTGCAAAAACTTTCTGTGTGACGTATTTGCTCACTGCTTGTCTGAAAAGAATATGCACCAAATGAAAAAAATTCTACAGAGACCTGTTGTGACCCCTTGCATTATGCACTGTCTGAATTTTAAACATCTTTGAATAGACAAAGACAGGACATGTCTTTAGCATTTAGCCAAAGAATTCAGATTGATGGCAGCTCACTGAAACACTAGCCACCTCTATGGAATACATGTACATGAGGGCAAAAAAAGAAGCCGTTCACAGAATAATGGACATTTTAAGAGAATAAATGACAAATTCTGAGTAGGAACATGAAATATTATGAAACCTTTTGGTTTATAAACATACTTTTTATAGCAACCTCCTGAGTAATTTGAATAAATGAAGGTTGTCGGAAGTTTAAACATCTTTGGATAGACTAACTATCTAAGAAGACAGGACATGTCTTCAGCATTTCACCAGAGAATCTCAGATTGATGACAGCTCACTGAAACACTAGCTATCTCTATGGAATACATGGGAAGAAAAATATTAAGGCAGAACAGAATAATGGATGATGAATAAGAGTAATTTGAATATTAAAATGAAGGTTGTCGGAAGTTTAAACATCTTTGGATAGACTAACTATCTACAATAACAAGAAATGTCTTCAGCATCTAACCAGAGAATTTCAAATTGATGACAGCTTACTGAAACACTAGCCACCAGAATAACAGAATAATGGACAGATGATGAAAAGGAGAAGAAATGACAAAATCTGAGTAGGAACGTGAAAACATCCCTCACATGAAATCTTATAGTTTATGAACATACACTGTACTAAACAGAAACATACGAGCAACCTCCAGAGCAATTTGCATGAATGAAGGTTGTCAGAAGCTGAAACATCTTTGGATAGACTAACTTTCTAAGAAGACAGGACATTTCTTCAGCATTTAACCAGAGAATCTCAGATTGATGACAGCTTACTGAAACACTAGCCACCTCTATGGAATACATGGGTAGGGGGGAAAAAGCAGTTCACAGAATAATGGACAGATGATGAATACATTTTTGCAAGAGAAGAAATGACAGATTCTGAGTATAGGGACATAAAATACTGTACATCCGTCACATGAAACCTTTTGGTTTATAAACAAATGTTTTTATAGCAACCTCCTGAACAATTTGAATGAATGAAGGTTGTCAGAAGTTTAAACATCTTTGGACAGACTAACTATCTAAGAAGACAGGACATGTCTTCAGCATTTCACCAGAGAATTTCAGATTGATGACAGCTCACTGAAACACTAGCCACCTCTATGGAATACATGGGAAGAAACAAAGGCAGAACAGAATAATGGATGATGAATAAGAGAAGAAATGACAAAATATGAGTAGGAATATGAAAACATCCCTCACATGAAATCTTATATAGTTTATGAACATACACTGTACTAAACAAAAAACATATGAGTAACCTCCAGAGCAATTTGCATGAATGAAGGTTGTCTAAAAATTAAACATCTCTGGATTGACTAAGGGATGTTGTCTTCAGCATTTCACTTGAGAATTCATATTGATGACAGCTCACTGAAACACTAGCCACCTCTATGGAATACATGGAGACGGACATACATGTATGATAAGTGGGTGTAGGAGTGACAATAGAGAGCTTTTGCAAACCAAACGCAGACGTACTCAAGACGAAGGACGATGAAGATTGAATCTGCACATGCTCAATTTGCAATTGCTCGTCCATGCTTCAAATTCAACAACGGTTTTTAGCCAATTTCACATTCTTGATTTTAGCAACACTAAGAAAAAGAAGATCAGCCAATCATTGTTTTTTTTTTATTGGTGACACGCTATACGCACTTGTGCATAAGTTACGCGGTTAGGTTCAAGACCTGCGCCCCCCTTTATTGTTACGTCGTCTCAGTGAAGATAGAATTTCTTTATTTTCTTTTGATATTACGCGCTTGTGGGTAGTATCATCAGCAGCCTTTGTTATGCCATACAAAACGTTCGTTCTTGAATGTGTTAAACAGAAGATTAGGAGGACCGCGGACGAGATCAATCTTGACCATTCTTCTTCTTTGAGTGAGTCCACGATTGATTTGCGAAAGATCACTAAATGTCTTTTAAGACAGAAAATATCTTCAGCCCCTTGAACAGAAATCAAATACAAACGCACTATATTCACTTACTCCCCCAAGTATAAATTCATCATCTACCTCTAAAAGCAACAATAGAACATATCATGGTGCTGCAAATGCATAACAAGTTAACAGAAATAAAGATGGGGAAAATGTCACATAAAGATTTATTCAAAGGCTGGAGGGCATGCAACAGAAGAACAAAACAACCAAGCACATTTGCAATCTATGCCATATAAATAATACCTCACTGAATTAATACAAAATGTTATACAGTATGTGGAAAGATACAATAATAAAGGTTTCAAGGTTTCAAAGAAAACAGAAAAGTTAACATTATGTTGATTAATTGCCCCAGAAAAACTTTTTTTACTTCCCCCACCAGTCACTGTAGGGTACCACACCACCATTTGCTATCCTCTACATTTTTTACCAAGACAAAGGTCTCTCATCGTTGAAAACATGAGTCCGTCCATTTTAAATAGCACATAGACACATTTCATGGCAGCCAGAGGGTTAAAAAGCATAGAGTGAAACTGTATCTCTTGCAATATAGCCCACAAGGCATACATTCTGGCACCAGCCATGTGCTATCTCCGTCCTCACATCGTCACATCACAGGCGACTCATTTATTCAAATTTGTGGAAATTAACTTTTGAGATCCCCCTCTCAACCTAAGGCGATCAAATGAATTTCCCTTTTAAGCTTTGATAGCCTAGAACCTCAGACTCGCTAAATTCATTATGTTTCTCAAAAAAATAGGCCAAGACGCGTAGACATGATTCACATACCAGTAAAGAAAAAATATTGAAATGCAAAGTAAATAGGATGTCAATCAAGTAAGCATCTAGAGGGTTAAATAAATAATATTGAATTTCATTTATTTGAGAGCAGGAAAATATGTTTTAACCTCATGAGAAAAGGATTGTTTAGGGTCCAGTTTTTATATTTTCAATATAAAAAAAACATCCATTTTTAAAAAAGAACTCTTACATACAGAGCATAATAGAAGATGACCACTGGTAAAAGTGTTTTCCCCAGTAGAAATACCAGAATAATGATTAAATATAAAGAGAAATAAGTGGATCATAAAAAGATCTAACTAATCTACTGTTTGACCAACAGTTCACCATAATACATGTAGGCCTACATGTACAGTATAGTGCAATTGTAATCATAAAAATTATAAACTACTTTTATTATTTACGATATGGAAATATACATTTGCCTACCATTGCTATTCGACCTTGAATCGCCCCAAACCGAAAATTACACCGAAATTTTTGCCCTAGTGTTTGCCTATTTACCCCCCCACCCCCCATTAAATAGCGCCCTCCAT
>CALNVZ010002974.1:26289567-26351459 GCA_940671915.1 Paracentrotus lividus | reverse complement strand
AGCTAAAATGATTTAATAAATAATAAATAAAAAAAAAATAATAAAAAATAAAATAATAAATTTGGGGCAAAATACTATTTGATTTTCCCAGTGGCAGGATTTCAGAGATAGGGTGGGAAGCGCCAGGCCTGATAGGGGCGCACGTCAAATTTTTTTCGGATCTTAGCATGTACGGTCAATGAGTGGCTTTCATAGGGGGTGCGTCCCCGTGCCCCCGTCACGCTGATCACCACGGTGATTTGTCCCAAATAATGTAATGTTTCATGTGTGCTCTGTATCAAAAACGATAGGCCTAGTTGGAAAGTATTGTTAAATTGATTATTTTATAACTGGTTTTCCTTTACATTTTACTTCAGGCGTACTTCTATCTCATTTTTTATATGATGCACACCAATAATAATAGGATACTGATATAGCGTGCCCCTCTTGTCAGTCTTCTGTATGATGAAAATCTGGCAGTATGCGTATCCTGCTTTATGCAAATTAGCCAGAGGTATGTTGCCATATACAATGCTAAATATTATTATAAAGGCAAAAATTTTTTGGCTCGGCGGCTTTTGCGCTCCCGGTCTACCGAGAGCAACATTTTCATTAGTTTCTGCTAATGGTTCGGAAGTATGCAAATTTTTAGTGTATTATTTTTCACGGGTTTCGGGTGGTGTTCTGTCCCGCCCCCCTCCCCCTGATCGTGACATGAAATCATTGCCATGTTGCTAATATAATAAGTTCTTTCATGAAACAGTATGTACTGTCTGAAATAAAAAGTAGAGAACAATAAACCTTCTATCTTTATTTGAATGAGAAGAAATTTTCACTCTCATGATGATGTATATAAGGATAGCCACGCGGGCGTTTGTACAGTCCGACAGAACATTAAACATCAAGATCAAGATGTTGAATTAGTATAATCATGTAGGTCTATAGGCAAGTATGAACGTCGATCAACCAGCCAAAGTAATAATGGATAATGATTCCCCCCTCGCCCTTTATCCCCCTATCCTTTTTCGATAGTCCTGAATCAGCCAAAAATAATGCAGCTCTTTTCTTTTCAACTTCTGTCTCATCTCTCTTTTTTTTTTTATTTTTTTTTTATTTTTTTTTTTTACCTCTCTTCTTTTTTTTTTTCTTTTCTAATAAGTATTTTGAGTTGCTCGGGCATAATTATTAGAAAATAGTTTGCTAGCGTAACAGATACCTATATTTTGGCATGCTGGTGAAATCGATACTGTTTGGCTAGGTATTCTTTTCTCTGTACGTTCATTAGCGTAATATTAACATGAATATAGATGGACTGAATGCAGCCGGAAACCAAGCTCGGAAACAATTTGGAGGAGTGGACTTGAACGTAGGAATTAAGTGTAATTAAGCTGCATTGAAATAAATAAATGATTAGAACAATTAATAAATTAGCGAAAGTGGTTGAACTTTGAAATTATAAGGTATATGTCACTTAAGATAAAATTGCTAATGGAGACTCAACAGACTATATTCTTTTAGGCAGACATATTTATTTATTTTTTTTATTGTTTTAAGTCCAATGAATATTACAAATACAGGTATGTGGGGCGGGGTGATGATGAATGTTGATCCAACTTGGCCTCTGAAAATATCGCCCATTATAAATTGCTTAATAACTGTTAAAAATTGAACGTCTGATCTATAGAAAATGTAATATTTCATTAAAATAAAGTGTCATTGGTAGCTTTGCTGAATAGTCTTATATGCCGCAGACCTATGATTTTCAAAAGTTCATGTATATTAATCACTTAGGAAGTTGGGGTAACTTTTTGAATGAGTCCGCTGTGGCTCTACAAAATATTCATCTCACCAAATTGTTTTATAGTGTTATATAAGGAACGTCTGATCCTATGAGAAAATTGAAATATATATTAAAATAAAAGTGTCAATGGAACTTGTCGTAATAGTCCTTTCTGCAGACTAATGATTTGTCAAAAACGCGAACATATATTACACCTAATAGGGCTCGGGGAGGGGTTTAACTTTGAAATGAGTCGCGCTGTGGCTCTAAAATATTACACCTCACCATTGGTATATGTTATAAAGGAACATTCGATCTATTGTAGAGATGCATGATTTCATTAAATATAAAAGTGTCAATGGAGCTTGCGTTAATAGTCTTTCTGCAGACTATGATTTTCAAAAAGCTCCACGTATATTACAATATAGCGGCGGGGGCGGAATTTTGAAATGAGTCTGCTGTGGCACAGCAAAAACCTAGTCACCTCACAAAATTAGATATGTTTGAAGGAACTTTAATCTATGAGGAAATGTATATTTCATTAAAATAAAAGTGTCAACGTGGGAGCTTGGCAGATTGTCTTTCCGCGAACTATGATTTTCAAAGCTTCAGCGTATATTTCTATAGGGGCTGGGGGGGGGCTATATCGAATGGGTCTACTGTGGCTCTAGTACAAAATATTCTCATCAAATTGTTATACTGTTATAAAGCGAACATTCGATCGTCATTAATAAAATGTATATTTCATTGAATAGAAAAATGTCAATGGAGCTTGCCGAATAGTCTTTTCCGGCAGAACTATAATTTTCAAAAAGTCCGTCATAATATTAAACTGATAAATGGCTCGGGGGGCAGTGGGGTAACTTTGAACTGAGATCCGCTGTGGCTCCTGGAAAATGTTTATGCTCACAATTTGTTTATTGTTATAAGGAACATCGGATCTTAATGAGAAGATGCATATTTCATTAAAATAAAAGTGTAATGGAGCTTGCGGAATAAGTCTTTGTTCTGCAGACTATGATTTTCAAAAGCTCCACGGTATATTACAGGATATGGGCGGGGGCGGTAAGTTTTGAATGAGTGCTGGCTGGTGGGGCACAGCAAACTAAGTCACACTCAAAAAGATTAGAATATGTTTGTATCCGCTTGGTTCGTTTGACAGAGATTCACAATTCTAAGATCCGGTTCTTATTGGGGAGGCAAATAGGTGCCGTAAGGTATCTACTTGTGCGATATAAAGTGTCAACGGAGCTTGCAGATTAGTCTTGTTTCGGCAAGACTATGATTCTGGTTCCAAACAGGCTTCTGCAAGGCGTATATTATTCTCTGGAGTACGGAGAGGCTGGGTGTGGAGGGGGGTCTCACTACCTTGGTCCGATAATTCGGGTCTGCGTGTGGCTCTACAAAATATTCACCTATCCGCTCATCGATTGTTCCATAACTCGTTATAACTGATTTGCATAGGCGTATGTGTATGTGGTCCAGCAAACTCTCGTACGTTGTTTTTCATTTGAATCGTGTAGAATGGTCATGACTCTCGGAGCTTGCCGAACTACGTTTTCTTGGTTGTCGCCGCACGCAGAACCTCTTATGACGATTTTCAAAAATATGGCCGGTCATGGCTGGGAGGGGGTTTGCGGATTGCTACAGGCCTTTGAATCGGTATGTCCTCGCTCTCGGGTAGTTGGCTCATGGCAACAGGGTATTTTCCCCTACGCTGCGACCGAGAAACTTCGTCTTTTATCTCACTGTTATTTAAGGAGAAGATCCAGAAATCTTGGAGAAGATTCCCATACATCTCTCATTAAAATAAAGTGTCAATGGCGAGCTTGCGGAATAGTCTTTCCGGCAGACTAGTAATTTTTTCCAAGTCATTTGTTCTCCCCTCATCAATGGATCTTGGGCTATTTGGCTCATTTCTCGCGCGGGGTATATCTCTGAAGGATTAGTCAGGGTCCGTCTGGTGGCTCCGGGCCATTTCCGATTATCTGCTCGGAGAGCGGTCGGTTAAATTAGTTAATCACTTGGGCAGGTGTTTATTATCGGAAGGATACATCTGGGATTTCCATCGAGATAGTATGCACTGTTATTTGCATGCACGGAGGGTAAAAGCTCGCGTGAATGGACGCTTGCGAAATAGTTTCCTCATTCGCATGTGTGGATGGGACAATTTTATGTATAGTCCATTCACTGATATGGGGACTACATTCAGGGGTCATCGTGGCTCGGGGGGGGTAACTTGAATGAGGTCGGCTGTGGTTGGCCAGAACAAACCATACTCTCACGGGCGTATTTCAAATGGGCTATACGGGTTTGGGCGGTTTGGTGGTGATAACCATGTAAGCCCAGCGTCGGATCTATGGGGAAGATCGGAACTACTCTTCATTAAATACGGAAAGTGTTTGGCAGAGATTGACGCTTGCGGAAAATAGTTTTTGGCAGACTATTAGATTCCTCTTCATAATAACGCTGGCACGTATATCGTAACACAATATAGGGCAGAACCGATGGCGCGGATTTAGGAAGGATTCTCGGGATATGTGTTAGAGATGCTAGGTCTAGTGGTCTGGAAATATTCATTTCCGGAGTTCGGGCAGACGGACACGTTCGAAGAATTTGGGGTTATAACGGTTGATTTGAAGTAAGGGACAGACACTGGATTTTATGAGACATGCATATTTCAATTTCTGAACAATAAAAGTGTAATGGAGACAGATTGCGGCACAGACGTTACCCTTTCTTTTCGTTCTGCAGACGGGGTTGTTCCACACTCGATTCGCTCAAAACGCTCTCAGATCGGGAGTATAGAAACTGGGGATCCTCCTCTCTGGATCACAGAAAAGATGAGGACATTACTGGGATTGGGCGGCTGGGGCTGTGGGATGTCGGGGGGTGTCTTACCTTTTGTTGTAGTAGGATGTGAGGGATCTTGATCTGGTGGCTTCGCCCTTTCGGTACAAAAACTCGCTTCACCGACGCAGGTCATCAAATTAGGAATATGTTATGAAGGAACCTTTGAATGCTAATCTCGTGGGATAGGGTTGAAAAACACTGTGCACTCAGGTTGTATTTCCCCTACCTCTGACAATAAAGTTATAAGTTGTGTCAATGGAGCTTGCGCGAATAAGTCTTCTCCGGCGGTGGATATTTTGCAGTCAGCACCTAACTAATATGAGGGATGAATCCTTG
Source organism: Paracentrotus lividus (assembly GCA_940671915.1). Classification (NCBI taxonomy): domain Eukaryota; kingdom Metazoa; phylum Echinodermata; class Echinoidea; order Camarodonta; family Echinidae; genus Paracentrotus; species Paracentrotus lividus. The sequence continues at coordinate 26,346,511 of CALNVZ010002974.1, read as the reverse complement.
GTATCCACGAATACGGTGTGTATCATGAGAGCTATTATCTATATCTATGCGAAGCGACGATGCGTGTGCGGGGGGGTTGGTGTTGTGGTAGACATTAGTAGAATGAGTTCCCGGCACTGGTGGCTTTCTGGGAATGTGGATCCATCCTGTGTACTAAATCGGTGGTAGTGGGTGCGTTTAAGGTAGTTCAATGGGTGTCATTTCGGATTCTGAGTGAGAGACAAGGATTCACGTAAATAACTTGTTATAAGACAGGAGTGTCGAATTTGGAGCTTGCAGAGAATACTGTCCTGGCACGGCATAGCAGGGAGATAATTTCTGTCTTAAAAAGTCCGTCTAAAGAAGAGCAGATTATTTCAGTCAACTATGTTAGACTGCGGCGGGTGCGAGAAAAAGAAGTCTTCGGCAATGAGGAAGACTGCACCGCTGTGGCACAACAGTGCTTATGGAACTAAAGTCTTAGTTGTCTGGGGGTTAATCTAGTGGAGGGGGGACGGATGTCTTTTTATCACACCATGCTAAATTAGAATATGTTAATGAAGGAACATTTAATCTTGAGGAAAAAAGCCCTGTCAAATACTCTCTTCCGTGATAGAAAGTTATAGTGTACAATTTGGCGGGCGGAGCTTTGCGGATTGTTTTTGTTATGTTTTATTAAACGACAAAGATTTGATTTTGACTGTGTCTTTTATGGGCAGTCTTCGTTTGTCGGTGCCTTGAATGACATTGTCTTTGGACTCTTGGCTGTGTCCCAGATTGGACATTTTCTCCGTCCAGGCGGCGAGATTCTTTTGGGCCCTGAGAGGTTTCTCTTTTTGTTCTCATCAGATTGAGCGCGGCTACATCCAACTTGTTGATAAGCCTCTAGGAGTTCATGTGTCGTTGGTTGCTCTTCATATCAAGCAAAATACTCATCCCGGATATGGTCAAAGAGATTGACGATTGACTTCCTCCTCCCTTTGCGGGAGCAACTTGGCAGTACATCTTACAAAAAGAAGTGTGATCACTTATAGTAAGGTCCCAGAATTTTGTCCCTAGCCATCATTAGAGATGTTCGTGTGCGTATATTCCCTTCGGTCTTCGAGAGCAGCAAATCTGCTCAGGTGTAAAGCTCCTCTTTCAGGATGGGGTCAAGAAGAAGAAGGACAAGAGATACTTATCTCTCCTCATGGTCTGGCCTGGTCAGCTCCTCCTCAGATCGATAGAGTTGCCTCTTCTGCTGATTCATGATCGACAGGTGTTTTTCATATGAAGTATTCGTGAGTGTGGTAGGTGGTAGTGGTTCTGTCCCAGTGTGTCCGCGAAGATCAGCCCTTTCGTCATGTTGGTCGGAATACTATTAGTACTTCCGGTTTGCTGGGGACCGGTGGGTGGTCGATCGTTCGGAAGTTCTTTATCTTTTGGTCTATATCTTACGTTACTTTGTCTCAGTCTTCACGATCGATGTCTATCGTTCTTGTGATCAAGATATTGGATAATATAGTATACTCTCTCATATGGGTGTTATCCTGTAGTTCGATTCACCGATCGCAGTCGATCCTTTTTCAGGAGCATTATTGTCTCGAAGTTACCTCTCTCCTGAAAGAGACGCTGTCGAACGGGTGAGGATCACGACCTTCTGTGTCTCTCCCCCGTTTTTGTGATCCCCAAGCGTTCAGGATCGCTCAGGATGATCCTCAATATGAAGAGGATCAACAGGCACATCGCAAAGTCGCCCTCCAGGATGGACCATCTAGCCTCTATTCTCCGGCTCTCGATCAGGACGACTTTGCGGTGCCCTCGCCTGAGCGATGCCTATTTCCACAATCCCAATAGACCCCTCGTCGAGGGATCTTTTGGGGTTTGCTGTAGGAAAGGAGACTTTTCGCTTCAAAGCCCTTCTTTCGGGCTGCGTCCCGCTCCCAGGGTTTTTACCAGGGTGGTCTCAGCGTTGATGTCGTTCCTCAGTGGGCAAAGGTCTTCGGATCTTCGCCTACTTAGACGATTGGCTCCTCGTCGCCAGTTCGGAGGCCTGCTGGTCACACCATCTTTCGTTTTTAGTGAAACGACCGAGAGTTTGGGATTCATGATCAACTGGGGCCAAATCGGAATTCATTCCCTCCCGAACTCCGATCTAACTTGGGTGCCCAGTTGGATATCAGAATCAGTTGGCTCGACCGAGTCTCGAGAGGGGTAGAGACTCTAGTTCAGTCTTGCCAGGTCCCTCCTGAGCATGCGGAGGGTTCGACCGAGGTTTGGTTGAGATGGCTGGGGCTTTTAGCCAGTCTGGTGGACATCTGCCGATTGTCGTCTCTTTATGAGACCCTTCAACTGCATCTCCTGAAGTTTTCAGGCCGACCTCAGCTCCCTTCTGGTCTGGATTCCTGTGACGGTGGAGATCAAGAAGCTTCTCTCCCTTGGACGAACCGTACCTTCCTTCTTCAGGGAAAGAGATTCAAGGACTCTTCCCTCAATTACAGTGACCACGGACGCGTCTTCTTAAAGGTTGGGGGGGCCATTGTCAAGGTCGGATGGTTTCCGGATCTTGGGCCCTTCCGAGGCCGCTGCCTCATATCAACGTTCTGGAATTTTATCAGTTCTGTTTGTCCTCCAACGTTTTCGCGACCTGTTGGTGGCCGTTCGGTGTTGATTCTCACGGACAACACCTCTGTGAAGGCCTACATAACAAACAAGGAGGGACACACTCCTTGGAGTTGAACAGGGTAGCGTTCCTCTTTGGGAATGGTGCAATCGGGAGGAGATCACCCCGGTGCCTCCCACATTCCGGGGGAGGACAATCTGATAGCAGATTTTCTATCCCGAGGTCGCTCGCTGCCATCGGAATGGATGTTGTCCCCTCATGTCTTGGAGTTAGTAGTTCAGAGGTTCGGGAGCCTGGAAATAGATCTGTTTGCGACCTCCCTGAACAACAGACTTCCTCGGTTTTGCTCCGGTCAGGGAGACTTCGGCCTTCGTTCTGGACGCGTTCTCTCTTCATTGGAAGGGGTGGAAGGCATACGCCTTTCCACCATTCAAGCTGATCCCTCTGGTCCTCCGAAAGATCAGGGAGGATCAGGCAACAGTGGTCTTGATTGCTCCCCACTGGCCGGGTCGAGCCTGGTTTCAGGACCTGTTGCTCCTGTTGGTAGGGGAGCCGCTGCCCCTTCCGGCCGTACCGGACTTAGTCTCTCAACCTTTGTCGGGGGTTCTTCATGCGAATCACATCGCACCTTCATCTCACTGCTTGGCCTCTATCAGCCAGCGGGCTAGGGATGAAGGCTTTTCAGACCGAGCAGCTGAGCTGCTAGTTGAAAGTAGACGGAAATCGACTAGGATGGTATACAATTCGCGCTTGAGGCTTTCTTTGCCTGGTGCGAACCTCTTGGGTGTCCCCAGAGAGGCTTCTTTGCCTCTTATTGCCGATTTCCTTATTTCTCTGTTCGATAAGGGTAGGTCTCTTTCGACGATTCGTGGATATCGTTCGGCTATTGCGGCCATTCATTCTGGTTTTGCTAATGGGGGATCGGTCTCGACCTCCCCCCAGCTCTCGGCGTTGCTTAGGGCCTTTTTCTTAAAACGCCCTATTTCTAAGCCCTTGACTCCAGCCTGGAATCTTCCAAAGTCTTGGAGGCTTTGTCAAAGCCACCGTTCGAGCTTTGAACTCGATTTCCCTGTTGAATCTATCCATTAAGACTAGTGTTCTCCTAGCTATTGCCTCCGGGCAAAGGAGGAGTTCCCTACATGCTCTCTCAATATCACAGGTCATATCGTTGGGAGAGACATGGGGTTCGTATGATTCCTATCACATCGTTTATTGTGAAGAACCAAACAGCATCGTCGGGCTCTATCGAGATCTTCATTAGGCCTCTGACGGGGTTCTCATCTATCAGAGAAGACAAATTATGGTGCCCCGTTGGGCCCTCAAATGGTACATCAAGAGAACGGAGAATCTTCGCAAATCTTCACAGTTTTTTTGTTTCTTCCCGTGAACCCCATAAAGGGGTTTCTAGAGATACGTTATCCCGGTGGATAGTCTCCGCTATCAAGGCTGCGGGAGTGAAGGCCCTTGAAGAGGGATCTACTCCCAAGGCCCATCAGACCAGGAGCATCAGCTCCTCTTGGGCCCTATTTACAGGGGTCGGTGTGGAAGATATCTGCAAAGCTGCCTTTTGGCGTTCTGTGAATTCTTTCACCTCCTTTTATCTGAGAGACATTGCCGCTAGTGAGGGTGTTTTCTCCACCGCACCTCTCAAAGCGGCGGCGTCCTCCATAGTTTCATAACCGTTATGGTTGCCTCCCGACTTTTGTCGGTGCTGGTCGTAGCAATGGTAGGCAAATGTATATTTCTATTGAAGTAAATCATAAAAATTATAAACTAATTTTATTATTACGATATGGAAATATACATTTGCCTACATTCCCTCCCTCCGTCCCCCTATCCTTTGCAACATACGGAAGTTTTTGGGGCGAGAGAGTTAGAGGAGGAGTATAAGATCGCATGCGGCCGCATCCTCGTGCGTCCGGGAGTTGATGTCGACCCAATAAGGGAGTGACCGACCTCGGGGGTACAGGGTTCCCAACGCAAACCGGATCCGGGTTTGGCAACGAACGAAGTCCCTCCGAAACCGAAGTGCCCAAATGAAAAGGGGCACTGTTCCGCACGGGAACCGGATCGGAATCCGAAACTGCAAGTCTACGACGCTTCGCTACGGAAGGGCCCGCACCAGATGCGATACCGATCCGAGAAGAAACCGACTTGGAAGACGAGATGGGAATCCGGCTTGGCTCCACAAAAGAAGCGCCCGCCCGTAACGGACCCTGGCTTCGAACAGAAACCGGAGCGGGATCCGGAACACGTTCACATCTCACGGACGTAGTGTCCAAACCAGAAGGGGGCACACTCCGAGATGAAAACGGAGAGAGCCGGACCCCCGCCACCAAAGGTGGGCGACCGGATATAGACGGGGACATCCCGCTCTGCCGGATACCCGCCGACGTGTAACAGGCCGCCAGCTCTGGACATGCCAACCGGCTAGTGAGTAACCGACAAGCGGCCTACTATCCGAGGATATAGGTCCGTCTTGAACGGTACTCACCCCCAAAACCGGTACGGAAAACCGACTCGCGATCCGATTTACCTCAGTTAAGGGTACGGCGCCGATATCCGGTCCGGTCAAACTCGATATAGAAACCGAGCTCGATCCGGTTATGCCAGGCAAAGCCCGAGGCACAATGGGATTCGGCACCGTGAGAGAAATGAACCCAGCACCTTCAGCCTGAACTGAATTAGCCAGTGAACCGGCCACCGGTTGTGAAACCGATGTTAGTAACCGTTTTAGATCTCCGTTAGGTCGAACGGGGCAAAGGATTATCGTACTCGGCGCGAGGGCCGTAGCCGTCATGATCCTGGACGCTGCCAAACCTGTCAGTCATCAACGGTCCCGTACTTTGAGGGACCGACGAAGCCTGAGCAGCGAGGTTTTGTCCGCCAGTGTTCGACCAATAATACTCACCCCGAAGTCCGAGGTGGTGAAGAAGGAGGAAGAACGGCGTCTAAAGCTTCTTCAAACGACAAGCCTCTCACCCCGGCGAGGGGGACTTCTCAGATGAAAACACACGTCTGCTCGCTGATTTCTTCCCCCGCTTCTTCTTAAAAGAAGCCGGCGTGAGAAGAAAATTAGACATGACGTATCTGTAAAATAAAAAGAGAAAAAAAGTGTTAAACACAAAGGGGGCAAATAGGCGGGTCTATCAAAGAAGCGGAGCACAAAAACTCTGTGCACCGCGACACACACACAACACTCAAACGTAAACCACGACAACATATTACATACACCACAGTAATGAACGTACGAAAGTCAACGGGAAGAGAGACGTGAAAAGTAAACGATCACCGAGAGAATAAAACTATCAAAATTCTCGGCAAAACCAAAAACTAGACCCAAAAAGAGAGCTCAGAATACTCAATATGATTATCCTGAGAAATATAACCTCGCAAAACACCGCAAGTAGTCCAAAAGGGAGAAAAACACGCTATTTTTTTGCGCAGGCAAAAATGTACGACTTATCTCGACGAAGGCGAAGAGATTAGAGGAGGAGTATAAGATCGCATGCGGCCGCATCTCCTGTCGATGGAGGCGCTATTTAATGGGGGGTGGGGGGGGGGTAAATAGGCAAACACTAGGGCAAAAATTTCGGTGTAATTTTCGGTTTGGGGCGATTCGAGGTCGAATAGCAATGGTAGGCAAATGTATATTTCTATTGAAGTAAATTAAAGAGTTTAAAATGTTTCAGTTTAACAGCCATGGTTGTTGGTCCTACAATGGACAATGAGAACTCAAATTAGATGTAAAATTCTGGTTGCAGTTGGTATTCTGTTCATATTCCACATCTCTCATGAAGTGGTTACAACTGTTCAGGCGTCTATGAGTACATCTCTCTGTTTCTGGCCTATTCGATATTCAAAAATCCTTTTATCGGACACAGGGGGATGCAAATTAAAGGCAAATAGGGGCAAGGTTGCCATACTCTTCCGTTTAGATCCACTTGGTCTAACAGCAGTTGACCCAATTCTGTTTGTCTAATACCACATGGGATAAACCCGTTTGATCTACAAACAATTTGGTCTAATTTCCTATCAGACAATACATACTTGGTCTAATTTTCACTTGGTCAGATGACCACTTGGTCTAATTGACAATTTGTTTAATAGCCAAATGTTCTAATAGCATTTTTGTCTAATTTCCAAACGAATATTTTCTATTACCAGATTGTTACTGGAATTGACCAGGTGGTGTTAGACCAAGTGGACGTTAGACGAAATGGACATTAGATGAAATGGGAATTAGGCTAAGTGGCAATAAAACAAACTGGTTGCAGATGAAATGGAATTAGACCACATGGGATAAAACCAAATGGGCATTAGTCAAAGTGGGTTTCAGACTAATTGGCAATTTACCGCCTAATGCAGGCTGAGAACACGAACTTGCAAAGACCATCCACTACAGGGTGTGACCATAGCCTTATGCCGGACTGTCTAGATTCAGAGGAACTAGCCTGAGACAGAACCTAATTCACTTCAAGATCTTGTTTCCTTCCGAATCAAGCCAACAATGAATAATTGAAATTTAGAAGCCCCTGGAAGAGGGAGACCACATTAATACTGTATATCATGGACATGTCTGTTTGCCTGCGGAATTCACAATAATTTTCCCCAGCATCCACCAATCAATAGTCACGTCTCTTTAATAAAACCTTGACAAACAAATGTATGAATTTATTATTGCTTATCTAAAAATAAAAGGATATGATTTCCAAAAGTCTGAACATTTTAGCCTTTTGGGAAGAAAGAATACGTGCAATATTCTTTAAATCCAAAAATAAATTGATGAGCATACAAAAACTTTTTTTTTAATCTGATGTTTTAAAATATATTTAGAGCACTTTGTGCTGAAAAGTTTAAAAACAAACTATAAAAAAGAGTTACTGCTTATAATTGCCATAAGGGTGTTAACTCTTCATTTTATAGAAGTTACAATCAATGTCCTTTTTGCTCTCATCTGATAAAATCATACAGATGGGCAGGTGGAGAAATACTCGCTAGAAAACATCCAATGGACAGGAAGAGGCAAAATTCCACCTACGATGCACCGTGACAAAATGTTACGGTCCGATGACTCATCTTGGGTTCGGAAAGATGAAAATCATTCAAGCTCACGATGCTTATCCCAAGGATTATATCTCCTTGGTTTGGTTGAGATATGGTGACCCATAAAAAGGTTGCTTCATTGATCTGTTAATGAAGGTATCATGTATGAAGGATGGATGCAGTTGATGTCTTGCCAGAGCGTTCAGTTGGAAGACAGGTGAAACCGAAGCAGTAGTTCAGCAAAAAATAGTTTGAAACAATCCACATGGATTAAGACCATCATAGAGGAGAAATTAAACAAGGTTGATCCAATTGCAGGAATAATATCTTGAAGTTTGTTCTAAGTCTAAAATGGCATGTAATGTATGCTCAAATTACAGGCCTACATTGTACATGTACATTGTATAGTAAAAGAATTTGTTTTAAAGTAAAAATCAAATTATGTGAATGATATGACCAGAGTAAGGAACAATACATGCATAATTCTTGTTTTTATCCAGCTTCAAACTTATTTTTTTCAAACCTGGTTGCTGAGCTTATAAAAACACTTGATATTTCGATGCAGAAGGCGCATTGTTAAAATGAACACTTCCATTGAATATATTATATGAACCAGAACCAAAACAGCCTTTTTACTCAGAAAGGCAATCAGCTAATAAATATTAATACCAATTATGATAATATAATCAATTAATAAGCAACCCAACATCGGTAACTCTACAAGTACAAATTAGCCAAGTACAGTTTTTCATGATGCCTGGGTATATATACATAGTACTACATAGAACTACATGTACATGTACATTGTATAATCTGACATGTGAAAATGTTACCCTGATTTGAGTGGATCTAATCTGACATTTGAAAACTTGTACCCTGATTTAAATTAATGAATACAAAGTGCCTCAATATCCAACTGCTACAATGTATTGCCAACTAGAATTTAAGAATGGATATCTCTCTTTAGAGATGTAGTAGATAAAATCATGACTTACATGTACTTGAAAATTTAAATTAGATGACATTATTCACTCATAACAATATTCTATATCTGAATGAAGTAGAAATAGGAAAGATATTAAATGCTTGAGATGTGATAGTGACACTAATGAATAAAACATGGGGTGCAGACTTACAGATTGACCTACAAATCAGATGACAGTTATAATTTATTCATACATGTACATGTAACATGGAACATATACATGTAGAGCTTCTTGAGAAGGGGCAATGATACATGTACATGATGAATACATGGTCACATATAGAGAGCGAACTAATAAGTAAATTGTATCTTAAGTTAAATGTTTGCAGGTGTCTGTATCACATCTTCCCCAGACATTTGAAAAAAGTTACATAACATCAATGATCCACTAGGAGTTAGGTAAGCATCTATTCAAACAACAGAAATGAGCAGCAATTGAATTAAATTAAAGTAAGTCTTACGGAATATGAATAATTTTGATTTCTTTTATACAAGTTATCTTTATGGAATATATATTTATATATTTCTCAATAATTTCTTCAAATTATGTTTATTATCGTGATAGCGTAATAAATATTGTGAATTGCTTAGAAACATTTTGCAGTAAGCACTATACAAATGTAATTCATATTATCCTCAACATCATAACCATCATCATCATCATCATCATCAACATCAACATCATCATCATCATCATCATCATCATCATCATCATCATCATCATCATCAGTATTATTATCAACATCATTATTGTTTCCAGATTTTACAGCTCGAGCAGAAACTGAAGTTTCAAAGAATTTCATATACTGGCAGTTTATTGCTTGTCACTGTCAACACTTATTCTCTTCGATGAGGAATGAAAACAAAGGAAGGGGGTATATAGAAAAGTAGAGCACGCTCCTACAGGCTGGCCTCTGGACTCTAGGAATTGGAGCTCAACTAATGGAGTTGCCCGCAAGAACTTGTCTTGCTCCTACTGCCATAATGATTTCATCTTATCAAGCCCAATAATATCGCACAGTGTATATTTGTTTCTATTGGCCTTGCCTCAAGATAGTGTATGCTTTGAGCTAATGATATCTGCAAGAGACGCAGTTTGACGTCCCAAGTTTGCCTCAAAACTTTAAACCTCGAAAGCAGGTGGTAAAAATGGGAGATTCCTTGAAAAGATATCCATAGAATTATTCAGACTTATGTTAGAAACATGATAAGCATAGAAACTGTATGAAAAGTTTGTGAAAACAAAAATACTTGTCGTTCATTTGAGAAGTTCTTGCAAAAGTTGTGACCTTAAAAGTGATCAATTGGTATTTCAAATTATCAGAACATCAGAAGACAAAAAAAGGTAAGAGATAAGCCATTATGTAGAAGACAGTTAAACAACATCAAAGTTTTATCAAGGAATTTACCTGGATACAGTTACCACTAAGGCATATTAAAGGAATTGCTTTTTGTTTTGTATTTTAACTTCATACAGGATATTTTTTTTTTTTTTAATCTTCAAGTGCAAATCTTCAGGTCAGACAGGAATCACCTGAGATTTTGAAGCTAATCAACCGTTTAACTGCTGAAAGATATTGACGATTGACGACTGCAGTCTAAGGAGGGAAAATAATCAATTTTTTACTTGTTGTGAACCATGCAATGATGAATTAGGAAATGAATTTTGAGGGTTTCCTCTCACAGATTATACTGACATGATGTAGAGCCCCACAGCTCAGAATTTTGCAGGCAAAGTTACTCAATCCTTTGAAAGAGATAAAAATAAATAACTTCAGAAGAAGAATCTTTGGCGAGTGAACCTATCAAATGTTTGACATCACACATAGACTTCCTGCCTGAAGATTTAGAAGTATATGGAGCTGAACTAATGAGGTTGCACAGGAGCAATCATTACGTGACCCACTATACTTGAAGACTTGTCAAAAAATAGATGCCATTCGGCAATAAAACCGTCCATAAAATGAGCTTAAGCTTATGAAGCCGCACACTTCAAGACTTTCAAATGTTTTGAAGTTAGAATTGTCAAGTGAATCTAAGACGGTTTTTCATAAACAGTATTACTTTCATTATAATGGGGAAACCATTTACCAATTAAACCTATATTTAAGCCTTTATGACCTGTAGAAGATGTTAAAGAACTTCATTATGCATATTTGTGTCTAAATTTATGAATATTTGGATTCTGTAACAAAGTCACTCTCTCAATGAGACCCCATTTCACCCCAATTATTACCTTACCCCATTAAACTTCATAATTTGAATAATATTTTTTTTTATATTGGGCCCTACTTGATGAGGTTGTTCCCTCAAGCAGAACTCATTCCACCAATTCTTCTATCTCCATACATTTTCTGTAAAATCTTACTTAAACTGTATCGTTCCAGGACACCTCTGTGGGTGGTGCTTTTATGAAGGTTCAAATACAACTTTAAATGAAGCTGCTTTTCCATACCCAGATCACACTGACGAAAGAGACATCAAACGGGTGTTTCACCAAGTCGTTCGTACATGTAATTTACGGGAAACCTAATTAACAACTTGAAAAATAAAGAGCCTTTTTATGGGATTCTCAAATCATTTTAAATTCAATTAGGTGAAGGTAAAAAAAAAATTATCCTTATTATTATCAAGAATTATTTTGAACATAAAGCAAAAATCAAATTGAGATTATGGGTTAAACAGTCAAACCTCTTGAAGAATTTGGGGTGTCACATCTGGCTTTTCATACATCAAGTTGTTTGTTTAAGTTGATGAAAAACCCAGAGCAATGATAGAGAGAACACTTTTTTTATTTTTTTTTATTTTAGGGAGTTTTGTGGATGTGACATCTGCTATAGCGTATAAAATGAGAGCTCATCTCACCTCACCTTTCATCTCTCCCACGGACATGCAAAACAAAGTTTGTTTTTTTTTATTATACTTTTTACGCAGTACCGTGATTGTTTGCATCAGTAAAACTTGCTAAACTTGCTGAAAGTTCTGTTTACCATTGAAAATGCAATACTCATACAAACTTATACAAATACTATTTAGGATGGTGTCTTCCACAATTTCCATAGTCTTACCCATCAAAGTGCAAGGATCATCATATATTCATGAATGTTTTCTCTGTCATAAAGTGCAAGTTTCATTGTATCTTTGTGAATGTTTTCTCTGTCAAACCCAGAATTCCAGATTATCTTTAATATCGACCAAACTACATCTTTCTGGCACACACGTGTAGTTGGTTCTAAGGTTATGCCACTTCTTAATGAGGTTTGTTCCCTCAAGGAGAACTCACCTGCTAGTCTGGCCTCCCTGCAGGCTGCCGTCATGTCATCTCTGATGTCATAGTTGTCACTGGCGATGGTCTCGCCCACGGCAACGAACTTCTCTACGGCGAGGTGCACAGCTTGACCCACACGCTCGATGGCCCGGCAAGTCTTCTCCGATCTCTTGGATTTCTCCTTGTGGTTCACCAGAGTGGTAATCTGTCGAGACAAAAAATACCATGCCATCAATAACCGTTTCCACTCTCTTTTTTCTTATTTTTTTTTTTTTTTTTGTGTCATCATAATTAGGTTATCAATGCCATGAATGATAACATCATTTATATTCTTTAGAAACTGATATGACAGAGCTGTAAGCTTAACCCTTTAGCACCTTAACCGCCTGAGACCACCCCTCAGCTTACTCACTAAAACGCAAGTCAAGATAGTATCAAAAATATGTGATGAAACATGCCCATACTTGTTGTGGATTACCCATTGGATGTGTGCTATCCGATTCCGCACAAAAAGTATGTTTTTTAAGAGTAATTCTTATTGAAAAAAACCTGATTGAAACACAGCATAACCTTTTACGCTAGTGAGTAAACTGACACTTTTCACACAGTCTCTAGGTTCTAAAGGGTTAAAGTCCAAACAAATCTGAATTCTCAGAGTAGAGCATGATACAGGGAAATCTCAACACAAGTTGTTATACACTAAATGGTACCTATTGTAACAAGAAGGTAAATGCTGCAGTCCCGATTGTATGACACCTTTGTGTATTTTGCATGTTCTGTTCTAACATGATACCTGATAGAGCAACCAAATTTCTCCCAATCCAACCACCTTTGTTATATCTGATTTACCTGTACATGTATGGAATGAGGAGTTGATGAGATCTTGAATATTGACGACTTCTATACAACCAGATATTTTTTAGTGCATGAGGTGAATTCGCAAGGACGCAATATTTGTGAAAGTAAAATGCATGCAAGAGTTTATATGCATTGAAAGCCAGTGCAATACTCTAACACTGAATAAGTCCTCAGTAAGTCCGCAATTCACTAAAGTTTCAAGCTGCAAAAAATGCTACCGGGCGCCAATTAGTGAGAGTTTTATACATGTCCCAAATGCTTCTGGTTTTACAGTGGGTCTACTCTGAGCAAGGATGGTATTAACTCAATTACATTAATTTACATAGACTTATGCCCTTCTGGGACTTGACAGTTTAATGGTCTGAACATCCATCAAATTCTGGAAGCTCTGTCACCTGTGAAAATAACTGATCGGTATGGAATTATAATTTCAGTCTTGGTGAATTTATATTGCATCAATAATTAAATCATTTACTTGTACTATATGCATGTATTTTTCGATGTGCCATCTTCAACGCTGCACAGGCTTTATAGACAAACCAGGTGACTAGCTAGTTTTCTTGGAATACAAGTGAGGAATATATTTTCATGAAACACAAAAAGGTGTATCATCACACAGTATCCACTCTTCGCATATGGAGCTGGGGATAAAAAAACCGGGGCATCTATTAGGTGGGAAGACCTCGACATCCATTCTTCATCAACATTTCCGATCTGCATCCCGTCCCGAGCTCGATGTGGAGCCAGCGGATATCTCTTCATGCACGCTGAAGCTATCATATTACCCTATTCATGACTTTAGCACTCCTATTCACACCCATCTACAAGTCCGTATCATGCACGATCCTGACATTCTGTCTTCCATGCTTTCACGCTACGGCTACGGATCCATGTCCTACCACCATAGGAGACAATAACTCGATTGACGACTCATAATTTCTTCATCAGAAGGGAATAATTTGATTAGGGTTTCCCTTAATGATTGCAAATGTAGCATTTAGCCCAAAGCCTGGATCTCAACTTACGATCTATTTTTTTTTTTTTTTAGAGAGCAGAGTATAAAAGACAATACGTCAGACGTCATACTACGAGGCTTGAAAAATACCCCCACAGTACACAGGGTTCATGTGGGATGGGATCCTGTTTCCGTCCTGTTTTCATCAATACTAACAATATTTTGGTAGAAATTCTATATTTTACCCTTGGGTTAACTGTCTATTCTATAAAGAATAAGAATTTATACATTAGTAATTTCCACATTTCTATTTCATGCAACTTTGTAAACATGATTATAAATAAAAATCATAGGTCTGTATCTTTCAGCTATCATTTGTCTAAACGTATATTTTGAAATAAGTATAATATATGTATAATAGATGACGTAATAAAATAATCAATATTGTACATTATATGCAAAATACTTTCCTGTTCTGTTACCACAGCCTGGTGGTGAAATTCCCTTCTAATTATTCAATTTGAAACATTGATTTATTTGCTTGACTAATGAGTTAAATTCTATTCCAATACATGTACAAATGAAGGTGCTGAATATGATTGACCAATTATGCATTACATGTACGATCTCTTTACAGCTGGTCGTATTGTACACATTGAAATATCATGTCTATAAGCATAACTAGTTCGGTTGATAATCTTTGTATTGAAGTATTTGTCCACTCATGAGTTTCCCTTTCCTTGCAAGATACAATATTAATTAAATAAAGTATTGTATTATAAGATAAAATGATGATCGATAATAAATCATTAAATCATTATACACATGTATCATTGTTTTAAAATTTAAATGGCATTCTTTTAGAAGTAAGTTTATATTATATGCACAAAATGCTTTGTGGAAAGGAAATGTTTCTGATTCAGCTTCAGTTATTAACAATGAGGAAGGCATTGTTGGATCTCAAGCTGCACAATATCCACATCATTGTTATACAATCGCAGAAATGCAATTAAATCCCCCAATAACCTTACTTAATACAGTACAGTTAAATACATGTACATGTATCATTCTTCACGCCACATCAAGCATTTCAATTCAAGCATTCACAATGCTTTGATGACATTACAAGTTACAAAATAAACCTATATCTGTGTGCAAATATATGAATTATGACAACCTAAATATGGCAGCATCGATGCCTGACATTTGGTTATTACTTCTCCCCAGTGCTAACAGTCAGTGAAGTGACTCATTTTGACTCACGGCATTTATTACAAACACTCGCAACATCATGACCATTTCATATCGTTTGCGCATCCCTCGAACCGCTATGGTACGTAGCAGGTAGATCATTGTGCGAGCAGTCCACGGGGAGCTCGGTGCAGTACAGTAATTGTGCATGGTTGATCGGTTCGATGACCACATGTGTTGGTATTCAGAATGTGATCCTCTCTCATACGTATATTAATGAATGCATGTACACATTCCAGAGCATGAAAATTGGTTAGGTACCATTTTTAGTGCATTTGAAAAGTAATCTTGAGCATATTTCACTTGTTAGAAACGTGATCACAGTAAATGAATGAATGCATGCATATACATGATTGTAGAAACTTTACACCTTCGTAGTGCATTTAAATTCATCGTAGCTCTGTTAGAATGGGTTGATGATCAGAATGTGATCATACATGACTGTGTAGATGTCCATTTATCTCACTCCTTTTAAAATATATTTGGAAACTGTGCCATAAGTGTGTTGCAAACATGGAAGCAAGAACATATTTGTATCATAATTAGAAGAGATCAATGTTAACTGATATATATATATATACAAATGTATGTCCAAGCTTTTACATGTGAAACACTGTGTATATGCAGACTAAATAAAATGTATATCTCAGTAGCATATCCTACATTTAAATAAAGTTTGTGTAAAAAAAAATGGTACAATCAGGTAAAAATTATTTAGGTATGAAATCTTCACAAATGATGTGTGAATGTGGTACCACCTTAAAGCCAAAAGATTCTTCTTGCTGATGCACTTTATATTGTATAGTTTGCTTTTGTAAAACAAAAGTTATGCTAATTTTTGTGCGGCGATGAGCTAATCAAATTACTCACATCTATTGTCTCTGTGTGCTGAATTCATGGCTATTATGTGCAAAACCCATAGAGAAGCATGCGCAAAGTATATTTTTGCTTGATTGTAGAAAACTGGACCAAACAGCACCAAATGGGATGAAAAATTGCAGAAGAAAGCCTGATTTTCCTACTTTATGGAAATATCAAACACGTTTAGAATGTGATTAATTTTCATACTTTAAAAAAATGTTTTCCAACTGTACCATTTTATTTGACACAGACTGTACATTTGTGTGTATGTTCACATCTCATGAAGATAACAATATGTTTTTAATGCAGAGTATCAAACTCTCCCACTTTCAGCGTGAGATCTCCCGCAAAAAGCCATTAAAAAAAATTCTTACGCTCTCCAGCTTGAATTTAAATATATTTCTCCCCTTTTTTTTCCTGGCGCCCAAAAAACCTCTGTGACAAAAGTGCATCGGAATCACTGTATTTTTACCAAGTTTACCTCATTTATTGTTGTCAAATAATTGAATTTAAAAACAAAAATGTTCAAAGACAGCATTAGAGAACTGTTATAACCCTAAAAGGAGATTCTGGCCACAAGGAATTTGGGTTTTGTGCTGCTGATTTGGTCTACGCGCACATTAACTTCTGTTTGCTAGGGGTTTTGGTAAGAAAATTGCACGACTTAGAGGTGCTTTGGGTTGGAGTCTATGTTAATGTTTGTGTTCTCCGGCCTCCACTGCATATTGTCTGCAAGGGCCAGAAAGGCACTAAATGATAGTCTTTTCACTGATCCACACAACCAAGGAATATTAAAGGGACGTATAATTGATAAAACATGGGGAAATCACCTTATCTCGGATGAAATAACAACAAGACATGTAGAGCCTGAGGCGTGCTGCGTAATCTTCAGCGACAGCATGTCTGGAGTTAATCCTTCATGGCTAGACTAACTAACCAGAACTTCGAATTAAATCTAACGTATGTTTTGTTTTTTAAATGGAGCATTATACAAGCCCTCTATCTGAATTTATACGAAGAGACCTGCTGAGAGTCTATGAACTAAGGATTGTTCAGGAATCAAGAACCCAAAGCTATTGACCCTATTGACTGACTGAATTCGGTCAACTTCGTCATGTTCGTGCTGTCCGAATGTTAATCTCCAGTAGTTCGACCCATGCGTAAGCCTCAATGTCGATTGTGTACGAGTCAATGGAGCTCAGGAAAAACGCGCATTCCCCATGATCTCCGAGTTTCAGGGGCCTTTAATAAATTTCTTCCTAATGTGTTAAAATTTTGAAGATTCCACATAAAATACAGCCAGAGGACAGTGCGATAATTTCATAACAATTCAGTCCCATCATGCTTTGCTAAGAAAAAAACGTAAATCCACATATTCTGGGACATTCTGTCTAAGAATTGATCTCTAATTCTTATCAGTCTCGAAGCACGTCACATGACAGCCTAGCAAGAAACAGCTGCCCTCATTAACCTGCTTACCAATGCCTACAGGGAAAAGCTCTTTAGCGCTAACAGTGATCACATTATCAGGGCTTAAAGGGAATAACAAAAATGACAGCTTATAAATCTTTAACACATGCTAGTTTCTAGCATTTAAAAAAATTACAAGATTACAAGTCTCATATAAAATCAATAGGCATGAAAGGCTCTAATCTTGATTTGAGTAAATTTCCAGACACAATACTTTGATATTCGTTTTTAACATAATACCATAGTTTATTACGGTATCTCTCTGATATATGTAATTTGTTATGAACACACTTGCAAATTGCTGTCAAATTGTATAATAATAATATACATACCGGTATGTATGCCTGATTTAAAAAGAAGGGCAGCAATTTCAGTCATTATGTGTATAGCTTATTTCTGAACCTATATAATGGGTATAATATATTGTTCTATAAATACCTGCTCTAGTGAAGGAATCAAATAAAAATGCTATTGCTTGGGATGTATAATAGTTGGCTGAAGTATGATGCACTTAAACCAGCTGTTTTTTACTAAAGCCCTCGCCCACTAGAAATGGGTTGGAGAAGCTTAGGTTACAAAGTAGACACTTGTTGTCTTTTGATGTGTGCCGTCATGACCACATTCTGTATGTTTCCCAGAGGATCACCATATAGTCTCAATACACCAACGTCTCTCTAAACACACAACATAACCACCTTCATTCACAGCCCTCGCTTTGAAATATGAGTACATGTAAATGTTCTAACATACGAATGCTACAGTCATAATTACGTTTAGTTACGTGTTTGTTGTTTTATCCTCATTTCATCTTCTGTCATTTCTTATGTATTTTTTTCATTTTTATTGGATGAACAAAATTATCACTATTTTCACTGCTGACTATGACGGGAAAGCATCCGTGGGGATCCGCAGAAAAAATAAACTTTTTGGACGCAACTCAGACGTAACTCAACATAAGTGTCTGTGTGACTGTAGCATATCACATTGGTACATACTTGTATTTCTCATTGTACTTTGCAGTTTTTTTCAAATTATCACTTTCACATTTATTACCTCGGTTTATAAATATGTAATAATGTGGGTATAACATGAATTAAAGGAACTTTGTAACTTTGTGGAAGCTTCCAAAAATTCGAGCTGTGGGGCCCTACATACTGTCATTGCATGTCATAATGTGTCACAGCAGAATGACTGGAAGTGACTGGAAATATCAGATTATTTTCCCTTTATAGACTGCAGTGTTAATCTTAAGTGTATCAAAAAACGCTTATGTAAATGATATTCAGTCATCAATATCTCAGCAATTAAACCACCGATTAGTTTAAAAATCTCAGGAGATTCTTGTCTGACCTAAAGGTTTGCAATTATGATTACAGCATTAGCTGGAAGAGCGGTTTTAGATGCTGAGTGAAAAAAGTTTAAAATTCCCTGATAAATAATTATTTCTTCCAGACCCAATATCGTCGGCTTGGAGCCAGAAGGGTGCTATTGTAGATCAAGGATGTTCCGTTTTGAGCCAGAAGGGCGCTATTACCATTGACTTTGTACAGTAATAGCGCCCTTCTGGCTCTCAACGGAACATCTATAAGATGCAATAACGCCCTTATGGTTCCCAACAGACGATATAATCCTATAAAACAAAAATCGCTTCACTTTGTTTTCTTCTTGAAATGTTTTTGAGGCTCTTTTGCTACTATGACCCTAACCTTTTACTAATCCGGTATTCCTTGGCTGCCCTCTTTTAGGGATTTAATTCACACTCTAGATCTTTGTTTCAGATTGCCAGAGATTAACATCTCTTAAGATCACATTTAATCCCCTCAGAACCAAGAAGGAAGATACATCAGGATAGATGCAGAGACAGATAGAGCGTGAATCGGCTATTTTTGTTCCCAAATCCCCCCCCCCCTCACCAAGGATGCAGTAACTGTTACATTTCCCAACCTTTTGACACTCTTTCAGAAATGAGCATAAGCCAACATCAGGGTTGACGTTATTGTAGTGCAAAGCTTTAAAAGCTACATTTTTTCCCCATTAACTATTCAGGATAAACTTTTTCCACAGAAACAGAAGATTGTTAAATCTTATGCTATGAGGCCAACACAATCCAAAATTTACATGTCACTTGTAGGATAAATTACTGCAAGCAATTCTGATAGATAAGTGATGATGAGTTAGGAACAGTTGAATTCACACTATATGTAAGCTACTAGGCCAAGATCTCCTCATAAAATCCTCCATATACAGGCCAAGACTGTCTCGATCTGAATAACATTAGCAAAAGTACCTGTCCACTTTATTTACATGTATGCACGGTTCCAAATATAGGTCAACCATATACAGGATGTATGTACATAGGTCTGAACCACTTAATTCATGTACACCTGTACATGTAAACACGCTACCATATATCTACAGGCCTGCCCAGACTATGTTTTTTCTGAGGCAGATACATGTGCAGGAAGACAGTATTATCCTCTTGAAGCTTTCTAGTATGGATAGATTGAGAATTGATTCAGAGCGGATGACAATTAATCTCAACTCAGCCCAAGACGTGACTTGGGCTGATGATCTCCTGCTTAGCCCCGCTCACACGTCAGAAATTGATGACGAGTAAACAAAAACTGGCCGGATTTCTTTTGAAAAGCGATTAGCTCCCGCCTTTCTGACCCCATCTTTACACGTCTTAACCCGTATCCACTTAACCTTTTTTTTTTCAATTGGATCTCCTGATGGGGGGGGGGGACCCTTGGTGTTGATGACGGCGGAGAACAGCTTTAACAACACAACCAGGATTCTAGGATGCATATCGGAATCGCTTGGGAAGCGTGAATTCTATGCAGATTAAGGAATTTAGGACTTTAATTCAATGATGATGCCAGCTCCGATTGATATAGAGCCGCCTTTCATCTTCCCCTAACCCTATTATGCAAGTATATTTAGGAGAACATAAACACCCTCTGTGTGAAGAGACACAACTTGCCTAAACACCCCTTTCACACCGACCAGCTAGGCACCTGAACTTCAACACAACAAGCAAAGAACTTTATTACCCCAAATACCTATTTTTTTTTGACAATTATCAGTCGCTTTGCCAATTTGACTGGGTTATTAACAAATAGTGTATGGTTTATATAACGGCTGGAATGATTGGATGCGTGACTGAATCATTTAGGTCGTCGTGAATCCTACCTTAATAGGATCTAGCTCAAGATGGATGGAGGACGAGAGTATTTGCTCTTGGCAGAAATAGAGAGCTTGCGCTCATCTTTGACATTTTCAAAGTATTATGCACTGTAGAGACATTAATGCATGTTGAATAGAGCAACAGCTCCCAGCCTGCGGGCATGAGAAAACCAGAGGGATTTGGTAAATGGGCAAAATAGATTTACAGAAGCAATTCCAGGAATAAAAGCAGACTTTAATTTCAAAACTTTTAATTGCTT
The DNA here is from genome assembly GCA_940671915.1 of Paracentrotus lividus. NCBI lineage: Eukaryota > Metazoa > Echinodermata > Echinoidea > Camarodonta > Echinidae > Paracentrotus > Paracentrotus lividus. Next base: position 26,325,790 of record CALNVZ010002974.1, on the reverse strand, counting down.
TTATAAAACGTGCTACAATTCTGATTAATATATTTGTTTTTCTTTCTTTTTTTCAATTTCCCAAAATGGATGTGAGCTGTATCATCCAATATGGTGAGAAAGCTCTAGAAGTGTACTATCATCTTACTGTATATTATCTTACTGTATATCATTTAGCACAAGGCTAACACAATTTTTGGCATTAAACACATGGTTGAAGTCATATAGCATCAATAGTATTTTAGAGTGGTGCTATAAATTACAGAAATAAAACTACACTCTTTACCATCAATATGAGGCCCAATTCAAAATGTGAAGATGCCTTTCTGATATTAAGCTTGAAAAGGATTTAAGTACATTGTGTAAAACCATTTTTCCACCTCCCTTCCCCCCTCTCTCTCTCTCTCTCTCTCTCTCTCCCAATTAAAGGGAAACAGTAACTTTCAAAAACAAGAGCAATTAGATCAAGATGAATAAAATTATATTGCTCTAATAGTAAAAACAAACTACTGAAAATTTCAGATCAAATGGAAGTCATTTACTACCACAAAACAGTGTAACAGCCAAACGTGAGTGAATTTTCAACCCCTTTGCAGCAAACCCTCCAGCCCGCTAGGGTCGGGGGGAACACGACAGGAAGTGGGGTGTCTTGAAAAGCACATGGCAATTTGTTTTCCACCACGAGATGGTTTACTAAATTTGAGTATGAAATCATTGATATCTCGAAAGTAAAGCAAGCAATTAACTTGTAATTTTGAAGAGATACCAGACTGACCTATAAGTTTATAATTATGTTGACATAATGAGCTAAATCAAGAAATTGTGATTTGAATATCATTCAATGTTACTGCATCCCTTTAAGACATAGGTGTATCAATTAAGATGCTACCCTACTATTGCAGACAGAGATAGAAAGTGAAACAAATTGGGAATATGTATAAATCTGTCTGCCATATATACAGAAGCAGGTCTTTCCCATTAGTACAGCTATTAGTGCCAAAACCTAATTGGCTAATACGTTATAATGGGAGCTGATGAAGAAAAAATTTGCAAAGGCAGAGATATTAGGCTAATAATGATGCTAGAGTTTCAGTGCCATCAATTATATGTATCTCTCCAGATTCATAACAAATTAATGGACGTTTTATTTCCATCACAGGCTGCACTAATTTCTAAGCTTAAATACTACTTTTCCAAAACCTTAAGGTAAATACTGCACACACAAGTATCACACCCAAAATATAAGGTAGAATTTATGATAACATCATTTTCTTCATTCAAGAATTCAAAAGCATACAATAAGAACCATTTTTATCAAATAAATTAAGTTTTGAAGTCAATTACTGTATAAGCCAATATTTTCGTGATTTTTCACTAGTTGGGGAAATTCGTGAGAGCAAAATTTTGCTTCATAACTATAATACCCTTGTATTGAGGTGGAAATTTTCGCGATGACCGACTTGCGAAATTCGTGAAAATAAAGTCATCGCGAAAATAACCACTTACACAGTATCTCAGTAACACAATATTTTGCTTGCATCTGTGTATTGTGCTCCCAGCCTTTATTTACAGTATACTTGTAATCGTCTGCAAAATGCCAACCATATGTTCACCATAAATCAAAAAGAAAATGATAGATATAAGACTGAACTACAAGAAGCAGAGGCATTTATTATACAGCTGTAAATTATCACATTCATAAATCATCACGTTTATGAGCTTTAATTTGTAATAAAAAAAGTTGGATTAAAGACAAACCCATCTAAATATCCATTTTCTTTGTTTTTGCTATTCCTAGGTAAAAGTTTTATGATTCCCACGATCTTGGACATATGCTGTACATTCCACATGATATGAATAAAGAGCAAAAATGACAAAAAAGGTGCATATTTTATTAATCATTGTTCAAAATTAAAGATATAGAAATATGGGCAGGCAGAAGAGATGATAAGGAGTGTTAACTATCTTCAATGGTATTTAAAAACCCAGTTACCATGTACTGTAAACGTGGAAATTTTCGCGGTACATTAATTTTCGCGGATTTCGCGCAAAGATCGTACGGCGCGAATTTAAAAACACGCGAATATATGAGCATGCTTTCTTTACATAGGTTAAATTGCGTTCGTACGTAAATGCAGCGCGAATTTAAAAACCCACAAATACGCTTTGAGGCCTCTAAGCGCGAAAAATTAATCGCGCGAAAATAACAGCGAATACAGTATCTAAATAAAATCTGTTTTAATGCATGTATTTTTAGAGCACACAGACATAAGGGAAACAAAGCGGACAGCTTATTATAGTCTCAGGCTTCTATTATGCATCTTTAATGCTTTTCATTCCTTATAAATAAAACTCACAGCAAACGCTGTCCAGGAATATCAGTAGACAAAAGAAGAAAGACATGTATTTGAATATTTATCCTTCAATCTCCCCAGACAAAAATAATTAAAAAGTCATTTCCAGATAAATCTCCTACCTATAGATAAAACAGCATGTTCTTAAATTGTTAAATGATTCATGAATATTGCTACCCATCATGATGCATTTTTATGCAGACAGGCAGACAGACACAAATTGAGGGTTGGTTTATATCTTATCAATATTTAAATGCTGATTTTCTGCAGTGCATTTATAACAAGCACCCTGTCCTAAGATCCTCTTTCAGACATAGGAAATTTCATTGTACAATATTTGTATAAAGCTGTACGATGAATGTTGCAGTGTGAACCGAGGTCGTGGATTATTTTGAAATACTGTATTTAAGCCAATATTATTGCATACAGATATTTTCATGATTTTAGACTCCATGTAGTTGGTGAAATTCTTAAGTAGATTTTTAGATTTTTAAGTAAACTTAATATATTAAAGTGGAAATTTTTGCGGGATGGACTCCTGAAATTCAAACCACTGTGACAATAACCACTTTTAGAGTAACTAAAGGATCAGGGTCCACCTCTCTTTTAAACATAATTTGATCAAAGTGATAATTTTAAATTGAATGTGGGTGAATGGCTCAATGGCACAATGTTTGAGAAATTTCATAATCTGTGTATGCAAGCTTTAATTCACAAAGCAAATAATGAAAAGGTGGGTATTTCCCCAAGGTAATTTCTTAACAATTTTTTTTTTTTACATTTTTTCCCCAAAATTTTCACCGCTAAATGATGATTCCTAAAAAGAATTTCTGTACAAATGTTTCTCAAAGTCTGAATGGGCTACTACCCATTGCAGCCTCATGCTTCACGGTGCTCAGGGTTTTAAACTAAATCCCACTCTAAGCCAATCTAGGGTGTCAGGCGCAATACACAGGATCACTTGTCTCTCAGCCCTCCAATACGGGTGACCTCTATGTAAACAACGCCAATCTGAAGGCATGGGACTACTGACGCCCTTGAAAACTCAAGGGCATGAAATGAGATCTGCTTATGTTACAGCTTCTTCTTAAATGAATCCCAAAGTAGACAGTTGACTTTTTAAGAGTGGTAATCGTCCTTTGATGAATTAAAACATTTGGGGCAGAATCACTTCCGATACCAAAACAATAAGGGCTAAATAAATAAATAAAAATTTATCATTAAGTCTTTTGTGTTTTGTTATTGTTATAGTGATGTAAAACTAAAATAAAGGAAATAAAAAATGAAATAAAAATATTGGGGTTTGAAAACATTAAAGCAAAATAAAAATCTTGTATAGATACAAAACTGGCTTTGTAGTTTATGTAAAGACCATACTACATACATGAATATGGATAACAAAGACTTACATTAATTTTGAACATGTACATGTATTCGTTAGAAGGCCAATTGTTGGATATTCTATTCTACCCTAAAATTGAGAACACCTCCTCTAGGAGAATGAATAAAGAGAATTTATTGTTATTAAACTCCCGAGTGCTGATTAAGGAGACATTGAAAACCGCATCCATAGAAATCCTCTCATGAATTTTTATACCCTCATACATCAAAATGTTGTCACAAGTATATTAGTAGACAGTAACAAATATTGCAACTTTCATTACAAGCAAATCCATAGCTACAGGTATGTAGGCATACAGGCTTAGCTGATAATCAAATTTGCAGATCGTCTGTTGAGGACGAGAAGGACGTTTTTGCGTTTGCGAGATTATCGCATTTAAAGTTTTTGAGGGGGGTTTGAAACACGTTTTTAGTACCTTTTCGGGAGCTCACAAGAAGTAAAAGTTTGGTTGATGAATAAATAATACATATTTACAACATATCTAAACAAAAATTAGAAATAATGACCAATTCCAATTTTAGAACGAGAAAATTACTTAATGCCCTTCTCACTCTGAGGGAATAAAAAATGGTAAAAAATTACGTTAACGACCTTCTCTTTCTCAACCAATGAGATATATAGCTGAAGCCAATGCTAATGTATGAATAATTCAAGAGAAGATCAAAGCTCTTGAAAGTACATGTGACATGTACATGTATAGTGCTTTAAGGAATATTGTTTTCAAATCCTCCAGCACCAGTGCTCAAGAAAAGGAATTATTTACATATCTAATGAATTATTACATATCTAATGAATGCAATTACGACTCAAATTGACTATTATGAGTTAAAGAGTTAAAGCTGGGTTTTAGTTTTGGTAAAATTGAATAATATCAATCATATTGGTCGCTTTTGATACACATCAACAATGTAACCATTACCGGTACACCAATTTTTTACAAGTTGAATCTTTGTGAAAATTTAGATTTGAATGTTAGAGCAGATCTTGCACCCTTTATTAGCATTGACATTATATCCCTCAAAATAGACCTTCCAAGGGACTATTTCACAAATTTAGCTAGTCTATATACATTTTTGTATATGTACATGCACAAAGATATTATACTGAAATTTTCCTCTCCATCCGTGCCAGTAAAGCTATTTAATATTAAAAAAAAGAGAAAATTATAGCCAATTTGCAAAGACCTCGCCTGTTTTTTTTTTATAAATAATAATAGTGGTATTTTATTCAAAAATCAAAATTGCATATGATTTTTTACAAAGTCTGTATACACAATATACACGTATAGTGATATTATACACATTTTTAATGATTTTTAGATCTCATTTTCAAGTGATATGCATTTTACCATATTCTCTTTCATTCTATCTCGAAGTAAACTGAAAAAATTAAAAGTTTGTATATTGAAATTTACCAAAACTGTACTCCTGCTTTAACATCATGATGGAATCTTAAGGATAGAATATGGTGGCAAACAGTGTGTGCACTCATACATTACTCATAATGGATGCACCTCTACTAGATCATCTTGCCCCAGGAAAGTAATCACATCACAAAGATTACACCCGCAGAAAAACTTCACTTCCCTAGAGAAATTAATGTCTCTCACTCAACAGCGCTAAACCACCCCTCACTCTCTCCCTCTCTCTCTCCATCTCCCCCCCCCCCCTCATCTTTTTTTTTTAAATTTACCTCTTGTATTAGCTCTATTTTCCTTCAAATTAAGGACATCTACTACAAAAGAAAACTAAAAGGTCGCATATTTAATACCAACACCCCTCCTATTCATTCTATCCCCAATATACTTCCATCCCTCCTCTGTTTGCATATCTCAGTCTCTTCTGTATTTGTCCGTCTTCTTTCTACCGTTCTTTACTTCTCTTTGAATCAATCTGTGGGTGTGTGTGTGTGTGTGTTTGTCTCTCTCTCTCTCTCTCTCTCTCTCTCTCGGTTCTAGGACAACTAACCTCAGACAATTACCCCCCCCCCCGACCCATTACCCCTAATTCTACACTTAAACCCTATTTATTGGGGGGTAATAGTCCTGGGGGTAATTGTCCAGGGGGTTGGTTGTCCTGATACGCTCTCTGTCTATCTCTCTCTCTCTATTTATTTCTCTTCCTTCATCTAAATCCCTACCACTTCATTTTCCTCCCATGTTGGTTCTATATCTCTTCAAATACAATGCAAACTACAAGGAAAAAGAAGAGTGCGATAAACTCCCTTCCTCTCCTCCATTTCCATTTCTCTTGCTTCCTTTTCTTCTCAGACTGTTTGTTCCGTCACTTTGTCTGTCTCTGTCTGGATTATGTTTGTATATCTAGTTCTCTTATTGCGTATCTCTCTTTGATTCTCTGTCTGTCTGTATTTCTTTCTCTACCTCTATATGGCTTTATCTCTCTTTACGTTTCTATGTCTTTCTTTCTCTTTCTCTCTCTCTCTCTCTCTCTCTCTCTCTCTCTTTCTTTATCTTTCAATGTCTGTACCTTTCTCTATGATTGTCTATCTGTTTGAAGTTCTGTATTCTGTCTTTACCTCTGTATGACTCTAGCAATTTATCCTTCTCTTTCTCTGTCTCTCTAAATCTCTGTCTCTGGCTGTCTGCCTCTATCTCTCTCTCTCTCTCTCTCTCTCTCTCTCTTTCTCTCTTTGTCCATGTATGTCTTTTATTACCTGTTTCTCTATCTCTCTTCCTATCTCCCTTTACCTCCTCTACATGTATGTCTCTGACCGCCATTATTCATGGGAGATCACACTGAGAGCAAATTAAAAATATGAATAAATCATGAGAGTCTGACGTCTTGACCCAAAAGAGAAGCGCAATGCATGGTACATGCTCGAAAGTAGGGTAACATGTACACGATGAAAGACTGGTAAAGTACTTTGATTTACCAAATTTCTGTGTCATTACATTTCAAGAATGGGGTTGCGCTAAATTCTAGTCTTAAAAACTAGTTTTCAATCTATTTTCATCTAATATTCATATTAGCCATTAACCCAATTTTAACTCTGAAATATATTAACTCTGATTCTCACAAAAACAGTGTTGGAAGCTTATGACAGCACAAGGCTAATAGTATAATTTCCACAGAATAAGTCAAGGCCCATCCTTGTTGCAGTTGCTGCTAGGAAAAATTAAAACAAAATAGTTGTTTTATGATAAGCATCTTTCACCTGCAGGAGGGTGCTGGCTCGTCTACTTTTAAATAGGCTGTTAGCGCCTTCTGTCTCTTTAATGATGAGTAATTAACTATTTAAACTGAGTATCATCATTGCTATAACATAAATGAAAACTTCAAAACCTCGTGACCTTAAAGAAAATATAGAGAATTACAAAGAAAATGAAATATCCATAAAAATGAAAAGTGTGTCCATATCTCCATGAGATATATAATTAGTCACCTCTGTGCCTACAAGTCCAAAGGTCACCTGTTATTGATGTCCACTCTTTCTCTTTTCCCTCAGGTGGCCCTAATAGGCAGGTTGTGATTTTTATTGCACCAAATCCAGTCTACAGCATGGATTTGGTGCATTATATTATTATTACCCTGCATAGCGTTAGTAAATTACAAAGCTTATAGCTAGGCTACCCTGATAAGGCACACACAGCATTCAAGGAATTTCTTCCTACCACTACCCATTTACGCCACCTGGGTCAAGGGCGGCAAATTTGTATATTAGGGTATAGATATATCTAATGAAGATGTGAACACATTTTGAATTAATAAAGACATTAAAAGACTTAATTTTTTTTTTTTTTTACCCAGACATGTGGGTTTAAAAACCAAACCAGCCTCAGAACAGTCTCTTCAAATGGAAATGTTTCACTCACTTAACACCCCCCCCCTCAAACAAACAAACAAACAAAAACAAAGCATAGAGAAAAATCCTAGAGGCCTTGCCATCTCTTTACAGCTTGTTGTCATAAGCTGTGGTAATGGAATTGCAAATCAATCAATCTGGTTAGAATTGTATCTGAAATGTCTCAGATTGAATGTCTAAACCAGTAAACTCACAGGGGGGAAAGTCCCGTTCATCGAAAACCACAACTCTGATTCAATGCATATAAGAGACTGAATCCATGTTGACACATGCTGAGTCCATGTGACAACATGTCGTCCCATTATTTGTTATCTCTTTTTTTTTCTTTGCTCTTTATTTGCAATAGCATAACCAATCATCTGGCAATAATATTATTTATTGGTGGTTTTTAACATGGATTCACAGTTTACATTTTGTTCTGTTATAGATCAACTTTGAAATCTTAAAAATCAGTTATCTATACATTTCAGAATAGACTACAGGATAACACAAATAATGTACTTAAAATCGTAGACAAGATATATCGATAATGATACTAGAGTCAAAAGTGATGTTCAACTCTCTGTCATTACATCTCTCATTCATGCATGAACATGCATCATGTGACAATATTCAAACTGTTTACGTGAAGCAAGATCCCATAGGAAAACCCCCCCCCCCCCAATGCTTGATATTTGATCCCTCCAACATGATTACTGAAAAATATCTGGCTGGATTTGCTAAGGTTGTCTGCCTAACATACACAATCTTAGGGTTGTGTCAACTAAAAGAGACAAGCAAATCTAATCACAATGATTGCACTGATACTCTATTTCTACACAGCCAAAAGGGCATAAACTCTATAGCTATGTTCACACGGGACCATTGCGGTTTTAGTCCTCGAGGACTGTATCCTTAAGAATTTAAACCCCAACGGCTTGTTCTCGAGTTACGTTCACACGGAGTGCTTATCCTCGGGGATAGTTATCCCCGAGGATAAGCGAGCGGCGCGATGACTGGAAGTAGAACATGTACTCTCCAAGAAGTAAAGTATAGCTGTATAACTTCAGTTCGAACTTTTTTTTTTTTAAATAAACAATCAATAAATAGGTGTATCGACTATCGACTACCGACTATCGACGAGTTGCCTCTGCAAGCTCTGAATTGAGTGGAAAGTTTAAAAAGTGCACGTGTGTTGCAAAAAGAAAAACAAAAATAAAACAAGCCAGCTAGTACAGTCTATTTGACTTTTTTTTTTTCATTTTCTTTTTGTATTGTATTTTTCTATTTTAGATTTAAATTTATACCAATAAAATATCAATATTTTAAGGTTTTCTTTCAAATGTATGATTATTATTTATTTGATTATTCAAAAATTAAGTTTAGGTATCGTGCTAGTTATGCAATTAGCAGCGCTGTTAATTTTTAGAGCGCGCAAAGTTTCGTGAGGTACTGAACCGGAAGTTTAACCTCCACAAGAGGTCACTCTTATCCTCGAGAACAGTAACTCCAAGTTAAAATCGTGTCCACACAGTCAAACGCGCGATCGGAGACCACCGACCGCTAGGAGTTTCGAGCCTTAACCCTAAGATCTGTCGAGAACATAAACCCCGACTTGTCCTCGAGAACATAAACACCAAGTTCGTTCACACGGGCTCAAGTTAACTCCAAGTTGTCCTCGAGAACATAGTCCTCGAGGACAACTTGGAGTTAACTTGGAGTTAAGGCTTGCCGTGTGAACGATACTTATGTCAGTTATCTGACAATATCTGCTAGGATTCCACTAGGGTTGTCTGCCTAACATAAACAATGTAGGGGTTGATTGTCTCAGTTAAAAGACATGTGAATCCTATTGCAAGAATTGAATTGATAATATCCTTGTTGAGAGCCAGAGGGACATAACTCCACGAGGCTTGTCTGCCTTACGTACACAATCTTTGGGTTGTGTTCTACAGAGCCAGAAGGACATAAATTCCATGTCAGTTATCTGACAATAGTAGCGTTCACACGGTAGGCCTTAACTCCAAGTTAACTCCAAGTTATCCTTAAGAACATAGTCCTTAAGGATAACTTGGAGTTAACTTAGAGTTAAGGCCCGTGTGAACGATCTTGGTGTTTATGTTCTCGAGGACAACTTGGTGTTTATGTTCTCGACAGATCTTAGGGTTAAGACTCTTAACTCCAAGTTAACTCCAAGCGGTGGGTGGTCCCCGATCGCGCGTTTGACCGTGTGGACGGGATTTCAGCTTAGAGTTAGTGTTCTCGAGGACAAGAGTGACCCCTTGCATAGGTTAAACTTCCGGCCCCACTGGAGCGACGTAGGGGGAAATGAATTGCGCGCGCTACCTACAACTTGTACTTCCGGTCATCGAGCCGCTCGCTTGTCCTCGAGGACACTGTTCTCGAGGACAAGCACCCCGTGTGAACGTAACTCGGGAACAAGCCGTCGGTGTTTAAATTCATAAGGATACTGTTCTCGAGGACTAAAACCCCGATGGTCCCGTGTGAACATAACTGTTATCTACCAAGACTCTGCTAGGGTTGTCTGCCTAACATAAACCATCTTGGGGTTGTGTCAACTAAAAGCGACACATAAATCCATTTGCAAGAATTTCATTGACACTATCCTTGTTGAGAGCTAGAGGGACTTTACTCCATGAGGGTTGTCTGCTTAACATACACTGTTTCAACTAAAAGAGACAAGTAGGCCTAACTCCATTTGGAAGGATGGCATTAATACTCTCTTTGTTAAAAGGAAGAAGGGCATAAACTCTATGGCAGCCAGGATTCCGCTAGGGTTGTCTATCTATAACATACACAATCTTGGGGTTGTGTCAACTGAAAGAGAGAAGTAAATCCAATTGCAAGAATTTCACTGATACTTTATTTGTTAAGGGGTAGAAAGGCATTACTCCACAAGGGTCGTCTTCGGCAGCCTAATATGCACAATTTTTTAGATTGAGTCAATTAAGAAAGACAAGCAAATTTAATTACTCTTCAAAACCTGTCTGCTGGGAGAAAGAACGGATCTACATGTAACTCTAAGTTAAAGTTTATAATATTATCATTGTTCCAGCTATTTTGGGGTCCGTAGGGAAGGAATCAAAATGAAAATTCCACTGTGGTCTGGACTGGATTCACATTTTCAAAAAAATATGCCTCTCCAAAAATTGGGAGGGAAAAGGAGTTTTAAATGCTGAGAAAAAAAAGGAATTAAAAGGTTAAGAAAGGCTTAACCAAATTTTAAGAAATCACTACTTTAAAAATAAAGGTAAATTAAGATCTATAATATAAAACAGGAACATATGCTGTAGGCAAATAAGAGGAGAAAAGGGAGCAAAAAATCAAGGAAGTTACAAACACTGGAAAGATTGATAACAAAATTGTTCCAATGATGCTTAAAACACAAAAAAGAAGCAAATAATACAGAAGAGACAAACCCCAATCACAAGAATCTGAAGAGCTGATTGCCCGGGATGATTTGATGGACTAGATTATTTACTTTCAATTTGGCGTTCAGAGTGGTTTCATGGTTGGGAGGGATAGAGGGAGCGAGAATGAAATCCACTAATCACCCTTGTATCGTGCTTGATTGCCAGGGTGAATGCCAACCAGAGCTAATATGCAATTAATTGTTCGTCTACTGGGCTATTACTAATAGCCAGAATTGCTACGTTTTCATTTGGAGAAGGCGTTCTGAATCCAGTTAAAGGGAAAGATTGTAATCAGGGGTGCTTTCAGAGGCTCAATAGTATCTTTGAATTGTCAGATAAGGTATCAAAAACTATTTAACGATCCACGATTTGCACATTAATTGTTCCTCTAAATTAGGCTAATACTAATAACAAGAATTGCTAACTTTTCATTTGGAGAAGGCATTCTGAATCCACTTATTAAGGGAAAGATTGTAATCAGGGGTGCTTTCAGAGGCTCAATGGTATCTTTGAATTGTCAGATAAGGTAACAAAAACTATTTAAAGATCCATGATTTCCACATTAATTGTTCCTCTAAATTAGGCTAACACTAATAACAAGAATTGCTAACTTTTCATTTGGAGAAGGCGTTCTGAATCCACTTATTAAGGGAAAGATTGTAATTAGGGGTGCTTTCAGAGGCTCAATGGTATCCTTGAATTGTCAAATAAGGTATCAAAAACTATTTATAGATCCATGATTTGCCATTAATTGTTCCTCTATATATTGCTACGTTTTCATTAGGAGAAGGCGTTCTGAATCAAGTTAAAGGAAATATTTGTAATCAGTGCTTTCAGAGGCTCAATGGTATTTTTGAATTGTCAGATAAGGTATCAAAAACTATCTAAAGATCCATGATTTGGACATTAATTGTTCCTCTAAACTAGGCTATTACTAATAGCAAGAATGCTACCTTTTCATTTGGAGAAGGCGTTCTGAATCCACTTTAAGGGAAAGATTGTAATCAGGGGTGCTTTCAGAGGCTCAATGGTATCCTTGAATAGTCAAATAAGGTATCAAAAACTATTTAAAGATCCATGATTGGACATTAATTGTTCCTCTATATTAAGCTATTAGTAATAACAAGAATTGTTATGTTTTCATTTGGAGAAGGCGTTCTGAATCAAGTTAAAGGGAATATTTGTAATCAGTGCTTTCAGAGGCTCAATGGTTATCTTTGAAAAAAAATTTAGGAAACGTCTCATTATTCCTATCTTCTTTGTTTTTAAGGATTTCTACAAGCTTCTGACCTAATTCCATTCCATTCATATCACACAAACGACCCCCCTCTGTTTCCCCCATAATGATTCACCTTCTGTTGATTTCTCCTCATTTCTAATTACATGCCATTCAATCTTCCTCTGTTATTGAAGTACTATTTTTGTCATCGACCCATCCTCTCTCAAGATATGATTTGATAGATCTGGAACTCCAATCAAAAGCATTAAATGAGAAAAACGCAAAAAGAAAAAGAAAAAAAAGGCTTGGCATATTCAGTGCGTATTGTACAGACATGTTTACAATTTTTTGTTTTAATTATAAGCTTGTAGAATAAATAGAACAATAATTATGAAATGCATTACAGGCTAATTTTCCAACTAATAATAAACATTCTTTACAAACAACATGTCTGTAGAAAAATTTAATTTGTCAGTATTCTTTGCTTTGATGTTTGTAAAGCCATTTTCCAAAGTGCAACAGCAGTTTACCTGATGTACAGTATATAATTTTCAATATTTATATTGTATCTTAAGCTCTGTTATTATCATGGGTGCATGTATTTATGCATATAAAGCAACCTTCTTTTATTTTACAAAAACAAAAACATCTGGGGGACATGATTGCATTAGAGAAATTATCATCAGAATGCCAAAGGTTTTCCAGCTTAATTGGTAAATAGCATGATGACATAAACTGGAACAAGATGAGTATGCGATGCGCAAGCCAAGAATAACAACTCAGATGAATTTATGTATTTACCACAAATAAACTAAGCCCACGCATTTTACATGTACTGACTTCAAAAACGTAATTGTTCACCACAATAAGGAATTGCAAATTTGAAATATTAATAAGCAATTTAATAGAAGAATGACGGCACTGTTGAAATATCTCTTATAGTAACTGTACAAAAGCTGGAGGCTTAACAGTATCCCCTGAAACTAAAATCTTAATATTCCCCAGCTGGCTTTTACAAGGGAGAAAATTAGGGATTACACAATGACTGCATGTTTTGTTTTTTTACCTACGTTTGTACTAAAAGTAAACTTTTAAAACATAAACAGTTAAGGAGTTAGTGAGTGACGAACTCAAAATAAATCATATTGAATCCTTTTGTCTTTGTTTCACCAAAACGAATCTAGGCAAACTTTATTGGCAATCAACCGATAAAAGTTCATTTTAATTAGCGTAACTGTTGATGGACAGTCTTATTACTTTGAAAGACAAATGCCCATAGGGTGCCCACAAATTAAATTCTTTATTTAACATAATTTGAAAGTTGTTATTAAACTAAATAAAAACTGTGTTGCAGACAAGAAAAACATGGAGGGGACTGAGAGTACATTTATTTACACCATGAATTCACCAATATAATTTAAAGGGATGCAGTAACATTGACTGATATTAAAATTGCAATTTATTGGATTTAGCTCATTTTGCCAACATGATTATGAAGACATTGGTCACTCTGGTATTCCTTCAAAATTGCAGTCTACTTGCTTGTTATATCTATGATTTTAAACTCAAATTTTAAAAACCCATTCCGGGACGCGATTAAAAACCGCGTGCGTTTCAACGCACGTGGTTTTCACCGCATAATTTCTTGTCATGAAGTCCCTGTGCCTACCGGGGTGCTAAGCTTGCAACGGAGCGGTATAAATTAATCATGCATGGCCGTTACCTTAGCCTCGTTTGAAATGTCACTGTTTTAAGATAGTAAATGACTTGCATTTCATCTGAAACTTTCCGTAGTTTGTTTTTACGGTCAGAGCAATAGAATTATATTCATTTTGATCTCTTTTGCAATTGTTTTGGGAAGTTATAAAATCCCTTTAAGAGCACAAGGAATGTTAACTATTTTATAAATGAGTCAATGCCATTCACAAACCCAACATCATAATCATCAACATAATAAAACCGACATTCATTTTTCTTTTCATTTGGAACTTATCAGGCAAAATTGTTTGTTCCTCATAATCTTGACGAGAGTTCTCACAGGGGAAATGAATTTCTAGCTTGCTTTCATAGCAAATTGCAAAATCAGTCCTGCAAACTTTTAATAATGGCTATACATACACAGGAACGTGTGAAAAGAAGAGTTCTCGCTTATTACGCCTTTGTCAATTGAGATGAAATGCAAAACTATATATAGTACTAGTTTTCAATATAAAAAAAATATGAGCCTCAGAGTATAATTTGCAGTCAATACATGTATACGAGGTACTCGATGGTCTTACAATCTCATAAAGTGTTACAGGCCGTATCAGGACATCTCCCCCGGAGGACAACTCCCCCGGGGACAATTCCCGGAGGACAGCTCCCCCGGAGGACATAGGGTTAGGGTTAGGGTTAGGGTTAGGGTTGTCCTCCGGGGGAGTTGTCCTCCGGGGGGCTGTCCTCCGGGAATTGTCCCCGGGGGAGTTGTCCTCCGGGGGAGATGTCCTAGAACCGTTACAGGCAAATTTATTTTATCTCAAATCTTGGATTAAAAATTTCAAAAGATTCATATATCCTTGAAAAGGATGTTTTTTAAGAAAACTGTTTGCATCCCAAAACAATTTTATGCATAATCACAATTTTAGAGCGTTGCTTTGTTTATTAGTTTTTACCATTTCACTTACCGGGTATATTGAAAGGTATATCATGATATTAAATTATTATGAAGTAAAAATAAAGATTTTCATAGCAAATTAAAGCTACAAGCAGCAGATTCTGAAACCTCTTGACCATATTCACTATGTCATCCATTTCAATTAATTCTGCCCTCATCAAATAGACAGCCCCCACTCCACGCTGAATTTTTAATCTTCGACACTCAATCAATTTTTTAAACATCACTTAAGCATAAATGTTGAGTTGTGGTTTGCGGTCACTTTTAACAAGTTGACCGTTGAATACTGCTTGTTCCTGAACTAAACAGGGTCATTACACGAGCGAATGGCATGGCATAAATTATGCATAACATGCCCTCCATATTGATAGATGTTTGTGCTGAATTAAACAAGCTGCTCGGTCCATTCGTGAACTCACTATATACGTATCTCACTATTTTACCATAAGGCATTTGGTGATAAAGTTTAATATGACCCTCATTTAACTATGTACACTCATTGATTGAACAAATTGATCATACCAATTACACTCAAGTACCCTAAAGCAGACATAGAGATACGATGTACGTGTATATTTGTATTTTCATTTAATCATAAATTTCTACACACCATTGATCAAAGCACAATGTACAAAATGCATTTCTATTTTAGCTCAACTACATATAACAAACTGATAATATCAGTGACCACCTTAATCAACTTTATTACGAGCTATGCATGATGCGCTTTTCCAATTCCATTCAGTACTTTTTTAAACGAAAGGTTAATGACATGGAGTTAATGTATTGATCTGTTGATAGGGTGAGTATAACTGTGTGTAGCAAGATTATTTTAAATAAGGGGGGTTGCTTGACTGGGTTTGCAGAGAAATACGGTGAAAATTGTCTGACAAAACCAGACACAAAAGGGTGAAAAATTAAGGCCTTCCTATTTCCATATTTGGCAATATTTGCAAAAAATTGGGACTGCAATTCCACATCCTGCTCCTCCCTGCTTCCCCCTCCCCCTTCCCACCCTCCTGCCCCCCCCTCCCCCCCCCATCTTCCCCCCCCCCCACCCATGCCGCTGCGGAAAGGCACTGGATGGTTACATGTATGCATGCATATATAATATATAGAGTCATGTTCATCAAGGTGTAAACATTTCTATTGACTCAAATTATGCTTCATTACATTACTCTCAACAAGTTATTCATGCTGGCTTCTTCAAACAAAGAGAGTATTCAAGAAGAAAAGAGTAATTCAATATTTCAGGACCTAGATTCTAATATCCTTTAATAAACTGTGATGAACAAACTTATGGCAGCATATTTCTTGAAATAACATCAGTACAAATAAGTACATAATGTACTCTACGATTATTCAGTTCCATTTATAAGCTGAATAAAGTTGATAAGATTGCAAACCTGCACGTATATATTCAAACAATATACACGTACGCATCCAGTATTATTAACCTTGACATTTGATATCAAAAACAATATTAAATTCTCATTTCATATCTTTCACCAAAGCCCTATACATTGTCACGTCAGAAAATTGATTTTTGGTTTTCAAATAATAATATCCATTTAATGTGCATTTTAGAAAGGTACATGCATAAAGAAAATTACCATATGTCATCAGGAAGCTCATATTGCCTGTCCGCCCATAGATGAAATTCAATCAACTGGGCTACTGCCATTTTAAGAAATTAATATAGCGTGGAGTTCTATCGGCTTTAAGATTCCCTGACCCTTGCAATCCATACTTTAATCCCCAGATAATTAAACCTTGGTCTCCTATCTATCGTATCTCATAGGGTAATGAGGCTGCAAATCCTCTGAGGACTTCACTTAGAATACCGGTATACTGGCCTAGGATGAGCTGCAGTAGGTTAAACTCGCTATCACAACACAGCTATAAATATTCATTAGAAGCAAGTCACGTCAATACAATCGATAGACGCAGGCTAAGGCTTTCTGCACTGTACCTAAATTGGTTTGAGAGCAGTGCATAGACGAAGGCGGACAGACGATTGTCCTTGTGGAAGGCCTGCGACTGTGCATATGGGATTCAGTTTGGATGGGGTGTTTTGAGAGCAGGAGACGGGGTCGGGGAGATGCTGTTATGAAATATCAAGAGCGTGGGACAAGATCGCGATTTAATTAAGAATGAAAATTCAATAATACCATATCTGTTCGATCCACAACTATTTTTCTGCTGCTCTTCACTGTCTCCAACTTTCCCTTTTCGTTTTCATTCTCTGTCCATTCTCGCTCTATCCCTCTCTAACTTTTGATAATTCACATTCTGGCCTCTTTCTTTCTTTTTACATGTACCCCCTCTGTTTATCTCTCTCTCTTCCCCTACCACCATTTATCTTCCAACCTCTTCCACCCCCTCACTCTCTCTCTTTCTCTCTCTTTCCTTCTTACATGGTTCATCTCTCTGCCAATCAACTCACAAGAAAGTCCCTGTTGGAATACCTGCATACATGACTGCACCAAGAACAGTCACAATAATTGAATCAATAATTCACTTACCCTTCTATATTTTAAGATATAATTCACTTACCAATCCTAATCTATACAAATTATGTCTATTTGCTTTCTACAATGCCCTGTAGCCCATCCATTAGTGCATGCCAAAGAATGATAAGCTACAAAAGTAATATCATGCGGGACATGAAAATGATATCCAGAAAGCATGTTAGCCACGCTAAGTGCTACTTGTCTCAAGGTTCACCAACTGTTTATATTCCTTGACGCACAAGTCTGTGAGGCAGATTTGCATTGAAAAGTGTCATATCTCAAGTTTGGTTTACATTCAACCAAATCTCCAGGCCAGGAAAGCAGCAAATGGAATTTGTACAAGAGCCTTCTGAGCCCAAAGAATCTCAGAGAGTAACAAAGTATTAAAGACCATGAGCATAGAAAAGGCCGCATTCATGGTCGATTTTAAAATTTAAAGGTGGTGTATAGTTTCGGGAGAAAGAAAAATTAACTTTGATTCACATTAAGATAAATTATGAAAGATTGAATCCAAGAACCATAATAATAAAGCAAATTATAGTACTTGAAATCTCATTTAGTATCTTTATTTCATAATATAAGGATAAAAAAGATAAGTCACAGGTTAGCGCTCACGTGGAAAACCAATGGGGATTATCTTGTGTGGGTGTTACACACAGATCGTTCGCACTAATTCACCCCGTAACCTCGGGCGTGCGAACTTGTCAGCAGAGGTATAAACGGCAGTTAAATTACGCTATATTCAAACAAATTCAATGAAATTCATCGGAAATAATGAAAGGAATGTCACAAGATCTTTCACACATATCTTTTAGTGCAATGTGGACAACATGTAACTACATTTGATCGGTTTTGTGCCAATTCCTTTTTTGTTACCAAAACTATACACCAGGTTTAAACAGTAACATGAATCGTGATACAAAAGGCAATATTACAAAACACAGATATAAAGGGAAGGTTGCATTCATGTTCCAATTTCCGATAGTAAACACAGGCCTAAACATCTTTAAGATCTCCATTCTGAGGAAAATGAAAAAAAGGTGAGTTTTGAAAGACGATCAGTTTCGATTTTAAGACCACCATGACCGTGAGCACTGAGAATACAGTGAGAGCGTGAATTTGAAAGATAACCCATGCATAATCACTGTTAAATTTTCAACCATTAACGGTGCACCGTTGAATGTGATTGTGTTTTTTACATTTGTACCATGAACGCTCCCATACATGTAGGCTGCATTATATCATGGGTAGACACCACCCTGGTCTTCATGACAGGCGGTGCTTAGCAAATGTTTCTACAAGCTTCTCACTTAAATCTCAACATGAATACAGCACTACATATATTACTTTAACTTGAACTGACCGGTCTACAACTTGGCTTTCAACAGGCTAATACTATGACTATTTTTCTGGGGGCTTTTTTTGTCACACTAAGTCTTCACAGTTTAAATTTGCAATTTTATAAACTCAGCAACCCCCCCCCCCCATAAACTTAAAATCATAAAGTAATCTAAAATAATATGTTGCTATTTGATTACCCTTTAATGACTACATTGTACTCGATTACTATCTAAGTAAAGAAAAAGTCAATTCATCATCTGCAATAATTGCGATTCCTAATGGTTGGATTATACATGCTTTGATATACCTGTATGAACACATGTATTTGATTCAAGCCGTATTTTCATATTGGCCTTTAACCTGGCAAAGATAGCAAGGAAGGAGACAGCTCTTGACACATCATCAGGACACCTCTGAAGGAACATGCCCATCTCGTTGTACCTCAGTGAAATTATGTGTTGTGATGGCGGAGATCTTGATTAAAAAACAGCTTGACCTGAGGGAGGATTCTGTAAATTGCAGCATATCTGATACCCTGAGCTGAATAATATTGATAGGATGGATGGCATGATGTGGTGTATACTTCATCAGACCCAGTTCTGGAATAGCCAGCTTCATGTGGATCAGTGGGTTCGATACCAGGCTCCTGCACTTATATACATGTACTTGAGCAAGTTATTTTATCTGCACTGCACCCAGGTGTAAATGGCTACCCAGTATAAAGATGCTGACCATATTGTGGTTGAAACAGCAGGGCAACAAATTTTGTGTACCAGGCTGGAATGCTCCCTAATGTGTGGAGAGTGTGCACCTAACGTGCCGGATTGCAAATGAACTCATGATCGGGGTAATAATATACTGTAAAGCGCTTTAAGCAGTTCCTATATAAAACCAGTGCTATATAAAACCAGATATTATCATTATTACTATCAAAGGAGACAGCCCAAAGCCAGCTACAGCACGACTTTGGTTTCTTCACCAGTTTGCACTGCAAATAAACTTGGGCCTTCAGTTTAATGAGCTACACAGCAATAAAAGCCCAATATTTTGCAACCAAACAGGTTGAAGATGATGTATCCATACATTTTGCGTAATTTAAGTAAGTAATTTAATTAAGCTCCCTGATTAAGAAAAAAAAAAGAAGCCTTGGGGGGCATTTCATCAAAGGACTTGTCTGACATTTTATCTGACAAATTTGCTCTCAGCCAATCAGATGCAAGCATTTCAGTAGCTTATAACAGTTTGTCGGATAAAACGTCTGACAATTCCTTTAATGAAACACCCCCCTGGTGTTCTCTAATCTGGCTCATTCATGGGATTAGAATATTATTTCAAAACTTTGATCTTATGAAGCAACACCTACAGAGTTGGTGATAGGTGAACAACCCCTCCCTTGTGTGTGTCTCTCTCTCTCTCGAACACTAATCATCCCCTCAAAAGGAGAGAGAGAGAGAGGTAGTATTACTGATATAACATGTCAAACATATCAGGCCCATTTTAATAATAATATGGAGTGCTTACAAGGTTTTATGAAATGGATGAATTGGATATGATATTGATGTTGAATTACTTAAAGAAAACTAATGAAACATACATCAGCACAGCATTGAAAGGGATAATGATATCACTTCATTATCATACATACATCTCTAAACTAATGTACAACATGTACGTTATACTCCAATTTGTGGCCATGATATGCATACTAATACCCTATATGTATGTTCTTAATATATATGTTAAGCTTTTAAATTGTTAAAACAATACATCAACAATATTTTATGAGCTACTCACAAGTCCAAGAAACTATTTACAGATATGATGTAAAATGAAAGCATCATTAAAAAAAAATCATAAACATAAATGACATGTCGGTGTGAGATTATGTTTTGAGAAAGGTTGAACAGCGTCAACGAAGTGTAAATATTCACTATATTGAAACCTTATCTTTTCCCAAGGGAATGGGAGTATCTTGAGTGAGAAGGTTGAAAGAGATGTCATTGTGCCTTGCATTAGTTTTCAGAGAGCCAGAAGGGAGTTATTATGAATAAAGAGCTTCCTGGCTTTCAACGGACACCATTTTTATAATTCTGCAAAAATGAGAACTGGGTGTAAGGAAAGACAGTCAGCAACTGGGTGATTGAGATATCACTGTTCAATACATGCATCACCGAACAGATCATATTGAGAGCTATAAGGGAGTTATTACAATTTAACCACCTTCTGCATCTCAACACACACTCTTTTTGTAATTCTACAAATATGATAATAGAGTGAGAGGGAGAATAGTGACAAGATGACGAATGCTAAAAACAAAAAGATACACCCTTCTGTCTCCAAACCAATGAATGGAATGAGTACATGCCTCAATTACTGAGAGGTCATGTGACAGATAATAATGTGACATGAAAAAATGAGGTAATCAGCAAAGATCATGTGACAGATCACATGACAGTATTAGAGGTCAACAACCCCCTTACCTGAAGAGAGGACATACCTGTCAGTATCTGACATGTCTGAAAAGAGCAATGTGAACAACCCCTATATAACATTTTAGGACTGAACGCCCTTCTCTCTCTTACCATATAACATCCCGATATAATGAACACACACCTCTTCATCAATATTGAGAGGCCATGTGATACATCATATGACAGATCACATGACAGAGGTGAACAACCAAGTATATATTCGCTCTGCCCTCCTCAGGTAGATGAGGGAGCATTAATATCTCACAACATGACACATTATTCCTGGGAGAAGCAATGGGAAAGGGCCCCTAGGGGGAAATCAGACACCAATATGAGATAGATGATGAATGCTATCATAGCTGAGGATAGGACCCTAATAATCCCATGGTAGTCCACAGGTACATATAAACACATTTGTTTTCAAACCATCATCAGTAGATATGAAACAATTATTTTTTATGATAATGGAGGAACATATTCTTGGCAAAACAAATACTAGTAGCTGAATAATTTTAGCCCTTAAAATAAGGGGGATTTTATAATTTGTGTGTTTTGGAGTCGAAAGAGGCACTTCGAAGTCACATTATGCATTATTTGCATTTATGTACATGTTTTAAAGTATCCTCTTCATGTATTTTAGATCACTTTGGATCTCTCAAGAACATGAATATGGTGAACTGCATATGATCTCAGATCTAAGAAGTAAACATGTTCACTTTAACAATGGGCATCCTTTCTGATAAAAACCAATGATCTATAATTTTCATAGTAATTTCAGTACAAATTGGTGTTTATATCATATTGAAAAGGGTACTTAATTCTACACATTTGTCTAAAGATGGAATTCATCTCCAAGGTCTGCAAAGTTTCGTTAATTCATAGACACACTGTATCTGTTCAATGCCAAAAGGGTGTTAAGTAATATACTTTGACACAGAGATAATGCCCTTCCGGCTCTCAATGTACAATATACCTGTAATCTCTCCTTGAAAAACTCAAGGGAAATCAAGGGAAAGCTGAGCATTTAAAGAATTGTTTACTCTCCATTTTCTCTTTCCCTGGGGCTGCTCTCAATATGTCTTCTTGGAAATCATCAGGTATTGAAGTTAGCAACTAATATGGGGCATAAGCACTCAGCCTCAGGTGCCATCATTATGGCTGCAAGTAACATTATCAAAAGAATCTTTAAAACAGGCTTTAAATCAATCTAAAGATTCTCACCACACAGGTGGATCAATTGACTAATCTATCTGAAAAACAGATTCAATACCATATATGGAATAAAATGCAGGTATATTTCCCATGCTGATTATATGGACGGGACTATTGCCGGGAGGGGGTTATACTGTTGCGACGATACCCAGCTTAATTCCATTTACGCACCAGGTAAGATATCGGGCACGAGGGGTATCTGCGGAAGCTTGCATTTGTCTGAGACTGTTACCACGCTGGAGGGCTGAGTATCACCGGCGTATACTCCGAGGGGCAGTGGCGTTCAATGCGTCAGGGCTTCCTTACCGTTTCGGTAAATAATCATGTCGCGTGAGGCTTCAAGATGTATCGTTTTCACCTCTCCAACTCCGGCGTGTGCAAACAAGGGCAGGTGATTAAAGCGACGAGTCATCGGGGGTAAATACAGGGCTACTTTGGCTCATCGGGCCGAGAACACTTCAAACTACCCGTCAGGTCGCTTTGAGCCTCTATGAAATGCCAACAATACAGATCTGGAGAAAGCAGTAGTTTTACCCCAAATTTCTAGATTGTCTGCCACATGACTACCCATTTCAATCCATGTTGAACGTAATTCAAGATTCAAGCTTGTCCATAGAAAATACACATGATGTTATTTCATCAGCAAAAGCAACTATTTATCACAAAACCTCTGATGCAAGGACAATTATATTGTTAAACAAAATACAGGATCTACAGCTGTACTTATACTTCACATCAATATGTACCCTAGAAAAAAAAACTGCTTTCATGATTTCCATCTATGAATACCTCTATTTGTTCATAATTTGCAATGCTTCTTGATAATGGTAATAAACAGCATACATGTAATATCTTTTTTTATTTTTCTAATGCAAGTTTGTATTTCACAATGCATGCAGACTCTGTGACCTGCATTCTCCAATCCAAAAATGAAATGATCTAGATTATAATAGGGTAGCAGAAGAAACATACACACTCCAAAGAGCGCTGTATTTCATAGATAAGATGAGAATGACAACACAGTGTGCACAATTAACCCTCTGCTCATCCAAACAGGCAATTTACTGGACGATGAATAATTCAAAATGAATTTAAGCATGTTTTTCTCGTTTTATAATTCCACTAATATCAGCCGACGTGAGCAGAAACTTGTGCTTAGCAATTATTGAATACAATGTTATAGAGTTGAGTTCCCTGATATTCTTTATTCGAAACGCAAGTGCCTTTATACAATGTAAGCCATTGAATGTGAATATTATCAAATTATTTTAATAGATCTGACAATTATAAAAAAAAAAAAGCAAGCGTTTGGAAAAACAAACCCTTGGGAAATGTAAGAAATGTCCTTCCAACAGATGATACATGTACATACCTTTCTCTTTCTCTCCCTTTATCTGTCTGTCTCTCTTTTTCTATCCCTCCATTTGTCCCTCTTCATGTAGGCCAATATCTGTCTCTCCTGGTTCTAGGACAACTACTCACGGATAATTACCCCCGAACTCCACACTGTCTTGTAATACCAACCCTACATGTATTTCTGGGGGTTATTGTCTTGGGGGTAACTGTCCTGGGGGTAATTGTCCAGGGGTAGTTGATCTGATATGGTCTCCCCTGTCCCACTCAATCTCCCTCTCTCCTTTTATCTCCCTCAATCTCTGTCTGTCTCCCAACTTTAATGGAGATGAACTTGAGCCAGTAGGCCACAAATGGGCTTATTGATTGATGAATGTCAACATACCCAGATAGTCTTTCCGTAATGACACCCCATAACAGATGGCCCTAGCACCCCCAGAGTGTCTCTTTATGCATGGTGCATCTATTCTCTATTTCTCATTTCCTTCTTTTAAATCACCTAGCCTGCACATCATTGCCTCGTTAAAGCTTCCACTGATTTCCTATTGCAATACATCTAGCTCAGAATTTGAAGCATTGGTTATCAATCTAGCTTTATTAAGAAATATTTTTCTTTATTCATGAAAAGTATGTAATATCAATATCTTGATAGTCTATGTTGTTTTATGATTTTCAATTGCTCCATATTTCCATGTATCCCTTGCCTCAAAACACAACTTTCTTTATGTAGGCCTATATACATTCTACTCCCATCTCCAACCCATTTCCCTCCCACTTTCTCTCCTTCTCTCTCTCTCTCTCTCTCTCTCTCTCTCTCTCTCTCTCTCTCTCTCTCTGATGATTTATTTCTTATTATTTATTCATTTACATATCATCCTCTACTCCCTCCCACCATATAAACATGAATGATACATAACTCGTCTCTCCAAGCATGTGTTATAGCTGAACTTGAGCTTCATACTCCCAATGACCTCATTGATTGATGAATGTTATCCTACATTCTCCCAGAGTATACCACACAAAACAGATGGAAAAATTTATACATGAACGATCTCTTTTGCACATGCCATGTTTCAAAATGCAGTTTTAGGGAAGTCATTTCATTTTGTTTTATCATGACTACAAATATTGCATTTTTAGTTGTTCTATGAAATTTGCTTAACTCCAAAATGTACATTAAATATCAATAATACATGTAGATTACTCCATATACATGTAGTTATTCCATAACATTGTGTAACAGGTAAATGCCCCCCCCCCCTCCCACCCAACCAAAAAACAAAAACAAATTATGAAAAATGACTGAATAATAAAATGAATAAATGAAAAAAAAAATGTGATTCAAACATGCAACCAGAATTCTTGTATACATAACACAGGCCCCTGAATATTAGAAAAATTAATATTAAAGTTAAACATACAGAGTTGTTGATTCCAAAAGGTAACTACAAAAAATAAATACAAGAAATTCCCAGACGAGCACTTAATGAAAGGCTTCTATTGTCTAACCAGCAACCATATTTCATACAATCTTTCTGCGGAGTGAAAATGGAAAAGCCTCATAACTGTCAAGTACCTCTCGTTTGCCCCCGAGGGCTCTTCTCATTACGATGCATGTTACTCTCACCTGACAATCAAGGTTTCACTCAAATTTGTTTTGCATCACTAGTTTATATATTATCACGCACCTGGCCATGCACGTTGTATTTTTAGAGCCAAAAGGGTAAATGTGTACAGGTGTAAGTTAATGTCCTTTTGGCTCTTGTAATAGCAAACGGTAATGTTTTCATCAATGATGTATGCATATTAATACAGTAATTGCTTTTCCAGGATATTCATTCAAATACTCATTTATTCTGTTTCCAAATAATAAAATAAACAATTAAAGAAAATATAATAATTTAATAATACTAGGAAAATTCATAAGCAAACACTTTATAGTAAAACTATAAGCAATTACTTGCTTTTTATACATATTGTGTGTACGGCCCAATGTCTCTTTTTTTTCTCTCTCTTTTTTTCTTATATATTTTTTTTGGGGGGTGGGAAATCATATTTATGTGTGCTTTTAAAAAGGGCTCATCTGAGGGAGCGTCGGAGGAGGGGGGACACAGTACAGAGTTTAATTGATTTTTCTTTTTTCTTCAGATCATTTTAGAATAAAAGCAAAATAAGAGCAAATATTCTTTTTCTGAAGTCCCAATACTAGAATTTAACTTTAAAATTCATTTACAGTACTCACTGCATTATTGTTAACCAGAGTGAAACAAACATATTGAATTGAACTGAATTGAATTGAATTAGAAACTACTCGTTAGGTAGACACCTCCAACAATCAAATTAGTAAATTTGCCGATACGCCACATCCAAAAAGGGCAGTCCTTTCACGCTGTGCTCACCCCCTAAACAAACTTGACAAACAAGCTCTCTGATTCAATTGATATTTTCTAAGTGGAATGACCTTGAGGCCTGTTACTATGATTTTGGTTAGGACAAAAAGCCTTTCAAGCTTCCACATGCACAGATTGGCATTATAAGTCATTCATTTATAGCAGCTTCTGCCCAATTAAACATCCTAAAGAAAAAAAATTATGTAAATGGAAATGTAATGTCAATAAAAGAACATATTTAGTTCCCATGCATGGCATTAACATTAGGAGAAAATCTACCATTACCAGTGTGTCCAACAGACAAAATCTGTTCAAATGTATTTTGTTGGTTTGCTTTTGTCTTTTTTATACAAGGTCTGAAAAATAGGGGGGAAAAATTATTGGCCTAAATACCTATAAATGACCTTAATATCTAACTTTAGAATGAAATCTTTTTCACATGAGTGGTAGATTGATTCCCTTTCCTTTTCCCCTTTTCCCTTTACTCCTCTCTCTGTCATCTTTTCCAGAGTGGCTTTTACCTGAAGAAGCCTCTTCTGTGGAGAGGGCTTCATGCAATTTCTTCAGCCAACACCGTCTCTCCATTTTCACTTTTCTCTTTTCAAAGTCATTTGTTTTTTCATGATTTCAATCTCAAAATGCCTCTTACTATTAAATGAAAGTGGTCTCCGTAGACTCTGCAGAGACACCATCTCCTTCCCATCTCTCTTCATCCCATCCCCCTCACCACTTTCCTTCCACCCATTCTTATTTACTCCTCCTCTTTCTAACACTATCGATAGGTGAGAGGCTCAACATTAGTTGAGAGTGAGAAGGGATTTAGCTTTTTGTTAACCCTTTGCATGGCACATTGTTTTGTAGCTCACACACGAAAAGTAGATTGTTCTCTTTTAATTTAGAAAAAAAAATGATACCAAAAGGGGGTCATCCCACAAGACCGACACCCACGAGACCGACGGCCCACAAGTTCGACACTAAACAACATGAAAGGCGCCTATAAATGATAACAGAGAACGCGACGCTGAGCAAATAGATACAGTAGACCCATTGAGAGAGATTTCAGGACCTCGGCACTAACTGAGATCAAACAGGTTCCACCAGGACCAGACGCACCACACAATAATATGACCCACGAGACAGAAAATTCGTAAATAAGCCCACGACACCGACGTAGAGCAAAACAGCCCACGAGACCGACGTTACATGAGAGATATACCACGAGTCAGACGTTTTCTTCATTAGCCCATGAAAACGAAACAAGCGAATATAGGGGTATCATCGGGCGCCGGGCCATGCCCCACCCCCCCCCCCCCCCCCTTATCGGGGTAGGCAAAGGACATACTAAAAGAGCAAACAAAAAAAGGAGAAAAGGAGAGAATTACAAGGGGAAGTAAACAAAAAAGGGTGGGGAAGGCAACAGAGACTAGAATCAAAGAACATAAAGGAGCAGATACGTAAGCAGAGGTTGTAATGACTCCCCCTCCCCCGGTGCGGATCAAGATGGCCCGGCAGGCCTGGACCCCCCCCCCTCTAAAAAAAAAAAAAAAAAAAACGCTTGAAAATACTCCTTTTCAAGTTGCTATAAAAAAAAATAGGCTCCCAATATAATTTATTTTTCCTAGCTCGCTATTCGCCTCGAATATCAACACTATAAACAAATGATAAAGCACACACACACACACATAAGTAATATAAATACAAGGTCTTCTAGTAACTTTTTACATCGTAGACATCTTAGCTTGATTAGGTCTACCATTTTATTCTCTCTTCTCTCTTTTTCACAATACTCTTCGATCAACGTGGAGGGAGGGAGGAGGGGGGGGACGGTCAGGTAATAAAAACTTCCGACCTCAGTTGGTACAAAAATTGATCCCCCCTCCTGCTGTAAAATCCATTAAGCCTATGATGTTAGGTCGAACCTGCCGTGTGGTCACCGTGCCTCCTTAGTTCTTTTGATTTCATTATCGTCTCTGTTGCCCTAACTTCACATATATTTAATATATATTAGTATTCACAATGGTAATGTCTCGAATGCATTAACGTCGGACCTCATAGATTCACCAAATATTTTTGATTCATGAATCCTTGTAAATCGGCCCTTGACCATGAACTTCTCTCTCTCATCTCAATCTTACCAATCCCTATCTTCACATATGCCATTTTAGATGCGTTCCCTTTCTGACTCTTCATCATGTGGTCTATCCACTTCAGCGTGTAATGTTCTGACGTTTCCCTGGTGGGCCTCGTTTTGCCTCTCACCGTCCAACAGGGGCACTGCGTGGCCGTCATTGCGAATTAATGGCTTTGTGTGCACCGGATGGGCTGGTGTCATATCGTCCTGTAGTTGTCGGTCTCGTGGGGTGCGTGGTGACTGTGGATCTAGTGTCGGTGTAGGGGGCTGTCGGTCTCGTGGGTCTAAATTGTTTATAGTCGATCTCGTTGGCCTATTTACTTTACTGTCGGACTCGTGGGTTGTCGGTCTCGTGGGCCGTCGGTCTCATGGGTGTTGGTCTTTTGGGCTGTACCCACCAAAAGACCTTGTGTCCCTGAACAAAGAAAATTATTCCACAGAACATGATCCAAGCATTTTTTTTTCCATGTTTGAATCCTCTGGAACTTGAGGTAAAGAGAAAATGAATTATTACGATTATATGATCAAATTTGAATAGAATTGTAACACGATACATGTAAGCTTGCTATGACAGGCAAAGAATTATGTTATATCAGCTAAGATACTAACTTTTCTTTTGTTGTATACAGTACCGAACTGTGATGTCATAACGGTGGTGTTGTCATGGTTGATGGTTCTAAACAATCTTGTGTTGAACAATAGCAACATGATCGCCCCGAAACCTGTTTGTGTATGTGCCCGAGTCTAGCCCGTTGCTGGACCGCATTCAGGTTAAACCTCATGCACCGGCTTTTTTTTTTTAGAACCAGTAACCGGGACGACAGGCGATTGTGACGTTAACACTTACTCTATTATTAGTTGCCTGTTATAGTCACATAGTATGTGCGCTTGTGAAAAATTAAGCACCTGCTTCCTGCTGATGGGTGCCCTTTTACGAAAACCTACATGTACTATAAATTTAAGATTAAGATTCATCTTTATCGATGCTTCAGGCAACCACCTTAAAATGGATGTGGATTGCATAATCTTAATTGCTAGATTTCATACAAGATTTAATACATGTAAGGATTTAATATTTTTCTCACCTCTTCTTTATTCCTCCTACCACTTCCCTCCCATCCCTCTCTACCATCTTTTTTTAAAGTTGTCTCTGGGTGTGTTCAATGTTCATTTTCAAATTTTAAACGGCAACATGAATCATGATACAAAACGCAATTATAAAATGCTGATATAAAGAGAAACAAAGTGAGTGTTCAATGTCCCCATTCCCGGTTGTAAAAGTAAACGTGTTTCAGATCTCCATTCGGAGGAAAATTTAAAAACCGAAAAAGATGAGTTTTGAATCACGATCAGCTTTGATTTTAAGACCTTATCACCAATGCAATGAAATGCAACACTGAACACAATGAAGTTTTCAAACGTGTTTAAATGTGCTCTCGCAGTGGAAACTGCCAGTGCAAGTGAAAAAAAGCGCAGATGTTTGTTTTTGAGAGCGGGGAATTTAAAGACGATGGACGTATAATCAGCTTTAAATTTTCCACACTGAGCAGTGTACCGCTGATCGCGTTTGTGTTCTGTGTTTTGTAATTGTGTTTTGTATCATGATTCGTGTTGGCGTTTAAATTTGAAAATGGACATTGAACACACCCTCTCTCTACCCTCTTTTTTTTTTTTCTTTTTTTTTTTTTTTTTTTTTTTTTTTTTTTTTTTTTTTTTTTTGTCTCTCTCTGCCCTCAATCCATCTTCAATGATGTAAAATGACCTCAATCTGAACCGACCTTCTACATGTAAGTTTACAGCAGCCCCCAGGCTTGCATTTCGCTTTCTCCAAACAACAGCTTCCAATCCACTCCCATCCTCTTGGACTTAACAGCTACCCCGTATCATCTTCGCAGTCTTGATCATACACTGGTCACTGTCTGCATATGGGTAGTGGAAAATGAGACCTCCTTATTCAATTCTTAAATTCATGTACATGTAGGCCTATACATTTTTTTGTAGGCCTACTTCCTGAAATTATTGCCTTCTTCTTTCTCACATCTTATTACATGTATCTTTATTATTTCCACTTTTGCTGTCGACTCTATACATAATTTTCACTGCACCTATATATAATTTTTCACATTTCTTCTCAATACTTTTGTGTAAAAGCAACAACAACAACTTTCTATTCCTTGTTCAGTTTTATTTCTTTTACAAACCATATCAGTTTCTCCTAACTTCTTCACCAATCCTCTCTCTCTCTCTCTCTCTCTCTCCAAGATCTAAATAAGCATTGGTCTCGATATCACCTACATGTAGCGCATCTTCCATGCACTGTCACTCTTCAGCATCCTTCATCCTTCCCCTCCTCCTCCTCTGTCTTTTAAGGGGGAGTGCTACTTAACGCCCTGGCTCACCCGCCATGACCTGTTTACTGGCAAACTTTGAGCAAGCTCTACCCACTAATGGGATGACAAATGGGCAGCCTCCCACACGATGTCACCCAACAATTCTGCCCATCAGACACCAGAGCCTCTCATAAATCCCAGCTTTTCGTGCCATATGATACGATCCCCATCCCCTAAAAAAGCTGGGAGCTACCCATCCAAACCTCTTGAGACAACCATCCTAACCTGACGATCTGACGATGGAGAGGAGTGGAAGAGGGGAGGAGGAGTGACCCTGTGTGCCTCAAGACCCATGGTGAATCCCAGCACTGGAAATAGGTTTTCCATTATGGTTTTCGCTTTCACTGAGAAAGGGCCAATAGAGTATTCTACTTTCACTCATTTGAGTGAAAAAGATATTTCAGATCTTTTTAAATAAACTTTTAGAAAGTTGTTCTTCTCAAGCATAATTAGGATTGTATAACTGTTTTTAATTAATAGCATAGCATAGCAAGTATCTCCACATACATGTATTTAGCTGTAACAATAAAAATATAGGGAATAACTATATCAGAGACTTGAGTGAATGTGATTTTTAAACATACAGGCATACAAATATTGTATTCAACAGATCAAGAACATGAAGCCTTCAAATGTATGTGTCTGAAGCAGTAGGCCTACTGCCAACAAACATGTATAACAAAAATAATGTCTGAAAGAGGCAGACTATGAATCGAAGTCATGAACCCTATTTGCCATGTATTGAAAAGCCAGAGTATTGCCATGGCAATTCTGAAAATGCCTGAAATTGATCCTCTAAATCCTGGGGCAAAATAGCAAAATTTGGTAATACCATGTAATCGTATTACAAAATCCAATCTATGGCATGAATCTCATCCACCGCCTTCTCTGCCATTACCTGGTTTTCTATTGCGGTGTTGGAAATGGAAGATAACACCACATTTTCACCACCATGACAAAATGTGTGGTTGTAATACTTCCTCACAACAACATAACCTAGCCCACATGATATTTATTTTCTTTATAAATGACACTTTATTTGTTCATGATTAAATAGAGAAGTATTTGTCGCTCCATCTGTCCTTAGAGAATCCTACAAAAAGAAATTTAAACCCATTATAAAAGTGTACGTGCAGTTCTTAAACCATAGTTCCATGCTTAGATGACATGTCTGAGGGATTTACATGCAATGTAAAAAAATATAAAAATTATAATAAATAAAAATATACATTTAATAAATCTTTATCTACAAATGTGTCTTTGTAGAGTGCATTTATGACAGAATGATAGCCTGCAAATCAAGATGAAAAATGACAATGTCCAAGGTCTGTTTGACCCAAACCACTTCTCATTTCAGAGTAATAATTGTATCTGAGAGAAGGTCAGGGACAATTTTCTTTTAGAAGAGCAGCAATTATGCTGAAAAATAACCAATATCTGACTTGAGCACTTTCACAGATTCACACCTTCCAATGTCAAAAATTATCAAACGCAGGTTGTCTATTGCTGGTTGCAAAGGTCATCAAAGACACAGTATCTGGACCCAATTTTCTGCTGAATATAGTTAAACTAATAAATGCGAATTTCCGAATATCAGATGACAATCCGTCAGGCTTTTCCCCCTCGTTTGTAGCGGTCACAGACAGCAACCGAAAGTTCACTCGCACTTTGCTCTCCACTGTGGACTAAAGGACATAGGATCTAGGCACTCTAGAATGGACACATTACCACATGACACCCACAGTTTGCTGCTAGAATCCTTGGATAAGGTGTATCAGATTTCCAACAGCAGATTTAGGGTGTGTTCACGGTTTATTTTCAAATTTAAAGCGCAATTACAAAATGCAGATATAAAGAGAAACATTAGATCTCCATTAGGTGAACATTTAAACATCGAAAAGGTGCATTTGGAAAGAAGATCAGCTTCAATTTTATGACCTCCATTACCATGAGTACTGCGAATGCAAGCTGCCATGGCTGTGCTAAAGTTAGTTTTTTGAGAGCAGGATATAAATTAAAGATAATCCATGTGTAATCAGCTTTAATTTTTTTTATCACGAACATGCACCACTAATAAGGTTTGTGTTCTGTGTTTTGTAATTGTGTTTGGTATCATGATTCATGTTTCTGTTTAAATTTGAAAATTGACCAAGAACGCTCCCTTATACTTTTTGCTTTCCTTCAAACTTGATACTTTGAGTTCTGAAACAAAAAAGTCTCCTTCCCTGACACCCATTATGCCTGGATTGCCAACTTTGAAAAGTGCAAATACATGATTATATTTAGTTACCAAAATCTTGATTGAAGTGAGAAAAATATGAGGACCTTGAAAGTGATATAGGGGTTGAAACTGACATGTATTTGCTTTTAATTTTTGTTTTGATCTTTGGATATTAATAGTCTATTTTCCTAACCC
Source organism: Paracentrotus lividus (assembly GCA_940671915.1). Taxonomy (NCBI): domain Eukaryota; kingdom Metazoa; phylum Echinodermata; class Echinoidea; order Camarodonta; family Echinidae; genus Paracentrotus; species Paracentrotus lividus. Next base: position 26,292,731 of record CALNVZ010002974.1, on the reverse strand, counting down.
TGAAATATCCATCAGCAAAAGAACCACTCTCAAATGTGATCAATCAGAGGTTTTATTCTTTTAAAATGCATTATCTTCTCAAGCCCTTCACAATGATCAGATCATAAACAGAGAGAGTTAACAGATAACTCTTCCTATGCAACATTATTTTTAAACATAAAAACATAGATGTTGCTCTTTATATATGTTTATTTTATTTTTTTTTTTTTTTTTTTAATACTAAAAATATATGGAAGTCTTGCAAGGCTTGACACAGCTAAGTGATATAAGCACATTACCACTATTTTTTCATATAACCTCTAGCACTGGCAGTAATAGCATTGAACATGTGTGACTAAAATCAACTATCGCAAGCAAAGAACTATATCCATTCTTTAGCAATAAATGGTTGATAAAATCTAGTTTTGAGTTGATTCATGTGGTTGTAAAAATAAACAAAATATGAAATTTTACTTTAAAAAAAAAAAAAAATATATATATATATATATATATATATATATATATATACTGCTTGGCTGATTCTCTTCTTTTTTTTTTCTCATTACTTAGCCGCTTAATGCTTTCTAAATATTCAATGTTCATTGATCATATCAAATAAAAGCACTTGAAATTAAAAACAGAATATGCATGTACATGAGCATGTTTGCAAAAGCCCACTCTATGTGATCATTATAGATGTATTCTCTTCTTTTCTAAAAACCTTTTGGCTGTCAGACACTCTTCTCATCTTGAAACAAAATTAAACATTCACCTACTGTACACAGAACAAACTATCAAAGTGAACTCAGGTGAGCATAAATTTATGAATACATCACTAACGCACTGTGTTTAGCCTGCATTTGTGTACACCTCTACACTATATTAAAAATATTTAAAAACATTTTAAAAACAACAACAAAAAAGAGACACCTGCATTTCTACAAAGGTCAAGAAAAAGCATACACATGGGAATCAGATCAGAGTAGAGGGAAAAAATGCTCTAAGGCAGTTTTCATCCCATCATAGTCTCCAAAAATGAACATCTATGTCAGATCTACCATATTTCATCTATTTCTCCAGGTACAGTATGCCTACTAAGCGTGAGCAGTGAAGTCTTGTCTTGCCATATTGCAGCGTAAGTGAAAAACGTGTCACAGACAGCTAGCAGAACTCTGCACAGAATCAGGTCTCCTTCGATATATTACAGCCATGGTGCAGCCATAGAAAATCCAATATTTTCATATTTTGGCTAGTCTCTGTACCAAACCCAAGACATGTTGATAAGAAAGCAAATCAAACTTAACAATATAGGCCTACATCTTTATGTAAGTAAATCTGATTAAATTTTAATAAACATGCCTTCATATTGAACAATGAAAGAAAAATGTACCGGCAACAGATATTTTTGTGTTACATGTATGTGTAATATGATTTTTCCATGACATTTATCGCTTTTGAGAAAGGTTGTGAAAATGTGGACATGAACCTGTATGTGTCCTACACTTGTAGGATTTAACTCTGGGCATGGCAAAGCAGGTATGCATATCACCCAGTGATCCTTAAATTTATGTATGTCAGTTCCCTGCATTTCAGTAATAAAACCCTTGTGACCCACGAACCAAACATATTTCACTGTGTTATTGTAAAAATTTGGTGTTAAAATAATAATTCACAAAATCTGGGGTATTATTAAGGTGTTCTTCAGATCATTGTTCAGTTTTGTTGGACTACTTTCCCAAAACTAAACTTGGAAATCAAATTATTGAGTTCAAATTCCATGTTTGGACAGAAACAACAAATCATTTCCCTTCACGCACAGATTTATTCAGATATAGCGGTGACCGGGGACAATTGTAACAGTTTTTTCCAAATTTGACCTATCAACTTTATTAAAGCTAAATACTTGCTTAAAACTAAATAAAATGAAATATGCATATCTTAGCTTGACATATGAATATGTTTGGGTTAAGTACAGCAAGTTATTTTGAAGCCATTACCATTTCAAAACAAGAGGTCGAGTGTTACAATTGCCCCGTGTCCAGGGGCAATTGTAACAGACGTACGGGGCAATTGTAACACATGACATTGTAACATTTTGTTTTTCTTTATCAAAGCTATGCACTTGACAGATCCAAGATATAAACATCATTAACCACATAAACTAATTATAATGAAACATGACAATGCTTGACTCATTTATATTATATTTTCTACTTGTTATACATGTACATGTATGCATGATATGGGGCAAAAGTTATGATATCTTTTTTTATTATTTTTTAGGTTGTTGTGGCTTCACCCTTTAACTGTAGAACTATACATGTAGAACATTCATGAATTCATATTTTGGCTCTTTATCTACTTTGTACATTATCATACCTACCCAATATATCTTTAAACTGACAACTGGGTTATAACACTTTATATTAGGACTACGCCTTTTGATTTTAACGCATTCTTTTCCAAATAAAGTGATACATTTCTGAGAAGAAGTAAAAAATGACAGTTTTTTTGGAAAATCAATCTTCAAAATTTATGCCACTTTTTTTTTTTTTGGCAAAATCAATATTTCTTTGCCCTGTTAACAAAACGTATTGGACATATATGTTCAGGTATCATATTGAAAATATATTTTAATCTTTTATGGGGGCTCCCATCTCTCCCCCTCTCTCTCTCTCTCCTCTTTCTTTCTTTCTTTCTGTCTTTCTTTTTTCTTCTTTCACTCCATCTTTACCTTTTTACTTTCCTATCTGCCCTTCCCCTCTCTCTCTCTCCGCCTCTCCCTTTCCCTCCCTTCCTCTATCTTCTTTCTCTCTTTTAATGTGTGTGGGTTTTTTTTAATAAGAAAAAAAAAATTGCATAATCTCTTTCTCATTTTATAGGACCCTATTGAAAATAAGCCTTTTCGGATTTCATGGGCTATCCTGCCAGTGTTTCTTTTATGTTTTATACCATGTACACTCGACGAATAAAATCAAAATCAAATCAAATCAAATTATATGTTAACAGTTATTTAATTCTCATGTTTGAGCTCATAGATAAGGTTACCTTATGTCCTTGTAAACAAAGCACTATGACTAGATACATTCAAACTTATGAAGTTCTGAAGTTCTCTAGTAAAGTGATATAAACAACAAGAATGAAAAAACTTGAGGCTCTGATTACAATGAAACAAATGATATGAC
>CALNVZ010002974.1:26276256-26288710 GCA_940671915.1 Paracentrotus lividus | reverse complement strand
CGTGGCCCCTGATTGGTTATATATTAGCTTGGTGTTGATGCACCGGAAAGCTGCTTAATACTGCGCGAGTTCCTACGGGAGTTACTTTATTAACAGAAACAGAAACAGGACAGTCCTTTAGGGGCAATTGTAACAGCTCGTTACAATTGCCCCTGACAGAGGCAACCATATTTGGAGAGAGATTTTTTTTCTGTCTTAGCTTTAATAGGTATTCATCGTTGAAACGTTAGCAAAATATGGCCTAAGAACATAATTTCTAAATATATAAAAATGACAGCCGTACATGTAGCTCATCCACATATTTGTCCAGAAGAAAAACAATGGGTAATGTGAAATATTACTTTCCTGCTCAAAAAACGATTTTTCTGCTGTAGAAGGTTTCACGAACCGTCAAATCTGCTAACACTCATACAGCATGTACATGTAGAGCGATGAAATGCGCATGCTCTGTACAAATTTTAAGTTTATAGCGTGTTTCTGCTAGGGATGGGAGCCCGTTACAATTGCCCCGTGTTACAATTGTCCCCGGTCTCCCCTACACTGTACAGTTCCAGTTATATTCAAATGTATCTTTAACTGCTCAATTAAGGCCCACTGGCAACAAATATTTGATGTAAACAAGTATTGTGCTGACTATTTGTTGTTGCTCTAATCACTTCTGACTTGAATTTGTCAAGGGTTCGGGTTGGATCAACGCAAAAGGAATACCGTTGTTGCTCCAATTGTTCATTTACCAGCCTAGTGAACTGGAAAAGTCCCTTGACTGGTCTTTGATTGAAGATTTGTGAAGCCTCCAGAGATGTTGAATGAGATCTTAGGTTTCTCCTAGATGCTATACAGCCTTCCTAAAATTACCCGCTATGGACGTCATATAGGGGGATAATTGATGGCCAATCAAATCAGGCTAAGGTCTGAATACATGTACATGTTTTAGACCAGTTCAAATGAACATTACAACATTAAAACTCTATGTAAACTTGAAGATGTATGCTCACAATTATATGCGAATGCTATCATTTGACTTTAATTATACACTGTAACACAGGTAAATTACACAAAATAGAAATAAAACAATTTGATTCAGTGAAATTCGGCATTCCGGGTTGGAAACAATTACGTAGGCCTACTCTTTTTGCAATTTTATGAATTATATAATCGTTGCGAGTACAGTATGATCAAACCAGAGCTGAATGTTTTTGTTATAAATGTTAAGAGAATTATCTGACTCAAGAGTTATATTAACTGAGAGTACTGTTTTGAAAAAAAGACAAAAAATTAGCCAGATAATCTGCTTATTATAATCCTGACTTTAAACTTGAAGCAGTAGGTCTACAGTGTCAACGAAACACTTCAAGACAATTTTTTTTTTACAATTTCTTTTAAAATATGATCATGATATTGTGGGATAGAAACCAGTAGAGTGTTTCATGGCTAGTCTATGCATGCATATATATAAGTGCATTAAATCCTTGGACACAGTCTAAGTTTTGTCAGTTTCTGGAGGTGTAATTAGTCAGGATGGACTAAAGCGTACATGATAGTTCAGACCCCCAATACATTTATATGTACATATATATTTTTTTTTTAACAATCGTGTCCTGTATTTCTATTCTAAACTAAAATAGACCTAGTTATCCCACACTCTGCTGTCATCATGGACTACCTCCTGCTATGAATTCAAGCCAGGAGCTGTCTGCTTATCCCAGCAATATCCCATCTGTTCTGAGCATAGTTGACAGTCTATTGCAACCGCAAAGTACAACCCCGGGTACATGGTCATGCTAGTCTTACTACCTGGCCCGTTTTGTTTTTGTTTTGTTTTGGTTTTTTTTTTTAGATTGCAATGACAAACTGTCTACACAAGTCATAAACTACTATTTTTGCAAGTGTACATGGCCATACTACCAGTTATCCCTAGATGATAATAAAACTACAATTGTACCTGCCACCACCACATCTCTGATGAACAACACCTTTAGATATCAGTATAAGTTTAAAGCCAAGCTCGAGTTCTTACAGCCAAAATAATTTGGGATAAATCTGTAAGATATGTCCTCACATTTTTCCATTAACATACAAATATGCTACACAAGATATTCACGTTTCGATAGTGATTTCAGGAGAAATGTTGAAAAAAAATTGAAACAGTCCGTCAAATTGAGACTTGAAGTAGACCGCTATATCGCCACAATTCACGGCACAACATACACACACATATCCGGTGCAAATCGCGTGCACATGATATACCCGTAGACTTTCCACGTGGCTGTGTTAATCACGCATTGCTAGGAGCGGCCGTCCGGATACATAAATCATGCTTATTTTGCTTTCTTCAGCAAATACGCAATTTTCTGTAAATTCCTTTGGTGTGTAGTATTTATTTCCTATGCTTGAGATTCTAAAGAATGTGTTGATTTATTTCATTAGACTACTACTCTAGATTATCTTTAATTGTCTTAAGCACATATACATGTTCTTATCTAGCCGTTTTAAATACAATCTTGAAATAACCAGTGCAAATATTTCCTTTAATGTAATCTCAATCTACATCGACACAAAAAACCATCCAGATACATGTATTTATACATGTAAGATTCTATACAAGCTCTGCAAGTTGAACCAAATTATTTAATCACTAGCAAAACACATCAAATCTATTTTTTTAGATCTGCAATCACATTATTTTCAGTCAAATGGTTCTTTAATAATATATTGAACTGAACAAATATGCCTTACATACATGTAGGTGGCTGATAAGAGATTAGTGAGTCTCTGTTGGACTTTGTCTTCCTTCTACCCTGGATGCGCAGAATTCGCAGGACAGTTAAATTATTTCTAAGTTCCCCAACCCAGTTAATTCCCAAATAAATTGCTAAAACATAACAACTAAACCTGTAAGAGTATTGAAAATAAGTTGGTAATCTTCAATTTACATTTTGATAGATTCAATTTCAACATCTAGATCAACGCTGCTCGTAAATCAAGAGAAATTTAAGATTTACAAATTCAAAACAGAATACAATACTTCAGTATAATTTCCTATCATCAATGGACAAAACAAATAACGTTAATACATCAGAAAGGGTTTGCACTGCACTTTAACCCTTGGAAGTATATCTGTATTTTACAAAAACATTGCCCAACAAAAGAATAAATAAAAATTGTTATGTGCGAAATCTACAGGTACTGCAAAGAGATTAATAGCTATACATGTATACATGGGAATAACTTCACTTTCCTTCAAACTCAGTCTAAGATGGAGGGTAGTTTTATCCATTAAACAAATCCTACCTGAGAGAACTGGGAAAATCGTTTCTCAATTATTACATTGTACACACCTTGGAACAGCCTATACAGTGAAATGAACTGAAATTTTCAAACTTATCTTTATAATCTTATCTTATAATCTTGCACAATTATTCTCACATATTATGCCAAAAAATAAAAAAAGTGATGACTGTCGGTGGTGAGTCATCATAGTAAAATGTATATTGTATGGTGTAATGATGAAAGGATCATTCAAGTATTAAACCGGTTCTGGTTTTTTATTCATTTATCACAGGACCCATTTCATGGTCACAGCATGGGCCATTCTTTGATAAAAATTGTGTTTGTTTGATATAAAATCTACCGTACCTTAACTTACTTGAGGGCTTTTAGCTTCAGCATGGGTCTACATTTGTACTTAGCTGCCGTTTCTATTGCTTGTCTGATTCAGCATTTTGCATCTGAGATCTAGATCCCATCATTTTACTTTTATTTATTTATTTTTTTATATTTTTATTTATTCTTTATAAAAATAAGTTTGTTTGTTTGTTTGTTTGTTTTTTTTTAAATATAGAGTCAAACTACTAAACCATTGAATACTAAGCCTGCATATATAGGCCCTATATGTTTTTCCCCAATCATGAATTTAGACCACATAATGTGCGGTATGAAAAGATACTATATTATTGAAATGATTAGACATTGGTATGGGCAACAAATGTAGATGTCTTAATTTCACCTCCAATTGAATAAATGACATTGAAAATTGGACTTTGAAACAAGGAATCAGGGGCCCGTTTCTCGAAACTGTCATAAGTCTATTAAATTCATGAACAACCTGTTAAAATATGTGTTAATACTATTTGTCTAAGAATAACAAAAGGCTTATGAATTTTCTGAGAAACAGGCCCCAGATTCCTGCTGATGGATCGTGCCAAGCTACCTTGGTCTTCAACCAATGGGTTAAAAGTGTCGTAAAAGTTTTCTTTTTTTATTAGTGGTCTAGAACATAACCTGGGGCCGTATTCTGAAAACTATCTTAAGACAAATATTCTGTTATCGCAGAGTTAAGACAAAATTCGTATTCCGAAAATATCTTATCTTTTCTCTTATCTTTTCTTGTAAGTTCGCTGAGCGCGCATGATGTCAGAGCTGTTTTGCGAAAAGTTAAACATGACGCATAGATATTTCTGTGCGCAAGATAAAATTTTCAGATAATAGGTATTCTGAAAATTATCTTATCTAATTTTTATCTTAAGTACCTTGGCAACAACAAGAAAATTTACAAGAGGTAGGGGCTATTGTATTCAATGATAACTGCGAATTTGCCCTAATTAATCTTTTAGTAAGGGAAGATAATGAGTATGCAGGGTCAACAGGCCTACATAAGAAACATCCCGAAGAAATGAGAGTAGATTTTGCAATTTGTTGCAATTCATGACCTCATTCGAAATGATACACATTTTCATTTTATGGGCTTTTTTGTTGAGAAAAACCAGAAGAAACGTCACAATAGAATCAATTTTACGTCATAAAGAAAATTTAGCTTGCAGACGAAAGCGCACAAATCGCGCAAGATTAAACTACGCCTAATGTTAATGGTGCGCAAAGCGCATCTTAATATTTTTAAAGAAGGGGCACTTCGATTGGTTGACCCAAGTATTTAAAACCTTTAATGATTCGTTGATGGTAAAAACATGGCCGGGAATGGGGCGTGACACAGATAATATAAGGGTGGTCTTAGAGAGATAAGATAATTTTCGGAATACGTCTTAAGCCATATATTAGCGGTCTATTATCTTTTGAGATAAGATAAAAGATAAGATAAAAGATAAACAATTTTCAGAATACCAGCCCAGATATGAAGATTATAATCATAAGGTAGGTAGCACTAGCTATTTCACTAGATTCTAACTGTTAGACCTAATCTAAAATTTCTAGATCTAGGCCTAACGTTAGTCTTCACCTACCTACATCATATGCGATAGAGTCTTACAAGACTAGGCCTACATGTAGATTTCTAATTCAATTGAAGACGATGATGATGAAGGAAAACAGATGATCAAATTAAAAATGAAAATGGGAAGGTGACATCCAGGTGTCTTGCACCAACTTGTAATAATTTAGTTAAAAATATTCAAATGACACAGACAGAGCTAGAGCTCTTCAAGTTAAATGATTTAGTCCTGAAAGTCTGAAGACCTGACTGCAGTGAGTGAGTGCAGTGAGCTTGAGTAGCTAGTAGTAACTATACACAGCCCCGTTGCCGAAGGCGACGGGGCTGTACTTCCACCACCTCCATTTACAGCGAAATAATCAGCGATGATGAGCGATCAGAGGATTATACTGGTCAATTTAATCAATCTAATGTTAAAATTTTGTTGTAAGGTTTCTATGATGTTTCACGCGTAACAACGACTAAAATGAAAGTATATAAGAGCTTAAGCTTCTTGACTTACCAAATTGAATTTTCCGTTGGCCTTGTCTTCTCATTGTGTTGGTGCCATCGCTGCCATTTCTATGACGTCATTTTACTGTGCGAAGACGTATGGCGAAGACAACGCACGCACGGAGAGATATACGTTGAATGATGGACTCAATTTTCCTGTATTTTTCTACATTATTAGTTGATTACTTCATGTGAAACATTCGCAGATGTCACCAATTCAAGGAAAAACTTCAAAGATTTGATTCAATGTGAGTATGAATTCGAATAAGGTATTTTTGACCACGAAATTGTGGTCATGTATAGATATTTTCAAAACTTCGTCAAATATGTCTACTGGTTCGTCAGTTCCCGTCGCTTCGCGACGGGGGCTGGTCGTTTAAGCTAGTAGTAGACTCATCACTGCTCTGTGCTGTGGCTGCTGTGACTTGTTGTGGACAAAAAAAAATAGAGAAGTAAGAGTAAGACATCGTCTGAGCTTACCTGAGTGACCAGAGGAACGAGGTTTGCTCAATGGATTTCGTCTTTATTTCCAAGGTCTTGGAATCCAACTTCAAAGACACATTCCCATCTTCGGCTGTGGCGCCGTAGATACCTGCAGACGCCATTTTGTGCATAATTCTGTCCTAAAATCCGCCGGTACAACCAGATGAAGTGGCACCGATGAGTGATTTCAATAATTATTACACCGAGAGCGCGGGTGCGTCTCGTACTCAGGTGTAATTTAACACACAGCACGCGCGGTTACACTCATTCCTAGTCTTTTTCACGAAAAAATTTAAGTCGCATACGTTCTATTTTGTAATTTCATTTACACACATGATCTGAAATATTAAAAATCAAAATAATATAAGTAATAAATTACCCCCATGTATAAAAATTACATTATAGAAACAACTATTTCGGTTAAAAATGATAGGATAATATCATATTTCTATCTTTGACTGAACTAAAACCTATTCTAAGTGACGCATACGTACGCGTTCGTAAAAACAATCTGGAAACGAGCTCTAGCTCTTCCATTGCATGCCCAGCAATGAAAGGAGGGGATTTCCCTTCCAAACTCGGTGCCAGAACGAGAGGGGCGTGGCGCAGGAGGGGATAATTTTTTCCCTAAAACTAGCAGTCGGCAATATGAGCTGTTAGAGTATATATAAAACTTTCCAATGAGACACACTTTACTTACAAATTAAAGTGTAGGCATAATTAAAGCAGAAATTCGTCAACCCAAGGAGAGATTTAATCTTATAAAAAATAAAACGATAAAAGCAACTTTTGGAAAATTTCGTCAAAATCGGCTATAGAATAATAAGAAAGTTTTGGAAGGATGAAAAGTCGTATTTTCTATGGAGATTTCAAAATCGACAAAATTGTTTCAAAATGGCTGATATAATTTGTCGAAACTCACATCTTACAAATTTTCAGATTTCCTCATTATCTTTTACCCAAGTTCAGAGTTTAATATTTATATGTCAGGGAAAACATGCTTGTATTTCAAAACCACATATGTCAACATCAGAAGGAGATAATTAGAAATGTGAGAAATAAAGAGGAAGTATGACAAATCATCGTATCCACAAAATGAGCCATTTTGATACAACTTTACCAATTTGAGGATTCCCATAAAAAGTACAAGACGTTTCAAGCTTCCATAACTCCCTTATTTATTAACCGATTTTGATGAAACTTTATTTAATTGCTCCTGTCATTTTACTCTTTCTAGAAGATTTATTCCTCCTAGTGTTTAATTTCCCTTTAGATTGAAAATATATATGTTCCATTTTTTATTGTTTAAATACTCTATTTAATAATTTAAAGACATTTATAGCCTTATGAATATTTATTTGAAGTATTATGAGTTGTTAAGGCCTATGTGTTGCAACTTGATATCACCTTTTTTTTTTTAGATATGGGGTAAAGTGAGGTTAGATGAGCTTGTGGGTAAGATGAGCCACCCCTGTAACTCGGAAACTGTAAAATATAAAAGATAGTTTGCACCTACAGAACATTATAAGGACATCTATTAAAATCACTGGGAACAATTTCAAACATGAGCTAAAAATGGGTAGAAATTTGACATTATTTTGTTAATTTACACATTTTTTTAAATTTTCCTATTATCGTAGATATGGAATTATTCTGTCTTCCCACTTGGGACCTATCAAAAATGCTTATTATAAATGATTATATATATTACAGTAGATTCATGTGTAAAAGCATTTGTGCTTCATTTAACATAAAATAAAAAAAATATATTAAAAGTTTTCAAAATGGCGTGTATGGGTAAGATGGGATTTTTTGATGGGTAAGTTGAGCCATACCACAACATATAAATTCTAACTTAAAAGTCCCAATATTTAAAAAGTTGGTTTTTGTAAGTTTTATTTGATTTGTATTTGGTTTTTGTTCTTAGACATAAGTTTTAACAAAGAAGAAAAGACAAGCTTATGAATTTGAACATTCTTTTTAGTAATTCAGTTATTTACCTAATTTGCATATAATACACGCATTTAGTATAAGATCATCTTACCCCAGTCCAGGGAGATGGGAGGAGTCTCCCTGCCCAGGCACTGGCTCATCTTACCTCATGTCTGGGTAAGATGATCCTTTTGACAACTTTTCTTTTGGTGGGAAATTAGACTAATATAAAATGCACTGTTTATAGCTCAATAGGGGAAAAGGGAGAACAGTAGTTGTACTTTATTAATGAATGTAAGCCGTTTACCAGTATTTATTGGTAGTCAGGAGCCAAAATGTAAAAACTGGCTCATCTTACTTCACTTTCCCCTGAGCACACCTCTTTTATCAAAAAATGTATTCTCTTTTTTCTCTGTCTCTTTCTGTCAGTCTCTCTCTCTCTTTAACATCTCCCTCCAATATATTTGATGACCTAAAGTTTTTTTTCAAAAGCCATCCCTCGTTTTCAATCTCTTTCAAGCAGTGGTTTGTCGCCCTCTTACAACAAATACAGTGTTTGCATCCACAATACTGTACTAGAACAGAAATTATTTGCACATTCATATGAATTTACATTTTTGTTGTTTTATACACATCAGGAACTTATTGGCTCCTTATTCACAGCAGAAATCATACTAGATTAGCAGTCTTACAGAAAAAACACTACATTTTACAGCAAATTTATAGTTGCAATATACAGTTTAATATTAAATGAAAATAACATGATTGTATCCATATCATTTTGTATGTTTCTTGTGACTTAGTAGTCACACTAATAGGAGAAATTTGACATAAAACAATATTTGATATTGCGAAGATTAACACAGCTTTGTTACTTTAAAATAAAAGACGAGATAAAATATAAAGAAACAAGAGAATATTTCATTAAAGTGCAGCGGAGTGTTTCTGAAAGTGGAGGGGCCGAGCCAAAAGTGGGGGGGGGGGGAGGCTGAACAGGCTAAAAATCATAAATCTATGGTCATTTTCCCCAAGCCCCCGCAGCTCCATGGCCCTTGATTTAAAATATTTGCCTATACATTTGGGCATGTTAAGGCAATGGAAATATTGAAGTTGAATATAAATATGATAAAACTTGGGCTAATTTAATTGATGTGCCACTAAATTGAAAGCTGTGTGCCACAGTAGATTTCTGGAGTAAATTCTTTCCAGAGTTCTAGATTATCTGGAATCCCAGTGTGGAACTATTTTGTACTGATGATAAAATATGTGCCAGTTAACACAGATATGGATTTATTACCAGAAGCTTATTTAGCTTTGCGTAATGTAATAGTGTTAATTGAAATAATTGTTTGTGCCTATCGGCAAAGTCAGCAAGCCATTAAATGAAATAGTTAAAATTCAACTCCTCTATGATAGATTAAGAATAAAATATAAATAATCTGTCTGTTTAGAAAACATTTGTTTTCACTTTTGAGAAGAAAATTTTCAATTGTGTATCACAGAAAGCATTATGGATAAAGTAAATAACGTGATTAAATTTTCATGAACAAAATTTAAGAATATTTTTTCTAAGTTTGGTTCAAATGACCCTCATCTGCTCATGCATTAAATTGTTAACTGCAAAGTAGCTTTAAGCGATTCAGTAACATTGAATGAGATTCAAATTGTAATTTATTTGATTTAGCTCATTTTGCCACATTATTATAAACATATAGGTTAGTCTGGAAACCCTTGAAATTTGCAAGCCAATTGTTTGCATCAATTTCAAGATATTTATTATTTCATATTCAAACCATTGAAAACCGTTACCATAACGTATTTTAAACAGCATTGCCTTCAATCGTGGCACTGAATATACAGTGTATTCTGTGTTAAGATCAGGCCCCGTAACTAGGGGGAGTTCGGGGGTTCGAAATGAACCCCCCCGCTGGCAGAGCAAAGGTCCGCTTGACCACAAAAAAAAAAAAGATTAAAATAGTAATAAAAAAAAGAAAGAAGGGAAAAACATGTAAATAACGACCTTAGCATACCCCTACGGGTAATATATGGTACTCTTCTTGATGGCCGAAGGCAGAATTTTTTTTTTGACAGATCAAACGGTATCGCAGGGAACGCATGCCCCTCCTCCCTATAATTTGAAAACCACTCCTTGACTATACATGTTAAACTCAGAGAATTTTGGCTACATCCTGTTTTCAAATTCTGGATCCGCCACTAAAAATTTATAACCATTTTTGTTATATTTCAACTATGTAGATGTAAATTGTTGCTGTGTCTCCATTTTCTGTGTTCATCCACAGTTCTGCAGTTAAGTTCATCTCATCCCTAATGACAGATGGTATCATTCATCATGTTTCTTCATTTTCCTGTTCTTGTTTGAGTTTGTTTTTCAGATGCTCATTGATGGTTCCAAAAGGGTTTTTCTTGAATGCCGAATGCTTCAGAACCTCCTGGAATCTTGCACTTTCCTCCAGCCTGGAAACAATGAAGGATAAAAACAATCTGAGATATTATTTATCATTAATTGTCCACGTCATTGATACATATTAAAAAGGTAGGATGGATTTTAAAGAGAGCTGCCAATTCATGTTTTAGTAACACTGTGATTTGTCAAAAGCAGGTGTAAGGTCTAATAAATGTCAACATATATGATTGCCATTACATATACATAAAAGCTTCTTATAAAATGCATGGTAGAAAAAATCTACTTTGTAAAACTGACAATCCTAAAGTGGGAGGGAATTAAATCAAAATGACAATGAAAAAGTGATAAATATCTTATCAAAATAGACAAGATAGCACATAAACCTTTTGTATGCAAGGCATAAAATTAACCAATATCAAATGAACAAATAAGGCGCAATCACAGAACATTATAATCAGCCTACCACGAGTCATTCTCCTAAAGATGGTGAGAACATGTTCATCGAAACATGGAGAGTGAGTGGATCCTTTTCAGGAACACTCATAACCCCAAGAGAGTTTACTTGGCATACTGTGAAATCTTCCACTGCTAACCTTTCTACCACCAATGAAACCTTTAAAAGGAAAGTTCACCCTGGGTTTAAAATGGTTTTAAAAAACATAGAAAAATTAAATAAATATATGAGTGAAAGTTTGAAGAAAATTGACCGAAAAATAACAAAGTTATGAATATTTAAAGTTTTGATTCTGTGACGTCATTTGCGAGCTGCTCTCCTATGTGTTATGTAATGTAAATTCCATAAAGTGTCATTTTTTTCAGAAAAATATTATTTATTTAACCTGTGCCGTTGATATATCATCAAACCTATACATGCCTCTATCAATTCAACCCATTCTTTTATCAAGAACCATGAAAAAATACAAATTTATGGAATTTACATACACAAGACATGGGAGAGCTGCTCGAACGTGTCGCCACTATTTTTGGGTCGATTTAAAAAAAACTTTCACTCATATTTTTATTTCATTTTTCTGCGTTTTTTAAAACAAAGAAAATTCCAGGGTGAACTCCCCCTTTAAGTGACTGAAAGTTAACTACTTACATCAACTTCTGCTTGTCCTTCATTTTGAGTGTGGCTCTTGCCTTCTTTGTTGGCTGCTTGTTCCTGAGACACAAAGAAATAGAACTGTTTAATTGCAAAACAATTTCCATATGCAAGTTTTATACTTATCAAACACAATCAGTGCAATAGCCTTTGGCACTCCCTAACTGATTTTTACATCCCTTCCAAAAATGCAGGTATAGCAGTGGAGATTTTAGGTGCCTTTTCTAGACATGTATATTTGTCTGATAATGGGGATTAGAAAACCCTATGGAAAGCCCATGCTTAAAGAGAAACAAAATTCAAGGCATGCATCTATCATATTCACCTCTGTCTATTGACCTCATTAAGTCTATGTTGACTTTGCTGTAAATGAACTAATTTGTAATCTTTTTATAGAAACGTGTAATACTGGGTAAATCCTAATCCAAGATAAGAGCAAAATATATATTTTTTGTCAACTGTATGTGTGAAAGAGTCAGTGCATAACATTGTAGGAGATATTGAATTCAAAACTGTTTATAGCGCATTGGACAAACAACAAAATACAACATTTGACATGTCAAAGTCCTCATCGAATATTAACCTTGAGTTTGCTGTGTTTGGGGTATAATGAGGTCCAATCCTTAGGATTTCCGACAGTTCTGGAAGAGCTTCATTGAGTGGATGCATGTCACCTACAACAGGTACACCAGCTCTCTTCTTGGCATCAATTGCTTTCCTCTTAGCAGTGCTTATTGTGTCCATTTCTATGAAATATAAGTGGTAATTAAACACACATATATATTTAAATATA
>CALNVZ010002974.1:26245600-26261639 GCA_940671915.1 Paracentrotus lividus | reverse complement strand
GCGGAACTCTCATGGTGCAGACCCCGACGGCGTTGGGGTAGGGAAAGGAGCGTCAAGCCTACAGCCACTGTCAACTGAGGAACTGAGTGTTGATTATAAAGCTGGTGTTATTATGGCCATAACATTTCCTCTTGCTCTATTATTTTTCTGGAAAGTGATCTTCCTGTGACTTGGTATGTCATCAAGTCTGCACTTGGAGAAGAAATTGTATTTGAAACTTCATTATTTCAAGGAAGGCAAGTGACAAATTACCGGTTTCTTGTTATAAAGCGCTTTGCTGTCATTGTCAAGTCATTTGTTAAGACAAAGCACTTAGGCTCTACAGTATATTATTACCCCCGTCATTGGATTAATTTATGATCTCGTACTTTTACTGTGCACAATCCTTGAGGAGCATTCCAGCTGGTCACCTGTTAGCATGGTTAGGCGCACACAAGTACATGCTAAAGCGAACCACATATAGCATAGCATTAAAAAAGACTCCTTTTTTTCTTGCCATTTTTTAATGATTTTACTTTAAATATTTCGAAACAGAAAAGCAACATTTTGATGACTTTTAAATTTTGAATGATTTTTTTTTTTATAAATGACAATAAAGTTGAACATGTTGAGAAACTAAAAAGACTGGATTTGGAGACAAAAAAACAAAAATGATTTAGACCCTGTAACTTTTGTTTTACTTTTATCTTTTGGCCAAAATATGTTGTTGACAAATAACTTGTTAGACCCTATATTTAATTTATTGTCTTTTTCTAAATCAAGATCTGTTTCACACAAATTGTCTCCTGCACTCTCCATATTTCTGTCTAATTTGTCACTCGGTTTATAATCTGCAAGGTACTTGAAAATAATATAATAATATTTGTATGCAATGGTCTGCAGCGGCAGCCAAGTCCGAAGTCTGTATCCTGATCTACCACTCCTGCTTGGAAGGTCAGTTTTGTTCATATACTTCAAATTTGAACTAAAAGCAAATTTCTGGACTACAGGCAAATCAATCAGGATAACGTCTTTTTGAATTTAAAATGGCTCATTGGTTTTTACCTTCCCTTTACTTTTCAGATGTTCTGACATCTCTGACCTCAGATTGTCCATCCTGGATCCCTGCTGAAGAACGATCATACCTTAATGACAGGCTATCAGAGACACTGAGAAGGATACCTAGTCCAAAAACACAACAAGAATTTGAGGATCTAATCCAGTTTGGAGAACCTCTGATTATCACAGATGCAATGAAAGGTAGGTCTTTACCTAGACCGAGGCTGCTCTGTCTTCATCGTAATCCCCTCTGAAGACAGAGAGCTACCATTGCGCGAGCTGTTCAAACTGCAGTGCCATGATTCCTTGTTGAATTTCCCCTAAATTTCATTGGGAAAAACTTAGGGAAACCCCCCAAAACCAAATTCAACAAGACAGTTGGGCATCAAGGACAAGAAACAGATAGATCTAGAGAAAATCTATTTCCAGATGTTGTTATAGCAAATCTTGGATCAATCAAATATGATCACCGAAAACACACTAGGCTGTATACACTGCAGTTTGAACAGCCGCGCGCAATGGTAGCTCTCTGTCTTCAGAGGGTAAGCCCTACGATTAAGACAGAGTAGCCTCGGTCTAGTCTTTGCCTTGATCTTGGAGAGATTGTATTATTTTGGACGTTTTCAATGAAGGGTATCATGTAGCCTTCTGGCTCTCATTATGAGTATTATTAACCATATACCAGACATCTGAGTAATGTAATTTTTACATTTATTGCGCCACTTTCATAAACCAAAGAAAGAGCGGACCGAAAATTGTTTTATTGACCTGGGCAATATAATTCTACTCAGGGAAATGCATGCTTGTACACCCTCAGTCTATATAATATCAATTGTTATTAATAATTTCAATGGATAGAATCTTACACAAACTTTAAATCAAACCCGTAAATTCAGTGTTTAATGTGAGGTGTTTATTCTTCATTCAATGTATTTTTTGTTTAATATTTTCAAAGGATGGGAGAGCTTTGGGACATGGGATTGTGATTCTTTTTGTAAGCAGTATGAAGAGGCTGACTACTTTGATTGGCAGGTAAATTTTGCTCTTACATGTATTAATGTTGTAATATCTGCAACACAAGAGGCCTCTTTCCCACTTGTCTTGACTGATTTTGCAGATAGACAAAGTTGAAGACATGCTTAGATGAACTCGGTATCAGAAAACACGTATGAAGCAAACGAGACTGCAAAACTCCATGTAGCATAAGGGTGTTCCTATATGAGAATGTAACCTTCTAACATGTGCACGTTTATAAAAAAAAAATAAAAAAAAGTAATAAAGAAAAAATTGCACATAAACTGTGTAATCCAGGTAACCATCAAATGCATCTCATCAAATACATGACCCCAATTTCTTGGCATTTGATGGTCACATACTTTTGCCTCCAGAAAGAAAAAAAACATCCCTCATTATTGTTTTGAATGCTTGGACAAATTCGTCCAAGGGAACTACAACAAAAAATAATTGAACTTGTACTGGTAAATATGGTTCAAGTATTGTCACTTTACATTGACTTTCCTTTCCTGTGTCTCAGATTTACAAAATGATGTTGTTTATTTTCCTTACAGGCCGATGAGAAGTTTAAATTGTCCAATATTACAAATGAACCTGGCTATGAGGGCATTAACTGTGCAGCTGGATACATTGAAACATTCTGGCCAGAGAATTCAAATATGTGAAGGTAAGAATTCGCTCAGTGCATGGGATTGTGATTCTTTTTGTAAGCAGTATGAAGAGGCTGACTACTTTGATTGGCAGGTAAATTTTGCTCTTACATGTATATAATGTTGTAATATCTGCAACACAAGAGGCCTCTTTCCCACTTGTCTTGACTGAGTTTTGCAGAATAGACAAAGTTGAAGACATGCTTAGATGAACTCGGTATCAGAAACACGTATGAAGACAAACGAGACTGCAAAACTCCATGTAGCATAAGGGTTGTCCTATATGAGAATGTAACCTTCTTAACATGTGCACGTTTATAAAAAAAAAATAAAAATAAAGTAATAAAGAAAAAAATTGCACATAAACTGTGTAATCCAGGTAACCATCAAATGCATCTCATCAAATACATGACCCCAATTTCTTGGCATTTGATGGTCACATACTTTTTGCCTCCAGAAAGAAAAATAAAACATCCCTCATTATTGTTTTGAATGCTTGGACAAATTCGTCCAAGGGAACTACAAACAAAAAATAATTGAACTTGTACTGGTAAATATGGTTCAAGTATTGTCACTTTACATTGACTTTCCTTTCCTGTGTCTCAGATTTACAAAATGATGTTGTTTATTTTCCTTACAGGCCGATGAGAAGTTTAAATTGTCCAATATTACAAATAGACCTGGCTATGAGGGCATTAACTGTGCAGCTGGATACATTGAAACATTCTGGCCAGAGAATTCAAAATATGTGAAGGTAAGAATTCAGTAGTGTCTGGTATGAAGTTTTCAGGTTCATTTAGTTTAATATTTACTTACTAAGTATTGTATTTATGGAAAGGTAGCTCAGCGTCCAGGGCTGTAAAGAAAGAGAGTTTGGCTAAACTCGTTTGAGTTGTTAATTGCATGTTGCTTTGTTCGGCAATCGCAATACAGAAGAACATATGCCAAGTTTTAACCTATTGAAACAAGTTAGCCAGACTCTCTCTATACATGTACCGCACTACCAGCAATCCTGTAATAGCGCCATCTTTTGTCAAAAACTACCTGTACTACATGTATCTATTTTCTCTCCCCTTATGGAACATTCTGATCAAGTCGTCTTATATGCCCACTTGATGCCCACAATGATTGCAAATATATTTGCTGCTATTTACAATTAAAAGTAATCAAATGAGTACAATGATTAATTTCCAATCAGAATATAAAACCAATTTTATTGTGTGCTAAGCATTAAAGATTGTTGATCGGTCATAAAAGGTATATTGATTTTATTTTGGGCAATCCATCCCCGAGTATATTTTTTTAAAATTTGACAGATAGTTCAGAAATTTTTGAGGAGGAAGTGAATACAAGTAATGTTGTCTAAATATATGGTCTTGCATTGCTACCTGGGGGCTGCCATTTAGACTTATCAGGACTTGTCCTCATGCTATGTCACATTATCATGAAAATGGTAGCTTGGAGATGAATGTGGGAGACCATATCTTTTGACATGATAATTTTGATTTATTCATTTATCAAAGATATTTGAATAAAATCTTGCATTAGAATTTAACTGTAAAAAGGCAATTTCATAAAGTATCCGACCCCCTATATGCCAGACCTTCCTGAAATAGTATGTCTTTGCTGTCCACTTAATATAAAAAGGCGTAATGTTTTCATACAATATCATCATGATATGATGAGTTCATGAAGTGGAGTAAAAACTGATTAAAATGGAGGTTGGATGTAAAAAAAATGTTGTTAATTTATGAAATTGCCCAAAATTACCGTAATAATAAGCACACTTGTGCTTTTTCTCCATTAAGACTCACTTTACATAGCCTACATACATGTATAAGAAACCATCATGAGCATGGTGGGCTGATCCCCTTTAGTGAAATGTGTTATTGTCCCAAATGTGAGGTAGAACCATGTTAATTATGTGTGTTTTGATCAGGAATGGATGAGGAAGATGTCTCCAATGCCTTCATTTCTTCCAAGCAATGCCTTGCCTGACAATGCACCAGTTACAGGGTTCATAGGGGTTCCTGGGACTGGAGTCTCCCCTCATCTTGATGAAATGTGTGACACCTTGATGACAGCACAGGTGAGAATAGGAGTTTTACTCTTTATTTACCATAAGTACTGATTTGACCTACCGAAAAATAGCAACTGCTATTAAACCGAAAGGTTTCATTGTGGAATATAATGGCTGTGAATTATGTTCTGTTTGAATGTACTAATACTAGTCTTTAAGGTGATGTCATAAATTAGTTCATTACAAGAACAAGAAGCAAACTAGTCAAGATTTTTGGGCGCAATTTTCTAGTTCCCAATTGCAATCATGCGCACATGTGTGTACATGTATGTGTCTAGCTACGGGGTCAGTATAGTCTATTGCCATTATAAGGTACTCAGGCCCTAGCCAATTAACTCACTAAAATACAAACGTTATACTGATAAGAAAACCATAGAGAAACATGTGCTCATGTTTGAATCTTGGATGGGAGAAAAGCCTCACCATAAACTTTGTTTCATTTATTGCTTGTCATAACGGGAGCACAACAAGATTTCATTACAACAAGGTGGCTTGGCTGGGTCCTCACCATGTTTATAGAACTCATAAACAGTCTATTATTATGGAATGGAACTTGACAGTGTAGTAAATATTAATCTGCCTGTACTAATTTTAGTTCAGTGGAGTGAAGAACTGGAGTCTATCCTGGCCAGTGAAAGAAGATGGAGTGGTGAAATGGAGGAAGCCAGT
Organism: Paracentrotus lividus; assembly: GCA_940671915.1. NCBI lineage: Eukaryota > Metazoa > Echinodermata > Echinoidea > Camarodonta > Echinidae > Paracentrotus > Paracentrotus lividus. The sequence continues at coordinate 26,256,188 of CALNVZ010002974.1, read as the reverse complement.
TGTCTTTACACTTTACCCAGGTAATATGGAAAAGCTTTCTTCTCCTCAATAATTAAGGGATTTTTTTTGCGATGGGATAATCCATGAAAGTTTGGGATTGAGACTGTATAAATCAGTGTGGGAGGATTGAATTATAGCCTACACCTAAATTTTATGATCTTACACACCATATATTTATAGAAGCCTTACCCGTGCACTGTAACATAAAAGATATGATCGATCCTATGATTGATGTCGATATCAATCGTAAGTCTATGGTAAATGTAGATGTGTTGTGGTCTCGTGGAGTAGTCGCGGACTGTCGATCACAAGGTACACAGTTCGAATCCCGGCGCGGCTTACGAGTGTTTTGGCAAGACACTAATCTACACATGCCACACTCAACCCAGGTGAAGTAAATGGGTACCAGTAGGAAGAAATTCCTCTAATGTGTGTTGCGCCTTCAGGCTGCCTAGCTTAGCCTGGTAATCATAAGCGAATACTTAAGCCCCATGAGCGTCGAAAGACGGACCTGAGTGCTATATAAGTACCCACTATCATTATTAATTATTATTACCGTGTACCATCATATGATCGATTGTATCTCATTTATGTTGCAGGGCACTGGATGCATGAGAAGCACACAATTTGTGGTTGTGTGAAATGTTTGAAATTGATTATACATCTTGTTATATTTCCCTTTTTGGGGTCCAATATTCACCAAATTTTGTCTTCAGATATTCAAATTACATCAACAAATTTGGATAAATCACATGTTTCAAGCGAATTTTCAAGTAGTATAAAAAGTAGTATTTGAATACCGATGATTAGCTAGTCAGCTATTCAAATCTGAGACCTAATGCGATAGAGGCAAGTATTTGCAGAGGCTGAGCTTGAACAAAAAATGAGAATTTAATATGTTGAAAATGGACATTTCAATAAATTTCACAGCTTTTTATGTGATGTCTAATGCAATGTTACTAGAAATAAACCTATCTTGTTGTTCATGAAATAATAGATTATTAATTTATGGTTATTTTGTCTGTGATTTTCTTATTGATTCCCTGTTTAGGTGACATGATGTTTTGGTATGCCAACATGAGGCATCACACAGAGGTTGTCCATGGCTGCTCCTTAGCTTTAGCTTTCATATCCAAACACCAGCACCAAAGACCTACTTCTCGGAGCAGCGAAAAACTCATTTCAGACCTTAGTGATGAGGACCGTTACAGGTTGTATGAGGAGACACACACGTTGGATAAGTTCTTCCTTGACAAATGCCAGCTGGTGATGAAAATGATCAGGTCTTCATAAAATAATTTATAAGAACTTGTTCAATTCTTTGGATGTTATTGATTAAATGCTATTGTCAGATTTAAGGGTAGAGCAAAGCTCTTTCTGAACGCACTCTTAATGGCATTTCATGCTCCCAGACATGTTGATGTTCTTGAGAACAAGTTGTTTAGAGGAAGATCGGAGGTGCATATCGAAAACCAGACATGTCATGTATGGTCTCAATGAGAAAAATATGACAGCTGTAAAGATGTCAATAAATAGCCTTTGAATGAGAAAATAAGTGTCGACTACCACTCATCTTATGACATGACTGTGAAAGAAATTGAAATTCAAATGGATATGGAATTGTTTTAGAGTTACATGTACCATCCCCAGCTGCGATAAGAAGGCAGTACAACAAACTCTGTCATTGTTGCATATTTGTAGACGGTACAGTAGCAGATTCAGCTGTAGATTCTATTCAAAGTAAATTTCTTGATTGTGTAATTTAAGGAATATTTTTATAATCTCGTAATTTTTATGTCTTCCAATTACATAAAACTCTTCAATATATTAGAGGCATGATGTCTTGTAGATAATTCTATAGCCAAGGGTGTGAACAACAATGAAAAACATATCTAAACATTTTGAAAATTGATAATAATAACAATACATTGTATTTATTAAAAGTTTCAAAGCGCTGGAGTATGTGAGTTAGATAACTGACTGCTTTAATCTTTCTAAGTCACTGGTAAGTGATGGCACTGTGCAATAATAATTGTGAGCACCCACCCTCCGCCATGCTGCATGTGTTGCCATCTTGGATTCTGCTGGGTTTTTTTTCTCGAGAAGTCATTGGCAAGCAATTTTCGCATTCACAATAAATTTGTGAATAAGCTTATAGTTGTGACTGTTTTTTTTTTGTGTGTGTGTGTGTATGAAATTAGGTATAAACTTGTTCTTCCTATATTTTAGGAAATTTAGGGAATGCTAGTATTGTAGATAAGTTTGATATTTTTGGTAAAACTTCAAGTTGATATTTACTTTACATACCTTTTATAAGTATTTAATGTATCTTCAGAAATCTCAATAAATTTATGAATAGAGTGAATATGCAAAAGGTGTTTCACGTGTGCAAGCCTTCAGAATCAATTACTGCAGCCAATTTCAAATGCTAGTGAAAGTCTTTATTTCAACACTGAAGCCGACATCCAGGATACCTATCACGTCTCTATCCTGAGCTAAATTCTTAATACAGTGTATGATGCAATGTTGCTACTATGGCCATCTACTTCTGACAAAGTATGTTTGGGAGTAAATGTGGAATCGCCACTTTGCCACGGACCACGTAATATTACGTGCTCATGCTATTGTCTGCGCTTTGTCTGTTTTGAAGCGTCAGCGCCATGCTGGTCATACGCGTACTGTGAAATAGGCACTATGCAGCAGCCAAGTGGTTAAGTGCTGCCTAAAATTTTTGGCTTTACTATCGACTGCCTAGTTTCCCTAGCTGTCATGGGACACTTCCCTCGCAAAAAAAAATTAATTAAAAATAGGCTGCGTATTTTGGTGTTACATCACTATTTCAAGTCTCTTGTTTACTAAAAAGTCATAGCCTACTGAGTCCCCTATAAAGCTGTGATGTCCCCTTTACTTGACACAATGCGTCTTGTCTTCAAAATTTTAAAGAATCGTGGCTATTTACAGTCTTACTCCGTTACCATTGACTCCTTTGTGACAATTAACGTGTAGATTCAGTTCCTGTGCCAATTTATGACTAATTTTCCCTTGCCATTTCAAGTCTTATGCCATTTTTATTTTCTCTCTCTTGAATTATTTCCCAAAGCCCTTCATATGTTTAACTCATTAAAGGGATGCAGTAACATTGAATGATATTCAAATCACATTTATTCGATTTAGCTTATTTTGCCAACATAATTACAAACACTTAGGTCAGTCTGGTATCTCTTCAAAATTGCAAGCTAATTGCTTGCTTTACCTTCGAGATATGAGTGATTTCATACTCAAAATTTATAAACCGACACCGGATGGTTTATAAAACCATGTGCTTTTCCACACACCCATTTCCTGCTGTAAAGTCCCCCGTCTCTAGCGGCCTGACAGGCTATCAGAACAGGGTACTGGTGTTCGACTGTATTCTTGGCATTGTTTGTTAGACTGTTTTAAGGTAGTAAATGAATTCCATTTGATCTGAAACTTTCAGTAGTTTGTTTTTACCGTTGGAACAATATAATTTTATTAATCTTGATATAATTGCTCTTGTTTTTGAAAGCTACTCAATCCCTTTAAGCTGCAGAATATAGTAAGCAGCTTTCTATAGGTCATGGGTCATAACATGTATATATTATGCAAATTCGTTGAAAAGAAAAAAATGAAGAGCAAGAAGATGGAGATGGTGTGTGTGTGAGAGGGAGAGAGAGAGAGAGAGAAAGTTGGGAATGCAGGTTTGAGATAGCATTTAGAGTCTTTTATGCCATCTTATGCATGCTCTTTTATTGCAGTTTTACCAGTTTTGCATTAAAAAAAACACTACCTATGCATAAAATTTGTCCAGTGCAATTATCATGCTGTGGAATGAAAATGTAGTCTCGTAGTCTTGTCTCTTTTTTAAGTGCATATTTAGACAAAATATATAAGTATGTATTAGTAAGAGTGCCAAATTGCCAATTGTGCATTGGTGTTTTAATTTTGTAAGGATGTTCAAATCACATGTTCTTGGTTATCACTTGGCACAGAGATCATGTTATGCTCTCCAAGGAATTAATTGGATGTTGCCCCGTAAGAAAAAAAAGACAATTGAATTGTATTTGTGTATGTAATCAAATGATTTCCATTCAATCAACAATATATGTAAAGGCAACAACCTACATTGATGAATGTTTTCAGACCAAGAAGAAATTTGAAAAACAAATTGTGTATAAATGGACTTCAGAGAAAAAACAAATTTATGGCAAGGAGATGTTTTATAATTGCTCTCAAAGTTTAATACTTTTGACATGTGAAGATATCTAAACCATGGTCGTAATTAAAGGACTCATCCGGGCTGGAGTTTGCATTATTAGAAAAATAAAGTAAAATCGAAAAAGCACAACACTGAAAATTTCATCAAAATCGTCCAAAAATCGAATTAGAAATAGGAAAGTTATGAATTTTCTTAGGTTTTGAATTTTTAAGGAAACAGTTCTTCAAATTGGCAAACTGATGATGTCTCAGTCCCCCTAATTTCTTTGTATTTTGTTGTATGAATATACCAATTATCAAGATTTTCTGCCCCAAAGACATAAAAACATGGATTAATCCTTGTGGAATGTTCAAGGTCACAAGTGTTTTACTTATTTCAGTATGAGGGACAGATTTCTGTGTCCGCAATATATGAAAAAATGAGATAAATAGGAAATTCATATAATAAAATACACAAAAAGTAGGGGAGTGTGACATCATCAGTTTGCTCATTTGAATATTCAAATATTGAAATGAGACAATGAGACATAAATATTGCCAAGAACTGTTTACTAAAAATTAAATACCTAAAAAATGCATAACTTTGTTATTTTTCATCCAATTTTGATGAAGTTTTCTGTGTTGTGCTTGATGAATTTACTTAATTTTACAAAACTTTTTCATTTCAGCCCGGAGTCCTCCTTTAATAACTTGATTTTCATATTTGTGGATTTACACCCTTTTGGAACGAAACGTCTTTTATATTATGTCACCATATTAGCTCGTGCATTCGATATGAGAGAATCATAGTATGAATAGTATCTGGTTTCTATAGATCTTGATTTTGAAATAAAGATATTAGGCCCTATATTTAGAATTAATCATGATTTATCTATTCTTGTGTGAAATGTTTGTTCCAATCATAAAAATACCAGACAGAAATGGCGATTCCGTTGTAATGTTAAAGGGGAATTATCCCTCTGAGAAATTTAGCTTCAGTGAATGGAGACAAACCCCAAATCATATTGGGAAAGTTTCAGAAAAATCAGGCAATGAATAAGAGAGATATGAATTTTTAGATTTTGAGATCACTTATGATATGGAGATCCTCCAATTGGCAACGCGACCATGATGTGTGATGTAATGCAGGGAGATCTTTCCCATATCTATTGTACACATTCTACTAAAATCCTCTTTTTTTCTTGATTCTAAAGGGAGAATAAAGAATCTTTTTATGGGATGACTTGTAAATATATGAAAGTCATAATATATTTGAAAAGAAAGCTGTTCTATCATTAGAATGAAAATAAAGAGACCTTTTGAATAGTTTTTTGTGCACACCATATGGGAGTTATCCCTTTGTGACATCACAAATGGTGACCGCATTGCCAATGGGAGATTTCCTATGTCATTAGAGATCTCAATATTCAAATACTCATAACTTTCTTATCATTTATCCGATTTTCACCAAACCTTCACTAATGTGCTGATTTGATTTGTCTGGATCCACAGTAAGTCAACTATCTACAAAGGGATAATTCTCCTTTAAAGTTATGTGGGTTATGTTCACAGAAGCCGCGCGGCGCCGACTGAATTACAGCCTATACCGAGTGAGTAAAAAAAAACTTTACACTAGAAAAATGTCAATAAAAGAAAAACCATATATAAACCCTAAATTATTTTACATATTCTGAAAGAGTAACTCCTCCTTCATCTTTTGGTACCATGTTTGTGTGATTTGTCTTTACGCTTGGATGAACACGACGCATTGTTTGCGAACATGCAAATTTCGAATTGTGCCAGGGTGGGGATGAAATTGAACAACAAAAGCTGACAAAAAAGCAACTCCATCATGAATAAAAGAGCATAACTTTTTAACGAAAATGTCTTCCGCTTAGTAACTTGGCAGGGGTGTTGTTACACATATTGACTCCATTTTGTATGAAAATGAGATAAATCCGTAGAGTCAGGCATGAGTGAGCACACGTCAAAGACAAAATAATCTCTTTTCAAAAGTATTAGAGAGGCCTTTTTAGGTCTGTCAGTGGCAATTTAGTCTTTGATGTGTACTCATTCGTGCATTACTTGGCGAGTCAATCTAATTTTCATACAAAATGTAGTCAATATGTGTAATAACACCCCTGCCAAGTTATTAAGCGGAAGACATTTCCGTTAAAAAGTTAAGCTATTTTATTCATGATGGAGTTGCTTGTTTGTCAGCTTTTGTTGTTTCAATTTCATCCCCAACCTGGCACAATTCGAAATTTGCATGTTCGCAAACAATGCGTCGTGTTCATCCAAGCGTTAAAGACATACCACACAAAAATGGTACCAGAAGATGCGGGAGGAGTTACTCTTTCAGAATATGTAAACTAATTTAGGGTTTATAATTGGTTTTCTTTTTATTGACATTTTTCTAGGTGTAAAGTTTTTTTTTGGACTCACTCGGTATACTTGGACGCTGCTGGAATTGGCCATCGCCTGCGACTACTGTCTAAAGGGCCTGTCCCACAGAAGGCGATCGTTGTGGCGACAACCTATGCATGTTAGAACCTGCCAGAATCGTGTCAGAATCGTAGGTGACCGAAGATCATATACGTATCTACGACTCTGTCTACGATAGGTTACGACAACGACTTGCTTCCACGCAAACAATAGGCTAACAATAGCTGGTATCGAGTTTTATCCGATAATACAATAGCCTCGACTTCGCGCATCTCGCGGCTCGACTTCTCTTGTCGCAGCTTAAAATCAAACAAAATATGAACTTGCGCCACTGTGGCGATCCTTGCGACTGACACAGGCGATTGAGTGTTTTCTACCTGATGGCAGCCTGTCGCCTTGAGGTTCGTGATAGTCCTCTCGATCGCGCATCATAATTTGGGTCGTGAGTGATTTTTGAAAATTTCAAAAATTAGCGGCGACTGCACTATCTGATTGGATTGAGGCCTATCTGATTTTTGGTGAATGTTGGTGGCGACAAAGGCGTAGCGGCTTAAATTTCACTGCTCGTTAGGTTCAGCGATGCGAGCAACGTACTGTTGGAGCGCGATAACCTACAACTAGCCGCTGTTCCGCTTTGCTAAACAAATTCTATCTGGCGACAATCTACGATAGCACTTGTCGCGACAAGAGAAGACAGGCTACGGTCACTGACGTCAACCCAAATGACGCCGGCTATTGTTTAAACTTGTTGAGAAACCAGCGGTGAACACAATTTTGCTACGTATTTGTTGGCGACAGACGCGATAATTCCACGATCTATAGGCGATTGGACCTGCGCATGGTGGCGATGGGTACTAAAAGTAGTTCGTTAGGTTGTCGACACAACGATCGCCTTCTGTGGGACAGGCCCTTAAAGGGCCTGTCCCACAGGCGGCGATCGTTGTGGCGACAACCTGATAATTTCATAATTATAAGGAGTTCGTCTTTAAAACGGCGATTATAAACTACTACGACTACAACAACAACTTGTCACCACACTCACAATAGCATGATCGCCAGTTGTCGCAACAACGTATCGCCTCCAGTGGGACAGCCCCTTAAAGAACTCCTCCGGGTGGAGTTGCATTATTACAAAAATAAAGTAAAATCTAAAAGCACAACACTGAAAATTTCAATCAAAATCGGAATAAGAAATAGCAAAATTATGAATTTTCTTAGGTTTTGAATTTTTTTAGAAACAGTTCTCAAATTGGCAACCTGATGATGTCACAGTCCCCCTACTTTCTTTGTATTTTATTGTATGAAATACCAAATTATCAAGATTTTCTGCCCAAGGACATACAAACAGGGATTAATCTTTCTGTGGAATGTTCAAGGTCACACGTGCTTTTACTTATTTCAGTATGAGTGATAGATTTTCTGTATACACAATGTATGAAAAATGAGATAAATAGGTTTTCATAATAAAATACACAATAAGTAGGGGGACTGTGACATCATCAGTTTGCTCATTTGAATATTCAAATATTCATGAAGACCTGCCAAGAACTGTTTTACAAAAAAAAAAATCAATACCTAAAAAATTCATAACTCTGATATTTTTCTCCGATTTTGATGAAATTTTCTGTGTTGTGCTTGTTTAATTTTACTTAGCTTTACAAACTTTTTGATTTCAGCCCGGACTCGTAAAGTGTGGTAGTCGAACAGCACCTGATTGTGAACCTGTAGAGGGCGCTGAAAAAAAAACATGCAGGTGCTGCTCGGAAGCCGATCGTTTTTCAATTTCCCTGATCGCCGCAAGGGCGGTGATTTTACACACTGGGGAGGGGGGATCCCGGAGCGTCCGAGGGCCAGGGGAATAAGTAATAGACTCGAGCGGAATAAAGCGTCCCGAAGATACATTTTGTTTATCAAAAATTTGAAATAGAATGACTACTTTGCACATTACAGGCGCGGATTCCAGGATTTTTCCGAGGGGGGGGGCCCAACTTTGAAAAAAAAATATCTTGCGAGCGGAGCGAGTAACCGACGCGAAGCGCGAGTTAACATTCACCGATATATAGGTCTATATTGACCTAAAACGAGGAATTTAAACAATTTTAATTTTACTCCTATGAAAACAAAATAAATATATACTAGCAAAAATATATATATTATATATAGAATATGTAATTTTTTTTTTTTTTTTTTTTTTTTTTTTTTTTTTTTTTTTTTTTTTTTTTCTAAATACCAGCATGAGATGAAAATCTTAACAATGAGTTAATTGTGCATTATATACTCTACTAAATTGGTATCTGCGAGCGCGAAGCGCGAGCCGAAAATTTTGAGCTCAAAATGGGAGTTATTTGTGCATTATGATTTAGTATCCGCGAGCGCGAAGCGCGACCCGAAAATTTTGGGTTTAAAAAAATATATATGGAATAAATAAAGGGGCGCTTTCTACTGTTATAATATTTTTTTAAAGATAATTGTGTATTATAGACCTATTTAAATCCGCTAAGCGGCGAAGTTATTTGTGCATTATGATTTAGTATCAGACATGTCAGCGAGCCGAAAATTTTGGGTTTAAAAAAATATATGGAATAAGTAAAGGGGGCACTTTCTAGTATTTTAAAATCGTAGATAATTGTATATTAATAGACCTATTTAGAATCGCGAGCGCGAAGCGCGAGCTGTAAATTTTGAGTTAATTGTGTATTATATTTTATACCCTACTAGATGGTATCTGCAAGCGCGAAGCGCGAGCCAAAATTTGGGGGTTTAAAAGATATATAATAATATAAAGGGCACTTTCTAACATAAAGAATTGTAGATGATTATGTATTATAGACCCTATAAGGTATCCGCGAGCCGAAAATTTTAAGTTTTAAAAATATATGGAACAATAAGGGGCACTTTCTGATATTAAAAATCGTAGATAATTGTGTGTTATAGACCCTATTTAGTATCCGCGAGCGCGAAGCGCGAACTGAAAATTTTGAGTTAATTGGTGTATTATATTATATACCCACTAGATTGGTATCTGCGAGCGGCGAAGAGCGAGCCGAAAATTTGGGGTTTAAAAGATATATAGATTAAAATAAAGAGGCACTTTCTAGCATAAAAGAATTGTAGATAATTGTGTATTATAGACCCTATTTAGTATCCGCGAGCGCAAAGCGCGAGCCGAAAATTTTTGGGTTTTAAAAGATGAGGCTATATGCAATAAATAAATGGGTAGGCCTACTTTCTAGTATTTTTTTTTTTTTTTTTTTTTTTTAGTATTGTGTATTATAGACCAATTTAGCATCCGCGAACGCGAAGCGTGAGCTGAATATTTTGAGTTAATTGTGCATTATATCCCTACTAAATTGGTAGGCCTATGTGCGAGCGCGAAGCGCGAGCCGAAAAAGTTGGAGCTCTAAATTGGAGTTATTTGTTGCATTCTGATTTAGTATCCGCAAGCGTGTAGCGCGAGCCGAAAAAGTTAAGTTTTAAAAGATATATGGAATAAATAAAGGGGCACGTTCTAGTATTCCACGAGGCGACTATTTTCCATCCAGGCCGAGGGCCCACTAGACCGAATGTCACGAGGCCTCTTGTCTTTGTGAAATTTTGGAAACTTTAGTCTTAAATACTTTTTCCTTATTTTTACTTTTCGTCAGTAATGTATTTCTTTTCTTAAAAAAAAAGAGAAAATCGGCCTCGTGGATTTTCCTACATTATAGGCTTTAGTTATGGTCGTTTAGAACAATTAGGCCTATTTCGCGCTTATTGAATAAAGTTTTGCGAATATTGGTACAAACATCGGGCTTTATTCCCTTCTCTTCTTTCTTTCTTTCTTCTTCTTTTCTCTCCCTTTTCTCCTTCCCTTTTTTTTTTTTTTTTTTTTTTTTTTTGGGGGGGGGCGGGCCCGTCGAGCCCCCCCCCTGGATCGCGCCCTGCATTT
>CALNVZ010002974.1:26225474-26245575 GCA_940671915.1 Paracentrotus lividus | reverse complement strand
TGATTAAATGCTATTGTCAGAATAGGGTAGAGCAAGCTCTTTCTGAACGCACTCTTAATGGCATTTCATGCTCCCAGACATGTTGATGTTCTTGAGAACAAGTTGTTTAAAGAGGAGATCGGAGGTGCATATCGAAACCAGACATGTCATGTATGGTCTCAATGAGAAAAATATGACAGCTGAAAGATGTCAATAAATAGCCTTTGAATGAGAAATAAGTGTCGACTACCACTCATCTTATGACATGACTGTGAAAGAAATTGAAATCAAATGGATATGGAATTGTTTTAGGGTACATGTACCATCCCCAGCTGCGATAAGAAGGCAGTACAACAAACTCTGTCATTGTTGCATATTTGTAGACGGTACAGTAGCAGATTCAGCTGTAGATTCTATTCAAAGTAAATTTCTTGATTGTGTAATTTAAGGAATATTTTATAATCTCGTATTTTTATGTCTTCCAATTACATAAAAATCTTCAATATATTAGAGGCATGATGTCTTGTAGATAATTCTATAGCCAAGGGTGTGAACAACAATGCAAAACATATCTAAACATTTTGAAATTGATAATAATAACAATACATTGTATTTATTAAAAGTTTCAAAGCGCTGGAGTATGTGAGTTAGATAACTGACTGCTTTAATCTTTCTAAAGTCACTGGTAAGTTATGGCACCTGTGCAATAATAATTGTGAGCACCCACCCTCCGCCATGCTGCATGTGTTGCCATCTTGGATTCTGCTGGGTTTTTTTTCTCGAAGTCATTGGCAAAACAATTTTCGCATTCACAATAATATTTGTGAATAAGCTTATAGTTGTGACTGTTTTTTTTTGTGTGTGTGTATGATAATTAGGTATAAACTTGTTCTTCCTATATTTTAGGAAATTTAGGGAATGCTAGTATTGTAGATAAGTTGATATTTTTGGTAAAACTTCAAGTTGATATTTACTTTACATACCTTTTATAAGTATTTAATGTATCTTCAGAAATCTCAATAAATTTATGAATAGAGTGAATATGCAAAAGTGTTTCACGTGTGCAAGCCTTCAGAATCAATTACTGCAGCCAAATTCAAATGCTAGTGAAAGTCTTTATTTCAACACTGAAGCCGACATCCAGGATACCTATCACGTCTCTATCCTGAGCTAAATTCTTAATACAGTGTATGATGCAATGTTGCTACTATGGCCATCTACTTCTGACAAAGTATGTTTGGAGTAAATGTGGAATCGCCACTTTGCCACGGACCACGTAATATTACGTGCTCATGCTATTGTCTGCGCTTTGTCTGTTTTGAAGCGTCAGCGCCATGCTGGTCATACGCGTACTGTGAAATAGGCACTATGCAGCACCAATGTGGTAAGTGCTGCCTAAAATTTTTGGCTTTACTATCGACTGCCTAGTTTCCCTAGCTTCATGGGACACTTCCCTCGCAAAAAAAAATTAATTAAAAATAAGCTGCGTATTTTGGTGTTACATCACTATTTCAAGTCTCTTGTTTACTAAAAAGTCATAGCCTACTGAGTCCCCTATAAAGCTGTGATGTCCCCTTTACTTGACACAATGCGTCTTGTCTTCAAAATTTTAAAGAATCGTGGCTATTTACAGTCTACTCCGTTACCATTGACCCTTTGTGACAATTAACGTGTAGATTCAGTTCCTGTGCCAATTTATGACTAATTTTCCCTTGCCATTTCAAGTCTTATGCCATTTTTATTTCTCTCTCTTGAATTATTTCCCAAAGCCCTTCATATGTTTAACTCATTAAAGGGATGCAGTAACATTGAATGATATTCAAATCACATTTATTCGATTTAGCTTATTTTGCCAACATAATTACAAACACTTAGGTCAGTCTGGTATCTCTTCAAAATTGCAAGCTAATTGCTTGCTTTACCTTCGAGATATGAGTGATTTCATACTCAAAATTTATAAACCGACACGGATGGTTTATAAAACCATGTGCTTTTTCCACACACCCATTTCCTGCTGTAAAGTCCCCGTCTCTAGCGGCCTGACAGGCTATCAGAACAGGGTACTGGTGTTCGACTGTATTCTTGGCATTGTTTGTTAGACTGTTTTAAGGTAGTAAATGAATTCCATTTGATCTGAAACTTTCAGTAGTTTTTTTTACCGTTGGAACAATATAATTTTATTAAGGAAAATGAAACTCTAGAGCTACAACCCCATGGTAAACATCTTTCATATATGACAGTCAAAATAAAGCCATCAACCACCCTCATCTGATCTCCATGGAAGGAGAACCATCCCTCCAAAGTGGTTACCTCACGCGTGGAGTGGTGCCGTATGAACTTACCGAGACTAGCATAGACGGGACTACGTACGAAACATCAACACAGTCGTACTCAAAAGACTCACCAAAAAGGCAATATGACAAAAACATGGAAAATTCACTTACCGAATTGTTGGCAATCGTCTTAACCTTATTTCCTTTCCTTGAGCACTGCTCCCTAATGTCCTCAAAGTAGTAGATTTTAGTATTCAACCGCATAATATGTACAATCTTTGCCACTGATTCCACTGCACAAATGAAGCAAGTAATTTAATGGCGGGATAAATTGTGCCGCCCTCTTTTGTCGAAAGCTTGCATTTCGACGATGTCTCTGTCACGAGCGAGTCGAATGTGACATGGCAACAGTAGTTATCTTGTTTGTTTAACTTGTTGTTAGGATGACTAGCTTTTGATTCACTCGCAAATAGAATGAAAAAATAAATAACTAAATAAAAACTAGTATGGCTTAATAATAATAAAATAATAATAATATTAACAAAAGTTTGTTTATTGTTTTTTAAAGCTATGAGTAGAGAGGCCTGTGATTTCTAATTTTTTTAAAGTGAAGGGGCTGGGTCACAAGTGGGGGGGGGGGGGATGGGGCTGAACAAGTTAAAAATCATGAATGTATAGTAACTTTTTGTGTTTTGTACATGTTTGCTGAGAAAAGTTGGCTGAACCTCCTCCCCGCCCCCTCATTATAAATACTATAATGATCTTTTCTTTCCTTCTTTTTTGTTGTTGTATTGATGCAGTTTTTTTTTTCTTTCTTTTTTTGCTTTTAGTTTTTTTTCATTTCATGTTTGTTTTTGTTTTGTTTTTGTTTTTGTTTGTTGTTTTGTTTTGTTTTGTTTTTTTTTGGGGGGGGGGGAATAAGTCCAAATTCTATCCAAGATTTACTAGGGCAATTGTACGTAGGCCTAAATTTCCTGCCCCATTGTCCCCTCCCCAATGAAGGCTTAGATGTATGTACATTGTTAAAAAGAAAATAAATAAATAAAACAGAGACAAAGACAGTTAGATGTATTTCAATTCAAGTTTAATTTCATTTACAAACACATGAAGAAATACAGATATAAGGAATTTAAAAGTAAAGACAAAGTAAACAAGACTAAGCTCCTCCGGGCCCCCATTACCAAAATATCTCGTCCACCCCCAACCCCCATCCTCCATCCACCCCAAAAAAAAGAAAAAAAAAAAAGAAAAAAAGGCTAAGCTGCGGTCCCCATGACAAAAATATTTCGTCCAGCCCCCCCCCCCCCCTTTCCACCCCTAAAGAAAAAAAAAAGTAAAAGAAAAGAAGAAAAAGAAAAAAGAAAAAAAAAAAGGCTAAGCTCCTCCGGGCCCCATGACAAAAAATACTTCGTCCAGCCCCCCCCCCCCCTCTCCACCCCTAAGAAAAAAAAAAGGGAAAAAAAAAAAAGAAAGAAAAAAAAAAAAAAAAAAGGCTAAGCTCTTTCCGGCCCCATGACAAAAATATCTCGTCCAGCCCCCTCCCCCCCAAAAAAGGGGGGGGAATTGACGGCAGGCCCGTAGGCACTCAACCCTACCCTATGGCCGATACACGATGACCTTGATGAAAAAAAACATCTTCCATTTTTTTTTTTTTTTTTTTTTTTTTTTTTTTTTTTTTTTTTTTTTTTTTAAATACTCAAGTGTGGAAGGTAGGTTAACATTTGTTATTTTACGCGATGTTTACATAACACACCTCTCCGCATAATCGTGATCGCGATCGCAGGCACTCTCTATCATATCTCTGTATTTCCATTTCATTTTTTCTCAAAGCGACCATACGAAATCGAGTGGCAGAAAATCGGAAGACTGCTGAAAATCGGTGAGTTTTTGCTCTCATTTCACCTTTTTAGTTCAGCTAAGCATTGTCACAGATTAGTTATGGTTTAAAATAAGATTGAAGTGCACATTAAGTCACAAATTTTAACGTTATAATGGGATTGAAGTGTAAATTAGGTTAGAAATTATTTTTTTGTAACCACGCCAGAGTGTCGTAGAGTCGGAGGCACGAGTTTGATATATCAAACGAGTGTAGTGCATGAGTGGGTTACCTTGGGTTAGACATCGCTAAATGGAGGTCGCCATGTTGGCTGGGCTGGAGCAAAACTGTGACGTCACTTGCGAACAACCCCCACTCAGCTATGTTTTGTACACTATCATACACTAATCACGATTTAATTTTCCGAATCACAATATATAAGTTATAAATTATAAAAAGACATATTGAATAATCAAATATTATATTATCATGTTTTATATTATTATTATTTTGTTTTTATTCTAACTTTTATTCAAAAATTAATAAAATACAGCTCTAAATTTACGATCATCAATTCAACAATAACTGGACGCGTACGCGTGCGTATTTTCAGAAAGCTAGCCAAAGCTGCTTTTCACTGTCGCTACCGCCCGCTGTCGCAGCCGGCCGGGCTGGTATGGGGAGCGATCCTGTCTCTGTTCCGGTCGCTAACACTGGCTGGCTCGACGGACGCGTACGTGCGCCATAGCTAGCTTTCATCAAACGCCGAGTACATACACCGCACATCGAAACATTCAACTTTATCCATCTGATTGTGTCCTTTTGCTTCTTTTATTGTAAAATTGCAGCAGACTGCTTTGCTTAGTATTTGTTCTTCGTTATCTAGAGTCTTCACGTATAAGAATTTTCTGCGAATATTGGCCAATGGAGGGTCCAAAAGCCTACGACTTTGATCCACTGTACTCTCCAAAAGAACTTCTTGCTCGAGCAGCTGCCCGAGCTGCAGGCCAAGTACCGGTACCTGGACGTGAGAGAAACCCGAACGACGTCGACGACAGCGATGATGAACCGCCACCACCACCACCTGGAAGGATGGACAATAATAATTGGTGTCGCTGTGGCCACTGTGAAGTGATGCCCACTTTGATCGAGTGCATTTGTTGCCATGATATTGTGAACTGTAGACAATTTTTGTCGACATCGGTCAACTGTGTCATTGAATATGAAGACTTTGCCAAAGTGTGTTTAGAGCGGGCAGTTTTGAGAACTGCATTGGTTGCTCGGCTAGACAAGAGGGGACACAGAGGCAATATGCCACGGATTTTAGAGAACAAGTAAGATTAAATCAATCATTCATACATTTTCAAGTTTTGACTAGGACTCTATAAAAAGCACTGATATAACTTACATCATAAACATGATTGTTGATGTAATTAATCAATGACTGTCTCGGTCACTCTTGAGCAAGTTGAGGAGTATAATTATGACAGAAGCCGAACACTGCACTCAAGTCATGATTTTTATTTTTACAAATACAAACGCTGTCTAACTTAAAACTACAACTAGGGTCTAGTACAAGTAGTAGATCTTGGCGGGTCTACTTGTTATAATAATCGCAGCAATTCATCATACATGACCAAAAAATATGGGCCATCATCATGGGCCATAGAATCTCCCCCCAAAATTGAAATATAAAACTAAGGCTGAGCTAAAAAATTGTCTGATTTTTAAATGTGTAGAAAAGTCTAGAAAGTCTATTGTAGAATCTAAATGGTTCACAAAAAAAGAAAAAAAAAATCTATAAGCTTAATTATATTACTGGTACTCTTGTAGGCCGACATGTCATTTTTACGTACTGTAATAAAAAAGATCACAGACACTTTTGAGTGGTTGAAAGTGAAAGAAAAATATATGATTTTCACCGTGCCATGAACCAACGACACCAAGTCTACACATAGGGCCTACTCATAACAATATTGCCAAACTAAAACTTTTATCAAGTATCAAAAAAAAAGAAGAATTTACAATGAATAAAAAATGTGAAATTGAGTTACAAATTCCAGTATTGATGAATTTAAGATTTGGATTTCGTAATTTGGTAACCTTTTATTTAACTTATGTTAAAAAAAAAAAAAGATTTTAAAATTTTAATTTCCATTTTGTTCTTCTCTTCCCCCCACAGATCCTACAGGTACTCGGGGTATCGTCTCTTTACCTATTGGACCCATGGACTACTTGGCAAGGGCGTCCGAAAAGTCATTCCCTCCTGTGCTGTTCTGAAGATCCGCTCGGTCTATCCACTAGCTCTGGGAGCCATGTTCACTGGATTTATTCTCGGTGATGACGGAGAAGAAGTCCTTGTTCCGGAGCAGTTTGCAATCTAGCTATATGTATTCTTCACCAGTTCATTCCTATAGTTATATATAATGTCAGACTAATTTTTACTCAGAAACTATAGACTTCTCCCTTTTTTTTTTTTAAGTTTGTTTCTTTTTTGGCATATTTCATTTTGATGAGAATTCCTGATTTTTTTTTTACTTTATTTTTTTATTCATAAGTGAATGTTGTTTTATCATGTCTTGCATATGAGAGTTAGCTCTGCCTTCAAGTAATTATTTTATTACTACTGTGTTGAAGTGCTCTTCTTTAATTTGGAAATTCATGTTAAACTCTATTTTGTATTTTCGTTGCACATGAATCTTATTTTGGTCGCTCTTCAATCATGGTACAGACTTTATTGCTTGATCTACATTGTCTACAATTCCAGGCTCCATGTGTTACATGTACATTTCAAATCCAGATCAGTTCCTTTGATCTTCCTTGTTATGTAAGATTTCTTTTTAAAAAAAATCTAAATTTTACACGATTTCCACCTACAATCTTCTTCAAGTCTACTCGTTTGTCAGTGCGAGTTTTAGTATGGACCATAATTATTGGATTTAGTTACCTTTACATGTATAAGAAGCGATACAGTTATACTGAATTTTCTATATTCAACCATTATGCTAGAATTACATGTATTGAAAATATTTTAATTCCAGGGTACAACATGTAACCTCTCATTATGTTCACCAATCCCAGCGTTAAATTTAAAATACTATAGTATTTCATGTATCAGATATCAATTCTCATGGTGCTTTAGATCTTTTGTGTATCATATTTTACATGAACTCTTCATGTAAAAACCTGTCTTTTGTTAATGAATGAATGCATATTAAAGTTTTAGTTTTTGTTAAAGAATCATTGGATATCCTATGGAGTGAGTTTTTTGTAATGAATTAACAATTAGCATGCAAGTAAACAAGGTTTCTGCTTGGTAGAATTCAATTGGAAATGATTATGTAATGTACAGTCAACCTGGCCCGAGTAGAATGTGTTGGGACTAGAGAATAACTTTGCCTTTAAAAAAAAAAAAAAATCACTTGTGAATGGTTAACTGCAATAAAATATAAAAAGACGACTCATATTTAAAAAAATGCCCTTTCAGTAGGTGATTATCTGATTTATATGCTAGTTTTACTCGGTCAAAGTTGACTGTTTAATATTGAGTGTTGAATATTGAGAGGTGGCAAGTTATGAACAAAGGTGGAAGAGTGACTGTTTCTGTGTGGCTGCTTTGATGCTTTATAATGATGCAATGTATGGGTGCATGCAAAACAAATTACAAAAGTGTTGTTATGTACCCAGTGATGAATCCAGGGAGAATAAAGTATGCAAAGCTATGGTAAAGAATTACATTCTGCATGAACAAATCAAAGCACATCTTGGATTTGCTAGTCTAGAGAGCAGAGTTACCAGTGGCCAGGATTTAGGATGGCGGGCGGGGGCACAATTTTCAGATTCTAACATGAACATGTACAGTCAATGAGTGATTTTCAAATTATATAAGGGGGCGTATCCCCTGCACCCCCCCCCCCCCCTTGGATCCACCACTGGTTACAGTTTTGCATCTGTTGAGAATGTATTCTGGTTTTGAAAATCACAAGTGTGGAGGTTTATCTGTAAAATTTATTACACACCAATTTTATATCTCTTTAAAAAAAAAAAAAAAAAAAATGTACTAAAACCATATATTCTCAAGGGAGCAAGGATTGCCATGATTTACTTGTTTTCACTTTGCAAACAATAGGGCATGCTGAACCTTTATTTCTATTCAGTCTGGGTCCAGCTTGGGCTTTTGTGATCCTAGCAGTGGACGAGTCATTGCCGTGTTTGAAGCTCCACCTAGCACTATGTTTGCAAGACACAAGTAGCTCTTGCATAATACACCCTTGCATACAAAATCCAGCGCTTGGTTATTGTGACCAGGCTTTTTCAGTTAATTTGAAGACAGATCACTTAATTTTTTACTTATGGCTACTTATGGAACACCCCTACAGTCTACTCCAGTTATGTCACTTGTCAGCATCAGGCCAATCACCTTATAAATGCTAATGACATAGACTAACGTGTATAAATTTCAAGTTAGAATAGGGAGAACTGCCTATTGTTCTAATAATGGACATTCCAATTATTTTTTTTTTCTTTAAAGCACGCAGGACTAGACTATTTACAACAGGAACAAGAGTACTCACTAATTAAAAGAGCTGACATTTAAAGATCTCCATTATATTTGTAGAGGAAAGCTAAATAAGTTGAAAATCAAACCCCCTAAAGGTAAAATAGGCTGAAAATATGAACTCTTCACAGCCCTGATCCACAAACGTATAATGTTTTTGTTTTGTTTTTAGCAGAAATGGACATATATTGATATATCATCATTCACCATGTTCACTCTCTGTCTATCTTTCTTTACCCTCTAATCAAACTTGCACAAGTTAAATACATTTCCACCTCGAAGTCACCCTCTCTATATATCCTTTTGTTTTTGGCTAAGCATATTCAATTTCGGCATGATTGACTGTATTTCCTATATAACAAGCATGGTCCCATACTACTACTAACTACCCCGCAATCACAAGGCAAAAATGTCTTTTTCTTTAGTCTATTAAAAAAAAGAGCCGACACAATACATAGTGATAACAGGCATTTTAATATATACACACATATAGGTCACTACCATTACAAGGCCTTACCCATGCCCAACAACAAAAATATATATATAAAAAAAGAAGAGATTTAGACGAACAGGTTGTAATTTATTCAATATTACATAAATATTGCATGCACTATACTGGATTATGTGCACCACATAAAAAGTACATGAATTTGCTTATAGGATGTTATTTGTAGCAGAGTATTGGCCACAAGATATCAGGTTCCCAGCATTATAAGAAAACAAAATTCCCTGATTATGCCCTGATATTTATTTAAACCCAATTCCAATTTTGCATGTTTTTTTTATGTTGTCGCAGTGAACGATTCATTGTGTAAGACACTCTACCGTACTTTTCATTTTTGGGCCAATCAAAATTCCCTGACTTTTCCCTGATTTTTAAGGCATTTTTATCAAATTCCCAGACTTTTTCCTGACTGGAAAAAAAGAAAAATTACTTTCCGTGATTTCCCTGATAGGCTAGAAACCCTGAGATATAAGCCTGGCCAATGGCCTGCTACATTTTCTGTTTTATACTGTGCTTCTCATCCAATTGTGACTGTTGCACATGTGATGGTCTAATTGGACAAGATTCAGTCTCATTCCTTCGACAGAAGATAAGGGTTGTTTAACAATCAAGGTATACAGTCCTAAAAAGGCCTTTCATCCTTTGTGACCATTAACCAAAAACAGGGTATCAGTATTTTTACGCATGGTTGGACATTACTTGCTCAACAATGTTTTGGTCTCTAAAAACACTTGTTTATATGCAACAAACTTGGAACATCTGCATATTTTTCAGACAGCTCACGTTTCACAGTTGTCAAATCAATTTCTGTCAAAAACGGCCTCTCTGAAAAATGAATCAATCGACTTTGCATGTGATAAAAAATTTGAACCCCTTTAAAAAAAAAAAAAAAAAAAGATAATAAAAATAAATAATAAGTGGGTGACATCATGGCTCACAATCTAAAAGTAATATAATGACATTTGTTTATGACAGATACACAAAAATTTAGGAAAACAAAACTACTTTTTGAGATAGTTTTGTTATCCTGATCATGAAAATTCCATAAGACAATTGCTGTACCAATATTGTATAAGCCTACTTGCACATTTGTATTACCTTTCTTCTTTTTCAGATTCACGACACAATTTATGGGACCATCAAATGCCCTTATAGTCAGCATATACATTGTATGTCAAAAAAAAATTTTTTGTAATAAAAAAATGCTTTGGTCAAACATTTTAGTGTAGTCCCATACATGCACTTCTATGTGCAGGACAATATTCTTTGGTGGATTGAAATAAGTATTTCCTTATGATTTCAAAAGAGATTTTCCACAATTTACATCCACGACCTCAACAGAATTGAATTTGATGTTTTAAAATAAGAAGATACATGTAACAGAATTGCAATTACATTTTTTTTAATTATCTAACTGTTAGTAAGACTGAACCATAGCCTCAAAACCACAAGTTGCAAAAAGCAAAGCAAATGACAAAAGCAAGTTTTCCTGAAAAGGATTATGTACCATTAGTAGATCTTCTATAAATTAAAAAAAAGGACTCTGGCGACTTGTAGTTACGAGTCAAATGGTCAGAAATAGCACATAACTACTACAACGACATTTAACATGGTGACACTATATAACAACTTTTTGATATGAAAAACCTTCAAAATCAGACATATTTATAATTTACTTTATTTCTGTACAATTGAAATCTTTTCCGATAATGATCTCACAGAGTTGCAGAATACTTCAATAAAAATGTTTTAAAAAAATATGGATACCATTGCACAGAGGTACCCCTGAAATTTAAATTGAATAGTTACAATCACTTGGTGCAAGCTAGTTAGCACGAGGCCTGTTTTCCCCTTTAAAAAAAATTAGGAACTCCACTCTATGTGTGGAAATTGACAAGATATGATGGGCAGTTGGTATGCTATACGTTTGTGTACGCCATCAGTGATCAACATGCAGATTGCAATATGGAAACAATAACAATATTTAGATCATTTAAATAGGCTTTTCACACTTTCAGTTTGTTCTAATTTTATATGATGACCTTACCTAAAATATCCTTGAAAAATTTATACAAAAGATCAGGGGGCAGGGGCTAAAAATATCATTTCTAAAGTTTTCAACCTGGCTAGAAACATTTCTACATGTTTAAAAAACTCAAGGCCTCTGCGAACTTGCATTGTTTTAGTAACTCCGTGGAGGCAGTGTTCCTCGCATAATACATGTTCTGGCTCAACTACTAGTAAAGTAAAGTTTGTAACCATAAACTTCAGGTTCGAAAGCAAATATATAAATCACCATAATTACTTCTTTAAAAATCAAACAGAATTTTAAAAAACTGGTATTAAAAGGTGTTCATTATATAACCTGCATTTCTATTCATGCTATTAAAATTAAAAGAAAAAAAAAACTTCTAAAACAAAGCTGACATATCAAATAAAATTTCTTTTCCGGCATATACCAGAAAAACACGAATAGAATTGATGAAGTCTAAACTAATAAAATGAAAGCTTTTAAAAGTATTCAAGGCCTTTTACAATAGAAACATTGCAGTAATTTCATCAGTTTCAAATTTATATACACAGTTATCATGAAATGTCAATAGTAGCTCTTAAAGGCCAATCATTGGAAGTGCTCCGGTGACCACTCATCCAGCCGGTAGGTCATCAATATCTTCTTAGACGTTGCTCGTGAGAGTCTATTAATTGTTCATGAAGAGACGATGCTAGCTGTTTGGGGCCAATCACCGGAAATGCTGCGGTGACCTCTCATCCAACCTGTAGCTCATCAATATCTTCTTAGACGTTGCTCGTGAGAGTCTATTAATTAATCATGAAGAGACGATGCTAGCCGTTAGGGTCTTCCAAATAGAAGTGCTGCGGTGACCTCTCATCCAACTGGTAGGTCATCAATATCTTCTTAGACGTTGCTCGTGAGAGTCTATAAATTGTTCAAGAAGAGACGATGCTAGCCGTTAGGGTCTTCCAAATACAAGTGCTCCGGTGACCTCTCATCCAACCGGTAGGTCATCAATATCTTCTTAGACGTTGCTCGTGAGATTCTATTAATTGTTCATGAAGAGACGATGCTAGCTGTTAGGGCCAATCACCGGAAATGCTGCGGTGACCTCTCATCCAACGTTTGCTCATCAATATCTTCTTAGACGTTGCTCGTGAGAGTCTATTAATTGTTCATGAAGAGAGATGCTAGCTGTTAGGGCCTCCAATAGAAATGCTGCGGTGACCTCCATCCAACCTGTAGCTCATCAATATCTTCTTAGACGTTGCTCGTGAGAGTCTATAAATTGTTCATGAAGAGATGATGCTAGCCGTTAGGGTCTTCCAATAGAAGTGCTGCGGTGACCTCTCATCCAACGGTAGGTCATCAATATCTTCTTAGACGTTGCTCGTGAGAGTCTAGAAATTGTTCATGAAGAGACGATGCTAGCCGTTAGGGTCTTCCAAATAGAAGTGCTCCGGTGACCTCTCATCCAACCGTAGGTCATCAATATCTTGTTACACGTTGCTCGTGAGAGTCTATAATTGTTCATGAAGAGACGATGCTAGCCGTTAGGGTCTCCAAATAGAAGATGCTCGGTGACCTCTCATCAATATCTTCTTAGACGTTGCTCGTGAGAGTCTATTAATTGTTCAGAAGAGACGATGTAGCTGTTGGGGGCCATCACCGGGAAATGCTTTGCGGTGACCTCTCATCCACCTGTAGCTATCAATATCTTCTTAGACGTTGCTCGTGAGAGTCTAGAAATTGTTCATGAAGAGACGATGCTAGCCGTTAGGGTCTTCCAAATAGAAGTGCTCCGGTGACCTCTCATCCAACCGTTAGGTCATCAATATCTTGTTACACGTTGCTCGTGAGAGTCTATAAATTGTTCATGAAGAGACGATGCTAGCCGTTAGGGTCTTCCAAATAGAAGTGCTCCGGTGACCTCTCATCAATATCTTCTTAGACGTTGCTCGTGAGAGTCTATTAATTGTTCACGAAGAGACGATGCTAGCTGTTGGGGGCCAATCACCGGGAATGCTGCGGTGACCTCTCATCCAACCTGTAGCTCATCAATATCTTCTTAGACGTTGCTCGTGAGAGTCCATTAATTGTTCATGAAGAGATGATGCTAGCTGTTAGGGTCCTCCAAATAGAAATGCTGCGGTGACCTCTCATCCAACCTGTAGGTCATCAATATCTTGTTAGACGTTGCTCGTGAGAGTCTATTAATTGTTCATGAAGAGACGATGCTAGCTGTTAGGGGCCAATCACCGGAAATGCTGCGGTGACCTCTCATCCAACCTGTAGCTCATCAATATCTTCTTAGACGTTGCTCGTGAGAGTCTATTAATTGTTCATGAAGAGACGATGCTAGCCGTTAGGGTCTTCCAAATACAAGTGCTCCGGTGACCTCTCATCCAACCGGTAGGTCATCAATATCTTCTTAGACGTTGCTCGTGAGAGTCTATTAATTGTTCATGAAGAGACGATGCTAGCTGTTAGGGGCCAATCACCGGAAATGCTGCGGTGACCTCTCATCCAACCTGTAGCTCATCAATATCTTCTTAGACGTTGCTCGTGAGAGTCTATTAATTGTTCATGAAGAGACGATGCAAGCTGTTAGGGGTCAATCACCAGAAATGCTGCGATGATCTCTCATCCAACCTACAACTCATCATTATCTCGAGAGGCAAACCTTGAAGAAGCTCGTGCATCAATTTCAGCTCGTGGTGGGCGCGGAACAGGGGCAATGTTCTGTGGAAGATGTGGAATGGCAGGTTCTTCAGGTAGAGAGTTCCCCATTCTCAACTCAAGTACTGCAACCATGACTTCCCACAGGTAGGTATAGTCCTTGTCTTCCTGGATCTTCTTCCTAATCCAGTCTTTTGTGTGCTTTGAGAAGACATATCTGTACCTCAGGGTGCCTTTCGATGCTGTGCCTCTTCTAGGATGCTTCACAACTGCTTGTTTTGTGTCGGTGTTGTGGTTATGGTCGAGGACTGCAAGCTGTGCACGGCCAAGCATTGCTGGATACCTGAAGTGCAGACGTTTTGGAGCATACTTGAGGTAGAGGTTGTGGTACATCTCGATTGCCCCTGTATGACAGGCCTGGGTCAGTTGCCGCATGTCCTTGACGAGCCTATTATCAAACAGGACTTCCTTAAGAGCTGTGTGAGCCTTTGAACCAGGAATCAACCACTGCCTAGCGTGGGTCTCTTCTTCGGTGAAGTCCCTGTGGGCGCATTTGTGATACTGATCACACGAGTTCCAGCGATGGATATTCACAACATGGTGGGTCATTGACTGAATCATCTCGATGAGGAGCTCCGGGTCTTTGTTGCAGTGTTGTGCTGCCCACCAGATATGATTGGTTACACCCTTGATCCAAATGCCTAATTCGGCACAGTCCCTCTGTTTTGCTTTTGCAGTTAGCCTCTTGGTGATGGATTTGGTGAGGTGCCAAACGTCAAATTGGTGTTCAATAGCTTGGTACTCCTCCCTCAGCATCTTTCGGATGCCAGTATGCCGATCGGTTGCCATTGTAGCCACTTCTACACCAGCTTCGACGATTTTGTTGAGTGTCCGCCTGCAACCCACCTTCTCCATCGCGACTGAGCTGGTAGTCTCTGTTACCTGAACCAGGGACATGTCCAGAATCTTGTTTGTTTCCATGTCTACGCAGGAGTAGGTACAGTATTTGGCATTGTAGCCCGGGCTATCACACCTCCCATCCCCACAAAGGATTACAGGGTCTCCTTTCTCTGCCTTTTCTTCTTTAAGGGCGGTAGTGTTTATCTGGTAAAAGTTGTTGATGGTTGGGAGAAGGGCCGTAGTCTGGATTGTGTTGAATGTGGTGTGCGAGATGAATTGAAGGTTGAGGAGTTCTGAGAAAAATCGTAATTGTTCAAAGCTCTTTCCGCTGAGAAGAATGGCAGACGCCGTGAGAAGGTTCCCGACTGGTTGCCTACCGATCCTTGGTTGAGAATACCACTTCGTGATATTGCCGCATAGGCACACCATGTCGACCGCCAACATTGTCCCAACACAGTACTTGTTCACTTCACATATCTGGCCGGTTCGGCACTTCAGACATTTTTGGGAATAAAACAAAGTATCTAGACAGTCCTCAAACACAAGAAACTTTTTCTCCTTGACATAGATCAGCTGTGGCGGTTCTTCCTCTGTATCTGAATTGGATGATGATTCCTCATCAGATGGAACAAAAGAGGGGTCACTAGATGTCTGGCTGTCAGAGGAAGTTGGACTTGAAGGTGTGTCAAGTGACGATGATGAAGGTTCCTCATCTGTAAAGTCATCATCAGATGATGAGCTTTCAGGCGATGAAAGAGAAAGTGGCGAAGTTGGGCTGGGGTCAACATTTACATGTAGTTCCAATAGTGGAGATACTGCTGATGCTGGTAGTGAAGGCTGGCTTGTTGATGCCTGTCCAAGCGAGGAAGGTACAGAAGGCAAAGGAGGACCAGATGGTGGTGGGCTTGGTGGTGCAGGAACAGACAGGAGTGGGTCTGGTGGTGGAGGCCCTGATGGCTGTGATGATGATGCCGACTGTTGAGTCAAGACGTTAGGTTTATTTCTTGCACAACATGGCCACAAAACTGGCAGCATAGTCTCCGTATATCTGTGGTCGACGTTGATGTGACTAAAGTCTGGTGGCCACTGGGTTTCCTTATCCCTCTGTCCATTGTCTGAGATGTCTTGAGCACAGGTCTGGGTGCCAGCATCTGATGTTGTGCAGGGGGCAGTCTCTTCATCTTCCTGAAATTAAAAAAAAAGAAATTATGAATGTAAAAATGATACCTGATAAACTTATATTCTTAAAACTACAATTACATAATGGCAATTTCATAAAAAAAAGGGAATGACATGAATAAGAAGGAAAAAAAAAAACACTTATAACTTGGGTTGATTCTCGGACTTCTGACTAATTTTTTTGCAATATATGTTCAGAAAACTTCAATGCCTTTCATTTTCAATATTTTTGCTATTTTTATTTTTAACCCTAACTAGGCCCGGGGGGGGGGCCCAGGCCCCCCCTCGACATTTCGCGCATTATGTTCGCAACGGGAAAACCTCTTGCCGTGATGCGGCGTGACTTTTTTCATCCAAGTCTCCCGCATCTTTTAAGACAAAATTTGCCTTGTCCGTGTACCCGGTTTGCGATTTACGCATAATTTTGTACACGTGCGTCAGACCCAAAATTGCTCAAAAACGTGATTTCATGTACAAAGTCAATACAAAATGTGTTTTCAGCTAAATTTCATAAATGAGTGATTATTTTTGCTTTTACTGATTCAAATTACTTGATTATATGCTTTTTATGATTGTTTGATTGTCCCCAATAAATTTCATTAAGAAAACAATGAAAATAAAAAGGTTGAAAAAACAAAGAAATACATAATAATGATACCAGAATTTTTTTTTAAATACAATTGATAGGAAGGCTATAAAGAATATTCACACCAAAAATGAGCACATTTGGAGCTGTACTTAGGAAGTTAGAGCAAAAAGTATGATTTCCAGTATTAATTATGCATAAATTAGCATAATTAATTAAAACACAATTTTCATGAAAAAATAACCATACAGATTTGTAGATTAGGTCACGGGCGACATGCATGCCAATTTTGGGCGTGATCGCGCGCTCGACGGCCGAGATCTCGAGGGGGGGCCTGGGAGGCCCCCCCCCCCCCCGGCCATATCAAATCTCTAAATACCCCGGCCTAGTTAGGGTTAATAAAAAATGATAGGAAACACAAAACAATGCCATAAAACAAATCAATATTATTAAAAATATATTATTACCTTAGATGAAGACATCTTTCGTTTTTTGCCATGTCTGTGCTTCTTTGGAGACAACAAGTGGTGAAGGCGATGGTCCTGTATAATGAATGAAAAAGAACAAAGTCTGATTAATTGGGTTTGTAAGTCAAAATTTGCAGGCAAAGTGACACACATACATGCAGAAAGAAGACAATCAATAAACAAGTGCCCCAACCCAACCTCTTTAGCAATAACAAAGTCCGCACAAATTACCCAAATAATGATAAGCACAACCTATTTACTTCAAGTCTGAACTAATATTTCCTATTCGGTATCATGACATTTCTGTAATGCCTCCAGCACCATCTATGGTAGAAAAGAGGGGGGAAATTAAGACTCAGTGCTCAGGGATTTGAATTGATGTGGCACAACTTGTCTTTCAGAGGGAAGGGAGAGTTACATGTCTATACACTGTAATTCTCTTCTTTTTTCCTTTTGCTGATGTTGTTAATTCCACAAAATGCAATATCTTAAGTATGCAGGTATTTTTGTGGGTAAGAGGATAATTTCACTCAAAAAAAAAGAGGTAATAGACTACAGGTAATTATTGTATTTTGAAATACTCCACCACCAACACCGCTTTCCAGGAGCTTTAAACTGTACTTCAACAGTTATTTAATATATTGCATTTTGCAGAAATAAGAAATATAAATTACAAGTGCTCCATATCAAAAAGGATTGAAATAAATTGAAAATTGAAAACAAAAAAAAAATTCTAAAATAATGGAACTTACCTTTTTAGACGATGACATTCTCTTCGTACCACGTCTGCGCTTCTTAGGACGAGGGAGGCGGTCCTATGAAAGTAAGAAAACAGAATGATCATTATAAATGTCAGTATACCGGTTCTCAGCCTGACCATTGAACTCAGAGAACTGGTTCAACGGACACTACAATGTACTTGACAATGATTGAAGAAACCCTGCTGATATTTACAAATTTATGTAATGAAGAAATCTATTTTCAAAGTTGAACTCAATCAAATCAAACCCGGCCCCCCCCCCCCACACACACACATTTATGTTATGCTCTCCAAGGAATTAATTGGATGTTGCCCCGTAAGAAAAAAAAGACAATTGAATTGTATTTGTGTATGTAATCAAATGTTTCCATTCAATCAACAATATATGTAAAGGCAACAACCTACATTGATGAATGTTTTCAGACAAGAAGAAAAGGAAAAAATTTGAAAACAAATTGTATAAATGGACTTCAAGAAAAAACTAATTTATGGCAAGGAGATGTTTTATAATTGCTCTCAAAGTTTAATACTTTGACATGTGAAGATATCTAAACCATGGTCGTAATTAAAGGACTCATCGGGCTGGAGTTTGCATTATTAGAAAAATAAAGTAAAATCGAAAAAGCACAACACTGAAAATTTCATCAAAACGAATTAGAAATTAGGAAAGTTATGAATTTTCTTAGGTTTTGAATTTTAAGGAAACAGTTCTTCAAATTGGCAAACTGATGATGTCTCAGTCCCCCTAATTTCTTTGTATTTTGTTGTATGAAATACCAATTATCAAGATTTTTCTGCCCCAAAGACTAAAAACATGGATTAATCCTTGTGGAATGTTCAAGGTCACAAGTGCTTTTACTTATTTCAGTATGAGGGACAGATTTTCTGTGCTCCGCAATATATGAAAAAATGAGATATAATAGGAAATTCATATAATAAAATACACAAAAAGTAGGGGGAGTGTGACATCATCAGTTTGCTCATTTGAATATTCAATATTGAAATGAGACAATGAGACAATAAATATTGCCAAAAACTGTTTTACTAAAAATTAAATACCTAAAAATGCATAACTTTGTTATTTTTCATCAATTTTGATGAAGTTTTCTGTGTTGTGCTTGATGAATTTTACTTAATTTTACAAAACTTTTTCATTTCAGCCCGGAGTCCTCCTTAATAACTTGATTTTCATCAATTTGTGGATTTACACCCTTTGGAACGAAACGTCTTTTATATTATGTCACCATATTAGCTCGTGCATTCGATATGAGAGAATTCATGTATGAATAGTATTCTGGTTTCTATAGTATCTTGATTTGAAAATAAAGATATTAGGCCCTATATTTAGAATTAATCATGATTTATCTATTCTTGTGTGAAATGTTTGTTCCAAATCATAAAAATACCAGACAGAAATGGCGATTCCGTTGTAATGTTAAAGGGGAATTATCCCCTCTGAGAAATTTAGCTTCAGTGAATGGAGACAAACCCCCAAATCATATTGGGAAAGTTTCAGAAAAATCAGGCAATGAATAAGAGAGATATGAATTTTAGATTTTGAGATCACTTATGATATGGAGATCCTCCAATTGGCAACGCGACCATGATGTGTGATGTAATGCAGGAGATCTTTCCCATATCTATTGTACACATTCTACTAAAATCCTCTTTTTTTTTGATTCTAAAGGGAGAATAAAGAATCTTTTATGGGATGACTTGTAAAATATATGAAAGTCATAATAATATCATGAAAAGAAAAGCTGTTCTATCATTAGAATGAAAATAAAGAGACCTTTTGAATAGTTTTTTGTGCACACCATATGGGGAGTTATCCCTTTGTGACATCACAAATGGTGACCGCATTGCCAATGGGAGATTTTCCTATGTCATTAGAGATCTCAATATTCAAATACTCATAACTTTCTTATCATTTATCCGATTTTCACCAAACCTTCACTAATGTGCTGATTTGATTTGTCTGATCCACAGTAAGTCAACTATCTACAAGGATAATTCTCCTTTAAAGTTTATGTGGGTTATGTTCACAGAAGCCGCGCGGCGACCGACTGAATTACAGCCTATACCGAGTGAGTAAAAAAAAACTTTACACCTAGAAAAATGTCAATAAAAAGAAAACCAATATATAAACCCTAATTATTTTACATATTCTGAAGAGTAACTCCTCCTTCATCTTTTGGTACCATGTTTGTGTGATTTGTCTTTACGCTTGGATGAACACGACGCATTGTTTGCGAACATGCAAATTTCGAATTGTGCCAGGGTGGGATGAAATTGAAACAAAAAAGCTGACAAAAAACAACTCCATCATGAATAAAAGAGCATAACTTTTTAACGAAAATGTCTTCCGCTTAGTAACTTGGCATG
>CALNVZ010002974.1:26189344-26216642 GCA_940671915.1 Paracentrotus lividus | reverse complement strand
ATAACAACAGCACTACATTTTTTTTTTTTTTTCTTATGGAATCCTCATACTAAAAAATAGTCATGTCATCTGCCATACATGACTTGTTTGACTTCGTGTTCCCCAAAGCATATTCCTTGAATAGAATTCATTATACCTATATTATTTCCCAATATTTCAATGCCACAAAATAAAGAATATGAGCATAAAGGGTCCCCTGTTCTAACACCTCTCTCTACGTTAAAATAAACCTGTTTAGATGCCTCCATTAAATATACAGCTTTGGCCTTTGTATATAATATTTTTACCCACTTACAAAACTTCGGGCCGAACCAAAGGCATTCAAAGACTCTCAAAAGAAAAATATGCGAAATTGAATTCAAATGCTTTTTTCAAAATAATTACTACGAAGATACCTGGAGAATTTATTTGAAGTATGAAATATTATGTCATTCTATTATTCGAATTGCTTCCCCAATATTTACGCCCTCATAAACCTATCTGATCCATTAAAATAACATTTTCCAGAACTTCCTTAATTTTTTGGGCCAACACTTTAGAAATTATTTTGTAATCTATATTTAATAATTGAAATAGGTCTATAATTCTTCACAAATGTGGGTCTTTACCAATCTTTAGCTATCAAAATAATAACAGCTTGTTTTTGTGAAGCGATAATTCTCCCAAACATAAGCTTTCCCTTGAATGCTCCTAACATACATCTTTTATTACAGCCTGAAGTATAATAGGAATTCTGCTGTAATCCTCATTTCCAGTGCTTTAATTGTGTTTTCCATTTCTTTTATACCACAAAACATTCTCCTTCAGAAAATGTCCCTTCACAGGAGTTCATTTTATTTCATTTGATATAGTTGCGGAAGGCCTCGAAAAAAATTCAAAATCCGTAATTTCAATTTTTTTTTCTTCGAGTATAGATTAGTATTAAAATGTCTTAATCTGATTTAACACTTCCTTTTGCTGCCGTCGATGATTTCTCCGTTTCAGTGACTAACTTTTAATAATACTTTTCTTTTTATTTATCTGTAACAATTGATTAAAATATCTTCGAGTTCTCTTTCTCCACTTTCGTACCATGAAGCGCGGGACCTAATTTTTATCCCTTCGTTAATGTAATCATAAGTTTCACCCAATTCTTTCTTTTGTTTTCTAACTTCTTCACTTAACTCTTCATCTATATGAAAGGCAAGACTATGTTCTATATTGACTACTCATTTCAAGAATTGTCTTTTTTCTCTTCTTCTCTGGCTAGCTTTAGAAAAGTTGTGTAAAAACTCTAATTTTCATTTTCAAGTAATCCACAAAACTCTCCTATCCACGATTTCTGCTTGATAAATTTCATTTTTTAATTTGACTATCTCCTCCTTCATTTTGTTAACATATTCTATGTTTCCCACAAAGACTATTATTAAATTTCCATACGATCCTTTCTTCGTGGTCCTTGTCGTTTTAATTTATCATACATAAACAGAGCTATTGCCGAGTGATCAGCGTCTTATGGATGTGAAACTATGTCACACCAATATAATAATAAACCTTTCTAATTCTTCTGATATCAAACAGTAGTCTATTCGACCTTTGCATAAATGGATTACTTTTTAGTATAGGTGAATTGTCTTTTAAAGGTTTTCTTCTCTCCATATATCAATTAAGTTTAAGTTCTTAACATGCATTTCTACTTCTTTACTAAATCTATGTTGATGACCTTGAACCATTCCCCGTTATAATCTAACTCAGCGTCATAATCATATTAAAATCACCAGCAATATTACAGGGTTATTACCCTTATTCAGATAGCAATGTTTCTCTGCAGCTCTTTTAGCATTTCTTTCTGGCTTTTTACTCTATTACTGTTTAGGAAAATATACATTACTCAACACATTTATATCTTGTACTTCACAGTCTATTAAAAAATAACGCCATTTTCATCTTGAAATCTTATTTATTTAGTTTAAATCCAGAGTACTCTTAACCAGAATAAGTACACCCTTACTATGGGAAGTCCATGACTATTAAAAACATGAGCCATCCCACATAGAAAGACCATTTATCTTTCACTGTCCTTTTGAGCTTACGTTCTTGTAAAGAATTTATAATATCTCCCTTTTCCTTTACTCCAAGAAAAGATTTTCCCCTTTTTGGCATTATCTCTGATTCCTCTGACATAGAGAATCATTTTAAAATTCAGACATGCATAATCAATATCTACTCCACGTGAAAATGTTTAAATCTAACGTATGACATTAAAATCTTAACATAAAGACGCGTCCATTATTTAATCAGGAGGGAAACGCAACTTACATTCTGAGTTTAGTGAAATACATGCAGTCTGAGCTGGCCGAGAAAATTATACGGCTCTACATTAAAGGAAGTTCACCCTGGAAATTTATTGCGTCTTAAAAATGAAGAAAAAATAAAAGAAAAATATGAAGTGAAGGTTTGGAGAAAATCGACCAAAAAATTATGAAGTTATGAATATTCAAAGTTTTGATTCTGTGACGTTCACATGCGAGCAGATCTCCTTATGTGTTATGTAGTGTAAATTCCATACAATGTATTTTTTCAAAAGAAATTAATTATTCACCTATGCGGCATATATCATCCAAAACATATGTTTCATAACATGACTATATCAAATTGACCATTCCTTTTTATCAAGAACCATGAAAAAAGGAAAATTTTATGAATACATTACACAACCAATTGGGAGCATGCTGCTCGCACGTGACGTCACACAATCAAACACTTTAATATTCATAACTTCTTTTTTGTGGTGATTTTCTTCAACTTCACTAATATTTTTTTATTATTTTCTCCATTTTTAAACAACATAAAAATGTCCACGGGTGAACTTAATGTCAACAAACCGCGATAACGGCGGGGAAGCGCACCGATTTGACAACTGCATGCAATTATTACTTAGCGTCACAAACTCGCTAAGAAAAACTCCCTGTCGTAAAAATGGTATTATCAGTCGATCCGTCGAGAAATTCGTCAATGGACATGAAATAAATAATTGAACTTTTATCATAGTTTTCGTAGTAGATGCTTCAGACCAATTGGGGAAAAAGACATTTGCGCAAGCCATAACACCATTGTGCTAAAGTTGTAATCAGAATCTTTTATTTCACATAGATGATGTTCCTAACGGATTATTGATATAAATAGTGATCTTGTCACATTCTTTGCGAAACGCCGTCCACATGCGATATGCATGTGAATGTGCGTGAAATATTGACCCATCGAGTAAAGATTTCGTTTGTGATAATGTTCAGAGTGGACAGGACTTTTTTAACCAATCGAAATAATGTACCATATTTGAAAGCTGAAATTCAACTTTAAAACTGCTTGATCATTAAGGTGTTAATATCGAGGAAGATTGACTATTAACAGCGTAGAGCTATTTGAAGCAAAAATTGCCATATTGTACAGGAATTTGGATCTTAACTAGGATTTCGAATTGACTCAAGTGACAGGACTTTTTTCCCCCTTTCAGTAAGTTATTCCTATTTTTGAAAAAACAGACTCTTAGCCGTAATTAATTCAAGTATCATTTCTTTTGAAAGGTGTTGCTCGCCATAATCAAAAAAAAAGGAAACAAAGTGAAAAACTGTGCAAATTTACAAAAAGTCTATGGCCGCGTTCGCTTTGCGTAGAGTGATAGCGCCTCTTCTCCTTAAGTTTACAACTAGAATGAATGTGTAGTTTTATCCATAAGGTAAGATGTATAGCAGTCCAAACCTTTATACACCTACTTCTTAATGATTTTAGGGAGAGCGAGGGACTTACCATTTCCATTATCCATTCCCTTAGAATTATCGACCTGTTGAAATTTCCCCATACCGTGGACCATAGCATTCTCTGACTGTGACTGAAAGAAAGATTTGGTGTAACGGATATTGCAGCAAACTGGTTATCCTCATAATCTCTCTAATAGAGAGGACATCGAGTATTGATTGATGAAGAACATCCGCATCGGTTGAACTGCCGATGGGAGTCCCTCAAGGATCGGTAATCGGTCCACTTGTTTGTTTGTTTGCTACACAACCCAGTCCAACACGATCATCCAAGCACAGGGCCTGTCTGTGCATGATGTACGCGGACGATACACAACTGTACATCTACGATGACATCAGACGACAGAACTCAGGCAATCATGAAGCTTGATATTGTGCTTCAAGCAGGTTCGGACATGGATGGGATGCTAATCACCTGTTCTTTGAACCTTACGGCAAGATGGAAGTGTTACATGTAGCATCCCACATGACGAGAAACAAGACATAAACCTTTCTGTGTTTGGGGAAATCAAGCCTGCTGACGAAAGTCCGGGATCTGGGAGTGCGTCATTGATAGACACTTGTCGCTCGCCGCCACATAAATCTAATCCTTCGTCGAGCATCCTTTGCCCTGAGAAGGCTAGTAGTATTCAGCCATCTACTAAACCAAAAACAACAGAGAATTGATCACGCATTTGTTACGTCCAATTCCCGCTGGACAATTGTAACAGTTCTTCTGTTGGCGTTCCTGATAAAGATGTGCCAAACTCCAGAGAATCAGAACTTGCGCTCGGCTAGTATCTATGTCTAAGAAATATGATCACATTCACGCCAATTCTTAAAAGAACTGCATTGGTTACCCATCATTCGGCGCATTCAGTACAAAATAATCCTGCTCACATTTAAGGCTGCTACATGTCTTGCCCCTACTACCTGTCTGGTGGTGGCCCCCCTATCAACCTACCAGATCGCTCAGAATATGCTTCCCATTAAAATGTTAGTTGTTAATGGGAGTAGAACGAAAACTTTCGGTGAAGGTCCTTTTGAAAATGCCGCCACCAACCCTGGAATCTCTTCCGGATGCTCTCCGTGCTCAGACAAAAATAGAGTATTTGAAAGGGAACTAAAAGACATAATCTCTTCAACATTTCGTTTAACTTGTGCATTCAAATCTCTCATGACTGATTATTTATGCAATGGAAGAGTTTTTCCAAAGCGGCTTTCATTTGATAGAATGTTTCATTTATATATGTGTGAATTTGTATGCTTATTGTATATCAATTAATTTTGTTTCTAGACATTATCTTATGTTTTATATAAGTATGATTTATTTTTCATGTAAAGCGCATTGGTTATTGCAAATAGTGATGAAATGCGCTTATAAAAAATAAATATTATTATTATTATTATCAAGTTTATTGACAAAATGACAGATATAACATGATCTCGACCAAAAAGTAGAATCCCCTACCATATCCCAGTACCCGTACCACTGGTCACACAACCCCATCCACCCTACACTACCCTACGAAGAACCCCAAAGAAGAAAGACCGTTCATCATTCTAAAACGCAAATGGAATTTTCGAATATTTCGAAAATTTCGAGGCCCTCCCATCACATTTTATTCTATTGGCTTTTTAAACTCAAGTATTAATCTATTTTTTCTTTAAAGATGAACCAAAATGTCTACTTATGTGCAGAAGATAATACACCTTTATACTTCGAGAAAAAAGATAGAAAAAAAATCCTAAAAGACAGATATACAATTAAAAGATACAACATTGAATTAAAATGGGTGCAGTGTTAGAGCGCATTGCATATCCTTCTAAAGTTCAAAATGATAAGAGCCTGTGTATACCTTCCAAAATTTGAATAGTAGCCAAGTATTCAGTATATAGTGGCTTAATGGAGAATACACTGATTTTGTTGGTTGTTGTTGCATACAATAAATATGCAAGGAGCTGTATATAAATACAATTACTCCTTATAGGCATCCTCAACTTAATTTTTAAAAATAAATAAATAAATAAATAAATAAAAAATAAAGTAGTCTTTTGAAATGTCCTTATGGCTTAAATTTACTTTGGTACTACTTGTGAAAGGAAATAATCTTCCATTGCGTTTTAGTTAGGAGAAAGAAGGGGAATCCTATTTGTTATTTGATTCTTCTATGTTCTCGATCCCTGAAGATGGCCGAAGACCAACTGCGGGCGAGTCTTGGTGTAAATTCATCAGCTCGCCTCCTGCCGTCGACAGACCATTGACCAGCAAAGCGTTGGTCGACCCAAAAGCCGGTGACGAGGTTCTCAAACATATACACTCGCCTTCCAGCCTCCTGGGCCAATTCAGAGCCAAAATAATCGAATCGCCGGATAGGATCGATATGTCTAGTCGTAACAACAATTACCCAAACAGCTATGGCCTAATATGGGAGGAAACTTATCACGTTCTCCGACCCCCCCCTCCCCCCCCAACTAGAGAGAGGAAAAACAACTTAACACCGCTAAGAGATATGCATATTTTATTTAGAAATGTATACACATTACAAAAAGCTATGCTAAATATGGGAGGAACTTGTATCACTTCCTCCGACCCCCACCCCCAACTAGAAGAGGAAAAAACAGACTTGTTAAACACTCTAAATATGCATATTTTATTAGCAAAAACAAAAAAACAAAACAACAACAATCAACAAAACAACAACAACAACACTGACATCATGACGTATTCGGGAGGGGGGGGGGGGGCGGGTAGACTGTAAAATGACCTAAAACGTCAGAAAGAACAAATAAAAAAGGAGTGAAAATAATCTTAATACCCAACATATTACCGACTGAACCTAACCCCTAGACTGTAATGCATTTATGACCTTGCATCACGGGCTGAAGACGATTCACCACATACGGGGCCCTGCCCCCCCCTAGGCTCCCTCACTCGCCTCCATCCCATCTCCTCCACACGGACCCCCCCCACCGCCACATCACTCGTGGCATACAAAAACGAATTTCCGTGCTTAGATTTTAAGAAATGATTATTTGGCCGTAATGCTAAATCCAAATAAACAATTTATC
This sequence comes from Paracentrotus lividus, assembly GCA_940671915.1. NCBI lineage: Eukaryota > Metazoa > Echinodermata > Echinoidea > Camarodonta > Echinidae > Paracentrotus > Paracentrotus lividus. The sequence continues at coordinate 26,209,797 of CALNVZ010002974.1, read as the reverse complement.
TTTAGAGCATAACCTTTTAAATGAAAAGGCTTTGAGCAAAATGATTAAGCGAGGAGTAATGTTGCAGCCAATTTACTAAATTATTTCCATCTGTGTAAAATGAAAATGATTCTAATTAATCAAACATGAGTCGATGGCACACATTAATCGAGATGGTCACTCACTGTTAATCAAAAACGTAAAGGACGTTATAGAGGATTCTTGATGATACCAGCTGGGGATCCAGGATTTCAATTACAGGGGGGGGGGGGCAAAATCGATTTTAGATTTTGGTACACCCCAAAAAAATCCATTAGCGTCGGGGCGAGCCTACGCGCATCAAAGAGGACTCCACGATGTATCAAAATGAGGGGTAGGTTGGGGGTCAATCGGCCCGCTCGTCTATATTTTTTACTCCGCCTTTTTTTCTCTCTTCGTTCTCATTCTTTTTTTTTTTTTTTGCTAGGAAGGGGGGGGCGGGCGGGCCACTCGGCCCCTCCCCTGTAGTCCGCGGCCTGGATTTCTGATTTGTGACTATCAACAGATTTGTGTCATTTCTATACAGAAATGTATCACTTCAGTTCATATCAATTGCTAGTTGTAAAACTAAGAGGAAGGAGGGCGCTATACCACGTCACGCAAAAAATCAAACGCTGCCAAGACATTTTGGTATTTTGCACAGTTTTTTCACTTTGTTTCTTGATTATGGCGAGCAACTACCTTTTCAAGAAATGATCAACCTGAATAATACTGCTAAGAGTCTTTTTTTTTCAAAAATAGGAATAACTTACTGCAAAGGGAAAAAAGTCCTGTCACTTGTGTCAATTCGAAATCCTAATCACACAAATTCCTGTACAATATGGCAATTTTGCTCTCAAAAAGCTCATACGCCACATAATTATCTTCCTGGATAACGCATAATTATATAACAGCTTAATGATCAAGCCGTTTTTAAAAGCTTGAATTCTCACCTTCCAGAGATGTAATTCATTTTCGATTGGTTAAAAAAAGTTCCTGTCACTTGAACATTATCACCAAACGAATCTTTACTCGATGGGTTCAATATTTCGCATATCACATGCATATCGCATGTGGACGGCGTCTTCGCAAGATGTGAACAGATCACTTTATATCAATAATCGTTAGGAACACAATCTATGTGAAATAAAGATTCTGATTACAACTTTAGCACAATGGTGTTATAGGCTTGCCAAAATGTATTTCCCCAATCTGGTCTGAAGCATATCTACCTACGAAAACTATGATAAAAGTTCAATTATTTATTCCATGTCCATGAGAAATTAGCTCGAACGGATCGACTGACCAGACCATTTTACCACAGGGAAGTTTTCTTAGGCGAGTTTTGTACGCAAGTTAATAATTGCATGCAGTTGTCAATCGGTCGCTTCCCGCCGTTATAGCGCGGGTTTTGTTGACATTAATGTAGAACCGTATAATTTTCTGCGCCGCGCGCTCAGTTGTATTTCCACTAAACTCATGAATGTAATTGTGCGTTTCCCCTCCTCAAATAATGGACGCGTCTTTATGTTAGATTTAATGTCATACGTTAGGTTTACATTTCACGTGGAGTAGAATTGATATGATTTCACTCCATACTTTTCTGTTAAAATAGTGATACCGGTTTTTTTTATATGGGTGGGTTGCTTATAGTTTGTGATTTTGTGTCGCTTTTTGCATTCATTATGTTTATCCAAACGTATTACCGCATGAATTGTAATTTAGATGTGGGAGACTTCAGAAGTATAACTCTTTCTAAATATAAGTAAGACCAGGCGCAGATCGGGGGGGGAGGGGTGGGGGAGGGGGGGGGGCCAAAGGGAGCGGGCCGCCCCGTATATGCAAGAAAAATATAAAATGCATTCCTTTTGTACCGTACCTTTTTTTATTTTGTGAAACGCCCCCATAGGATTGAAGAACTGAAAGAACATCATCATGTTAGAATAAATAGGCCTACGTTTCATATGAATAAGGTTTTAAAAAAAAAAAAAAAAAAAAAAAAATTGACATTTACTTAGTAGGCCTAATAGCTTGTACATGTTGTATGACTTTAATATTCTCTAACATCTTCCGCAACTTTTAAAACTAATTTGAACAAAATTACGCAACATTATGTAATCTAGCGCAGGCTCAAAAACCGGAATTTTTTTGTATTTGTGTACAAAACATATGGGAAATGGCTTTTCATGCTAAAATCACATTTCAGTGTTTAAAATTTGGTTAATAGCCATTATCTTTGTTGATATTGCTGTAATATTCAAAGATAAATAATGACCGAAGTTTTCAAAAATTGTCGAGGGGGAGTAAAATGATGGTCATATAGAGTGCAAGTATATCAAATTGGGATTTTTAACAAATAATTTTTTTCATGCTTTAATAGTGAGCATATGCAGTGACGGATCCAGGCGGGGCGCATGGGGCACGCCAACTCTATAATTAAAGGGAAAGTTCACCCTGGGTTTAAAATGGTTTTTGAAAATACAGAAAAATTAATTTAAAATATTAATGAAAGTTTTAAGAAAATAAAAAAAAACAAACAAACAAACAAACAAAGTTATGAATATTCAAAGTTTTGCGAGCTGCTCTCCTATTGTCTTATGTAATGTAAATAGTGTCATTTTTTTCCAGAAGAATACCAATTATTTCACCTGTGCGTTCGAAATATCATCAAACCTAACGCCTCTATCAAATTGACCCATTCCTTTATCAAGAACCATGAAAAAAAAAAAGTAAATTTATGGAATTAACATACACAACACAATTGGGACAGCTGCTTGCAGTGACGTGACGTCACACAATCAAAACTTTAAATATTCATAACTTCTCTATTTTGTGGTTGATTTTCTTCAGACATTCACTACCGTAATATTTTTTATCTATTTTTCTCCATTTTTAAAAACCGATAAAATTCCAGGGTGAACTTCCCCTTTAAATCCTGCGGATCCACCACTGGCAATATGACATGTGCCCATCCAGCTATGAGGGGCTTGGAGGACCCACCCCTGCAGTGCTAACCAAAAAAGTAAAAAATAAAAAAATACCATGGTAATCCCTTTTTAGAGAGGCTATATTCCTCGCTCATCTATTTTGTATTATTGTTATCATATACTTAGCAATTGAAGACATACTCATCATCTTTACAAATTACATTGATATCTTTCTTCAAACACAAATGAAATGCATAGGCCTAATCAAAAGAATGTGACAGCGAGGTATACAATATCCATTTTTTATTTTTTTATTTTTTCTTCAAAAAATGAAAGACTGAGTTGATGCTTCCAAAGGAGTCACACATCATCGCACGCCATCAATATTCTTTCGTTTTTAATTGTTTTGTTTAACTTTGGGGGATTTGTTTATGTTTCCTTTTTTTTATTTTTGTTTATTTTTGTTTCATTTCATTCGTTTCTAACTTATGACATCCTTATCATGCCCCCCCCCCCCGGCCCTAAAAAAAAATAAAAACAGAAAAATAAAAAAAATAAAAAAATTGTTTCGCAAAAAAAAGTACGACAGCTGCACACACGACGTCATTCATTCTCATACATATTTATGTTTATCTGTTCCTCATTAATTGTATTTTCTCCCTGCTAAATCAAATCTACAAGCGCGCGTAGTTGACTTTGCTTTCCCTTTTGATATTTTAATTGTATATGAATATTCGAAAAATATATATATATTAGTAATAAAGAAGAAATAAAGTTAGAGTGTATTCATTTGAAGTAGAATAAATGCAATAATTTAACCAAAACTATATTGTAAGCGGTTAAGATAGAAGAGCCAAAATGATTCACGCCTCTTTGAAAGACATTATTTGATTGGTCCGGTCGTTGCTTGGCGTTCAACTACGCCCAATCAAAGGCATGCTATCTTTTATGCTTTATTAATCAGCGCTACACGCCAAACGAAACGGAATTGAAGAACGTCGATCTAGTAAAGTATGCCAATTTTCTTCCGCAATATGATGTTCCAAAGGATTGATGAATTCAAATTATTTTGTTGAAAGAATCAAGGATCTCCTAGGCAGTGCGGTATGTATTATTTTCTGCCGATATTTCGCATAAAAGTAGTTTTAGTATGGTGAATCCCGTGGCATGCAATGATCCATTGCCATTGGCATTGGCCATTGTTGTTGTGTAGATTATACTGGCCTCAGCTAGCTCGGCTCGGCCACTCATTCTTAGCTAGGCCGCTGAGTAGGCGCGGGTGCGGTGCGGGGTCCCCGGTGCGGCTTTCGAATTATTTGACCCAGCGTGCGCGTGCAGGACTGAATTCCAAGCTGGAGCGAGCGCGAATGCTGCGGCAATTTCCTTGACAGTATACAGTAAAACGCCCAGTATTCAGACACAATTTTTTAATCCACTAATTAACAGATTTTCAAATTTACAGAAAAAATAAATTGATGCTGAAGAAAATATTCTAGGAAAAAGGAAGGGGACTTTTCAGCCCACTTTTCAAATTTCAGACACCCTGCCCAGAATTCAGTCACATGACATTTTGCGGTATTTTCGTCTAATAATATTTTTTGTTTCTGTAGGGTAGCACGCCCAGTATTCGGTGCCTTAAGGGGACATCGGCGATAATATGAAAACTTACCTCCTTTATCTGACGATCCACCCACCAGAAGAACGAAAAAATTCTACTCTAAAAGATTATCAAAATCATTTAAAATATTTAGACACCTAACGACACGTTAATTATGGCTAAAAAAATATCGATGATAGAATGAGGAGATGTTTTCCGCCCGGCAATCGGTTTTGCAGAATAGTATTCGTACCAAATTCATGGTAGCAGCGCACAGCATTAGATCTACTTCACAACGCAACCCGGAAGAGCGGCCAACCCGTTAGAGTTTTCGCTAAGAAGCGCTAAAGCAGTAGAGGCGCAGTCCAAAAACAAAGATCGTCTCAAATTACTGGACTCGTCCTCGTTTATAAAGACACTACACAAAAAATAGCTTCCCAGTTGATTCCAACTCAACTCACTGAAGCACTACTGTTTCATGCTCCCCATATCTACAACACAGTGATTGACACTTAATCTCTTTTATATCCTTGGGAAGACGGACAAGTCATAAAAGTAGACGGTGAACTGGGGGTAATTGATGACAAGGAATCTAATTTTAGCACTCTCAAATCCCTTAACTGCCATCCAAATCCCTTAGGTCCCAAAAGAAAAAAAGGCGTCTTCATAAACGAAGACAAACCTTGTTACCGAAGACGGCAAAATTTGGCAAATGTCCTTGTTTATGCAGACGGTCAGTGTTTATGCAGACGATCTGCTTTTCTGGACCGGCCCCCCTACTGTAAAGTGGAAATATCTCCGTGATGACGTCCAATTCAGAGTAAGTTTGCAATCTCGTTTTATATTTTCATTGTGTGATTTTTGGTGGTGTGTTTGATGAATGTTTGATGATTGTTTTGTAAAAGTTTGAAGGCTGATGTGTTTGTGATCTTTTTGTGAAAGATGTTGAAGTAGTTAAAAACCGATTACCGGGACAAAACCGGGCACTGGGCGCGCTACCCTAGAGTACTAAAGTGCCGGAAATTCAACCCTTGTCAAGAATCGACCGGTTTGGCAGAAAAATTCAAGAAAAGACTTCAAAACACACTCAAACACACTATTATGAACTCGTATCACACGCACACATCGTCACTGAAGACAACCAACAAAAAAATCATACTAAATACCTTAATTTTGCTCCTAGTAAAATCCCAGATTTTGCTCAAAATTTTGAAGCCCCAGCGCACTTAGCGGAAAGTTAAAGGAGGACTCCGGGCTGAAATTAAAAAGTTTTGAAAAGTAAAGTAAAATTTAACATGAAGCACAACACAGAAAATTTCATCAAAATCGGATAAAAAATAAAGTTATGCATTTTTTAGGTATTGATTTTTTTGTCGTAAAACAGTTCTTGGCAGTTCTCATGAATGTTTGATTATTCAAATAAGCAAACTGATGATGTCACAGTCTATATTTTATTAATATATGAAATCCTATTTATCTCATTTTTTTCATACATTGCATATAAAGAAAATCTATCCCTCATACTGAAATAAGTAAAAGCACTTGTGACCTTGAACATTCCACAAGGATCAATCCCTATTTTTATGTCCTTGGGGCAGAGAATCTTGATAATTGGTATTTCATACAATAAAATACTAAGAAAGTAGGGGGACTGTGACATCATCAGTATGCCAATATGAATATGCCAAGATTCAAATTTCAAAACCTAAGAAAATTCATAACTTTGGTATTTCTGAATTTTCACGCCTGTTCGTATTTATGCAAAGACATGTCTAATCTCGGCAAGAAGGTAGGTGTTATGAAACTTTCGATTTTACTATCAAAGAGTTTGTGATTAAAAAAAAAAATTATAACAATTATTTTATTTATAATATGCTTCTAATATCTTTTGAAAATGAAAGATGATATATTTTTCATTTTTCAAACTAGAGCTGCAAAAAGCTTAAGTGGTCAAATTTCGGGTACTTTACCTTAAATTATTTCATTATTCATATGTTAACTCATATACGTTCACGCTATTGCAATGATCATTCTAAAAATACAACTGTGCTGTCCGGCAGCTTTCTGATCTTGAACTACTTTTAGATGGACCTTTGAACTTTAGTGAAAGGGTCCAACTGACAGCATTTCATTGACTGTTTCATATTTATATGTCTTCCTCCTTTGTTTTTATTTCATGTCCATGAAAAAAATTGTTGTAATAAAATCTTTGTCGTATTGGTGTGTTTTATTTTTACTTTTAAGAATTATTATTTAGATTAAATCTCATGTTCAGAATGCTTCAACCCTACGTAAAATGGAACAGCCCATCAATGTTTCTACCCCACCCCCAGCCCCTGTGGAACTACACTTTCACAGATAGGGACTACATATTTTTGACAAGCCTTGAAACACATAATTATAGCTTTAGAAAACCTTTAAATGTTTTTGTTTTTTCTTTTATAATATCAAATTCCTACAAAATTACTTCATCGGTGCATTTGATCATATTTTACTCATAAATTAATGTTAAACCTTCACAATTATTATCTCCACACCCCCTCAGTCACAGTGGAATAGCCCACTCACTGCATATGAATATTTATGATGCCCAATACGCTTACTGGGGAAGCTTGTTGTTGACAATTATCGATATCTTATCTGACACCAAAGCGGTAGTCTTTTCACGTTAACCCCCAAAATTTTAAAATATTTTGGAAGACCAGTTTTAATATTTTATTGATAAAAATAATACTAATGATGTTCGAAAATGAAATAAATTTAAATTCTATGATTGACTAAACCAAATTGTAGATCCATATTGGTATAAATTTTGAAGATAAGAATGAATAAAAAATACAATAAACTCTTAGGGTCTGAAAATCAGGAATAGTAATAGCCTGCCAGAGAAAATGGCAAAAAAAAATAAAAATGGTTTGACATGGGAGAATTAAAATGTAAGTTGTTCTTTAATGTTCTGTTTGTGAATTTATTTCTTTGTTTTTTCATCATAGTATGTAGAAGGGGATTTGACTATTGTTTCATCATTCGAGGAAAATTTAAGGTCTTATTGACAATGATATCCTCACAAGTTTCTCGCATGGATAGCTCCACATACACAAAAAGGCATGTGTGGGGATGACTCTTTATGTTGGAAAAGATGTACATGTCTCGCGCAACAGAATCTAAGATTTCATGAAAATCGTATTAACAAAAAGAATAAATCAAAGAAAAATTGAAACAATTAGTCCTTTCTTTTACTGTCTGTCTGGGTTTTTTTATATTTAGGGACAGGATTGCAAAGATTGTGATGGATTTAAATCGGTTGGGCTACATGTAACATGAAAAAAGACGTGTGCAAAAGAACATTCAATGCCTTTTATGGCAAACGAAAAAAGGGCCTTGGTTTCGCCGAATTTTCCTCTCAAAAAAGAAAAATCCCTGACCAGACAGATAAATAACTCCGTACAAAAATAATTTCCCCTAGATCTAGGGTCATCTAAAATATATTTTTATGATTGGAAATAAGAGAATCTTAACAATCAATCATCAGAAAATTGCGTGGTCAACAGAAATGTTTGAGATTGCCTGCAATTGATTGATGCCTTGCACAGCACAACTCAATCGACAACGCGACAAGCACGATAAATCATCATCAAAACTTATCCAAAAAAATATCACAGAGCAAAAAATACGATGATATATCCTGGGATTACAAATACAATTTGAATAAATCCTTTCAAAATATTTCAATCGCGACAGTTGTGAGGAAAACATGTCAAAATAGACCTAAAAGTGCAGTTACTTTTTCTGCACATCGCACGCGACAGGGGAAAATGGCTGCGTGGTGAAAACTTGATCGCGATATCGCTATCGATAGTTAGGGGGTTTCCCCTTTTGCAGCGCGCACTCCTCTTGTCGCTAGGTAACAAAATAAATAATTGTCAGGCTCGTACGTTCTTGGAATGAAGTGTCCAATAAGAGCACTTCTAAATTCAATAACTTTGCGATGGATTTTTTTGTGGCAATATGAAAGGTATCTCCTGATTGGTCAATTTTCGCTCTTCTGGTACCTGTCTGAGGTCAGGGGAAGCCCCAGTTATCTCACAATGAACAAAACGTCGCATATATGCGACGTTGGTCCTATATGGGTTAAGATGTAGAGTCTAAGGACTATAAATAAACTTAAAAAGCCACAGAAAAACACTGCTTTTAAAAGAAATTATACATAGAAAAGAATGTCCCGGGACAAGGAGCAAAGTATCTGTGACAATAACGTTCACACACTCAATATAATGCACACAAAACTCTCAGGTGACTGGATACTGGCCGGGTGTCACCACATGGCAAGGGTAATGTGTGACGCCCTGTATCTCCTTGCTGAAGGCACCTTTTGCTGTGAAGTGAACATCTAGGAAATACTCTTCACACACATACTAAATTCATTTTACAAGCAGACACAAACGACATCTACAAGTGCCTAAATCATGGCCATACTAAGAAAACCCAGAAGTGAGAAAGTGTGAAGACACTGACAACTTCAGAGGTTAGTTTGACCGATTTCAAAAGTGCTCAACGGGTGAACATTTCTCAAGGTGGTGATATATGTTTAGATCTCTGAATTTTGAAAATTTTGTGGCTTGTAAATTATTCCCGAGTTTGCAACAGCCATTGAAACAAACACTGGCCGAATACTGGGCAGTGTCTGAATACTGGGCATGTTACCCTTCTCATAGTCAAAGCAGTACAGAGAGCTGAGCATTGAATTTAGAAATTCCAACACAGAACGATATCAGCTCATCATTGCCAGACGTATAATAAAAGTTTTGGTCTTAAGGAATGACTGCAAGTTGGACTAAGTTGCACAAATGACAGACGATTTTTGCCTGGGGGAATTTGGGCTGCTCTGCCAGCTGCCTCTGATTGGGGGGGGGGGGGTTTGATTCAAATTTAAAATTTCACTAACTAGTATATCATCACCAAGCATCTCTTTTTTCTTTTTTTTTTCTTTGTTTCCCTCTTTTCTTTCTTCCCCTTTATTTTTCTAAACAAAAAATTTCCTAAAATGAATAATTTGTTAACTTGCCATGTTAAGGAGTCCTGTCCATTCTAGAACGGTACCGTCCTGACATTGACAAACCTGCTAGTGAAAGTATAAAAGTTCTTGGAAAATTCCTATGGCTATCGTGTGATGACCATAACTGAACAACGCGATTCAGCTGTATGATGTGATTAGGAGTGAGCCTAAATGTGATGCCAATAACCGCCCCCAGCACTCCCCCCCCCCAAAAAAAAAAAGCCATAAAGTAACCCTTCAACTGTACTTTTTCCCCTTTTACAGATGCCTCGTTCAAGGTACCAGTCACCCAGTAGGTACTCTAGTCGCCATCGTCACAGGAGGAAACAAAGAACTCCCTCTTATGTTCGAGAAAAGGACAGGGATTTCTTCAGCAAAGATTATGGTGCTTGCAGATATCGCTCCAGGAGGTAGGTACTGATTTGAAAACTATATTGAGAGGCACTGCAACCAAATTATAACAGTTTGGTCTTAGAAATATGAGACAAACAAGTTTGACAGAGTGTGAAAATCTTTGTATAAATGTTAAGAAAGAAGTGAATGTTTATAATTAAATAAATTTTGGCAAGTTAAAGGGATTGAGTACCGTAACTTTCAAAAACGAGAGCAATTAGATCAAGATTAATAAAATTATATTGTTCCAACAGTAAAAACAAACTACTGAAAGTTTCAGATCAAATGGATGTCATTTAAAACAGTGTAACAAACAATGCCAAGCATACAGCAGAACACCAGTACCCTCTGCTGCTAGCTCAGCAGGCCGCTAGGGATGGGGACTATACAACAGGAAATGGTTGTATGTTGTGCCATTTGGAAAAAGCACATTGTTTTATAAACCATCCAGGGTTGAAATAAAATTTGAGTAAGAAATCATTGATATCTCGGAGGTAAAGCAAGCAATTACCTTGTAATTTTGAAGAGATACCAGTTTATAATTATGTTGGCAAAATAAGCTAAATCGAATAATATGTGATTTGAATATCATTCAATGTAACTGCATCCCTATATACTGTATAGTCCAACATTTTTGCTTGTTCTCAGATTTACAAAGTTCTAGCCAGTAATTCGTGAAATTTGTGAAAAATAAAATCCTTTTCCTAGAAAGATTTGAGCCAGATCCAAATGATATAATTTTACAATTATATTAAAAATAGTTGTCATGTATGTCCTTAAATAATCTATTGCAGAGGATTTTATATTTGTGATTTCCCTTTCTTCAGCATGAAACATTGAAATTTCAAATTTTGAAATTTCAAAATTTGAAATTTCAAATATATTGTTTTTTTTTGTCAAAGAAGTAATCTCTTATATACTGTGCTTTACAGGGCTAGGGACTTGGGTATATTTTTCAAAAACCCACTGGGTAAGGGTAAATGGTAACTGAATTTCATGAGCTTGGGTGAGCATATAGTCAGCATTTCGGTATCGCATATAACCCTCTGGCGTTGGATAGTATTATAAAGATTAGAAAAAGTTTAATTCCTTCACATTTATTATCTACTTTCCATCATTTGGAGGTGTTAGGCATTCACAGAAAATAAACTTAAGATTCAATCCCGTTCCTTTGCAGTCGAGAGTATTACCGAGAACCTTCTCCATCACCTCAAAGCCGGCACTGCAGGGACTACGACCGTGACAGAAGGCGTGAAAACTACTACGATGATCGATTTAGGGAGGACTACAGGCACGAAAGCTCGCACAGGAAACGCCACAGCAGGCGATATCGAAAGCCGCGGAGATGTTCCAGTAGCTATTCAACGGTATGTCTTAAAATTGAATCGGGGCCTGCTCTTTTCATAGATCCCTGCATAGAGTATTCTTGCAAGTGCAATTTGTTTAGCTTATTTGATTTTCCTTTGGCAAAGCTTGAGGTTTGGTATGAACGGAGGGATTCATTTAATATGATAAGACTATTGAATTTCCACATATTATTGGCAGCAAAATGGCTATTGAAAAAGAAGAGCTTTTAGACAGTGGTTTGCTTTAGTACTGTGCTGTGATTTGGTATCTCAACATCAGCTTAACAGATTGCACTTTCAATAAATTCCATTAAGGTAAACAGATTAGGCTTTACTTTTTTTTTATCTAGAGGATTTTATGAAGACATCTGGAGAAATAAGAATTGTCGGAGAAGTATGCTTTGTCCAATCTCAAAAAGATTCATCATCTTGTAGATTTACTTAATATTTTGACAAATACTTCAATTTGACAGTGTTATTCACATGGATGGTAAGTTCATAGTCCAGAAAAAAGGCCATAACTGAAAGGTATCTTCTTTATTGCTTGAGATAGTTATAAGCTTTTTATTTTATATTTTCTTCTTTCTATCATTTTTGGGTTCCTAAACAAGCACTTGTTCTCTTTGAACAAATTACTAATTAATTATTTTGAACTTGTGTGCAACACTAGTGAATTTCCCTTTTTATTTCCTTTTTTTTTATTAGTGCAAATCAATGTTTACAAATTTGCCATTGTGTTTATAAATGTTGAAGAGAGTTGCAGAGAGAAAGAGAGTTGTAGAAGAGGATATATAGACTCATGTGGAGTAATACTCTCTTGAGTATGACTTTGACGAGCATTTACCATGCGGAAGGGTATTTTTAATGGAAGGAGAGAGAAAGAGAGAGATGGTGATAAAAGCACACTGATTTTTAGTTATGTATGCCATTTGCATCCCTATCTTATCTTCTGTATGTATCCTCATGAAACCATTTGTGGGCCAAATCGATGTTGCTCACCCAACAACCTCCAATCACTTGCCCACCTGCTGCCTGTGTCAACCTCAATACTGCCCCCAACCACCGTCGCTGCCAAACGGAACCACTCAACCTCTTCCTCCAACCCAACCAATCTACCAACCTACCAAACCATCTTCTACTCACTTCAACTCAATCTGCTGCTGATGATGGATGTCTGCTGCCTGCTGCTGTTTGATGATGATGAATGACCTTTGGGCGGTGATGACCTCTTGTCGGCATGGTTGTCGGGGTGTGGCTTCTGCGGTTGTTGACCTGGTGTAGAGTCGGCATAGGGAAGAAGGGCACAGAGCAAGTGTTATAGATGACGATGAGGGTCATTTGATCTATCGACCAGGCGACTGCTTGCAAGCAAGATGTACACATGCAGCTCCGTAATTTTGTAGCGCTCCTTTTAAGACAAGTCACACCTTTCCCTCAACAACACTTCCATCTGTTACATTTACAACACATACAAAACACCCCAAGATGAACACATAAAAAATAGACACAACCTACTCCTCTTTTCCCATTTTAGTCCATGAAATGTAACTTGAATGCCTTGATAGCATTTCTTCAGTCTTATGAAGGTCACATGATAAATAATTGTTATTGCAAGGAATCATACTTCTTTGCTGATTACTTGTGTTTATAATCTAGTGCATGTAAAACGATTTTTGTAGCTTTTCAACTTTTGATTGTTGCAATTGAAATGCTTTACATACTATTGAATAAGGAAGTACTTTCAATGAACAAGGGCACCTATTGCCTACATGTACCATTGATACAGTGCCTGTCTTGTATGATTTAAGATTGTCGACATGTTCAGTAAATATGGTCATGTGTGTGAGACACATCTGCCCCATGTTAAGACAGAAATTAGCAACTGCATAAATATGGCATTTCTTTTTTCTTGCCATTGCTATGTTGAATTGAATGTTTTCTACCCTATGTTATGCAGGGATTCATCTTGATATGGACATGTTTGTAATGCTCTTCATTTTCTCTCTCCTTTAGATGAAATCACCTCCACCTTAGGTGAGGGAACCTTTGGAAAGGTTGTACAGTGCAGGGATAGCATGTCTGGGTAAGACATTACTTGCATTATTCATGCCAAAAGTAATTTTTGTCATTGCTCATATTTACTAGTTTGACAATATTATTTATTTCCTTGATTCTTAAATAATTTTATTCATTTATTTCTCCCGATTCCAGAATACATGAGTACCTTTGTAATTAATTTCAAAGACATGGAAATTATAAATTTTCAATATTGTCTATTATTATTATTATTATTCTTTGGATTCTGTAATGTAGTTAGTAAACTTTAATCTATAGTAATGCATAATACACAAAGACAGGTTTTATCAAAATGTGTAATTATTTTTGTTTCATTTGAAGGTTGTGCATTTTACTGAAGATAATCACACTGGATGAATGGGGCAAGTGGCAGTTGTATTGGTTGCTCAATTGTAAACTAGAAGAACATTAACACAAAGAGAGCTCTCTCTCATAAAGGATCTTTTAGATAGTCCCTATACATGTTGGGGAAGAATTTGTTATTTTTTCAAGGGGAACAAGCCAAATTGTAACACAGCTCTTCCACATAGATTTTTAATAGGGGTCTAAGATACAACTCATAAGACTCACAAGACCTAGCAAGCTGGGACTTCATTCCTTTTTTCTCTCTTTCTTTACAGGGGTGCTAAAATAGCACTAAAAATCATCAAAAATATCGAGAAGTATAGAGAAGCTGCCAAACTGGAGATCAATGTATTGGAGAAAATCAATGAGAAGGAGGGAACGGGAAAAAGGTACTCAGCTCTTCTTTGAACATTATCTTTGGTTGCATCAGCTGTATGGAAATAGATGCTTAACAGTAATCTTCAATTGCTTACAATTCAGTAGTAGAAATATAAACTGGCGGATAGAAAATTTGCTAAAAATCTGTCAATTGAAAACCACTCTTTTAATTTTGATATACATTTGGCCCAAGTTTTAGGCCACCTTTCCCAAATTCTTTTATTTAAACCAGTCAGTATACATTTCTGACCAAAAATGATTCTTCAGTTATTGTCTTGAGCAGGTCAAGTTTATTTGGATTTGTGAGAGGATAATTACAAGATTTTAATTGCTGAACATATTTTCCTTGCTGTTGTTTGCTTTAGCCAGTCCCAGCACAATGTTGCCTTTTCATAATTAATCAATCGTTTATTCAAGATAACTTTTAGTTTTGTGTTGTAATGGTGATATCTCACTTCTCCGCAATGGATAAAAAGTATTGGAGACGTCTCCGATACTTTATTCGACCTCTCCACGAAAATTTACAAAAACTGTCTCAAAGTAGTTTCCGCGACTCATGAAACGTCCCGGGGACTGAGGAGACGTCTCCGCTACGTCTCCGCGACAAGTTTCCTAATCTTTCCCAAGTAGTTTCCTAACCGTCTCACAGTAGTCCCATATCCATCTCAAAGTAGTTTCAAAGTAGTTTCCGCGAAGTGAGATACCACCATAACAATTCAATTCAATTCAAATTTGTTCAACCATAAAAAGCAAAATAACATATTACAAAGAAATAAGAAATTATTATACATGACATTTTACATAGGTGCGTAATATGGTTTGGACCTAAGTGAAGCAATGAGCTTATAAGTCATGGCCCAATATACAAAAATACATTTCATTACAGAACAAAACTGAAACATAAATGCAGAAAATAGCTTAACCTAACGCATAGACACACACACACACACTCACACACACACACACACACACACACACAAAATCATTAAATGATTTGCAAGCAACTTTTTATTTTTAATTGATTAATATTGTGTACTGCTCAAATAATGTCACATTCCTCAAGGGTTTGTTTTGTCAAAGGTTTTAAGACATTTGTATGTTTTTGTGTACTATAAACCTACTCTCACTTATTTCCTAGAAATTTTTATTGTGCTATTAAATCCATTCAATAAACTACTGTATTTGCTGTTATTTTCGCAGGATTAATTTTTCGCGTTGAGCGGTCTCAAAACATGTTCACAGGTTCTTAAATTTGTGCTGCATGTTAGTAAGCTCACAATTGAACCTATTCAATACATGCACAAGAAATCATGCCGATATATTGGCGGGTATTTTAATTCGCGCCTACTGCTAGTTGCGCGAAATACGCAAAAATTAATGTACCACAAATATTTCCTCAAATAGAATAGGTCTAATTGTGTTGATAGGCACTCTTGGCATGCATCCCAATGTTCCCATTGATAAATAAAACGTTTATAACATTTCTTTTTATTGCTTTCTCTTTGCAGCTTGTGTGTGAAGATGTATGACTGGTTTGATTACCATGGTCATGTCTGCATATCATTTGAGATCCTAGGCCTCAGCATATTTGACTTTCTGGTAGGTTACAGAGTTTGGGATGTTGGTTGTGAGGTAGAAGGGGTGAAACGTTAATGTTTAAAGACCTTCTGGCTCTCAGCAGATACATTATATGTAAGAGTAAGATTTAGAGCAACCCTCAAAATATTCATTTTTATGCCTCCGCCACCGAAGGTGGTGCCGGAGGTATTATGTTTTCGGGTTGTCCGTCCGTCCGTCCGTACGTCCGTCCCGTTTTCGTTCTCGCGATAACTTAACCCTAAAAAGGCCGGGATATTTTTGCCATCTCA
The DNA here is from genome assembly GCA_940671915.1 of Paracentrotus lividus. Lineage (NCBI taxonomy): Eukaryota > Metazoa > Echinodermata > Echinoidea > Camarodonta > Echinidae > Paracentrotus > Paracentrotus lividus. Next base: position 26,193,814 of record CALNVZ010002974.1, on the reverse strand, counting down.
CAGCCGGGGGGGGGCTGATTAGGCCCCCCCTTCAGATCTCGGCCGCCGATCGCGCGATCGCCGCGAAAATTTGCACAATAGTAGTGTGCGATGTAATCTACAAGACTGTATAGTTCGTTTTTCCAAAATAATGTCTTTTTAATTTATATTATTAATTATGCTAATTTATGCATGAAATCATACTTTTTGCTCTAAATAATTAAATAATGCTCCTAGAATTCTAATTCTTGGTGTAAATATTCTTTGTAGCATTCTTAACAATTGTACGTGAAAAAAATTCCGGTATCTAATTCAATTTCTTATGTATTTTATGTTTTGGGAATTTCTTATGTATTTCTTTGTTTTTGACTTATGTATTTTTATTGTTTTGTTGGAATACTTCGGTCATTGATTATCTCTAATGATTAGAGCAATATCAACTAAAATAATGGCTAATAACCACATTTTAAATACAGAAATGTGATTTTAGCATGAAAAGATATTTCCCATATGTTTTGTACACAAATACAGGAAAATCTCTGGTTTTTGAGTCTGCGCTGCATTACATAATGTTGCGCAACTTACGAACCGTACGCTCAATTTTTTTCAAAATAGTTTTAAAAGTTGCGTAAGATGTTAGAGAAAAAAGTCATAAATGCGCGGAGCGCGAATTTTTTTTCAGCGACATGACCGCGCGAAAGTCGAGGGGGGCTGATTAGGCCCCCCCCGGCCCTTTTAGGGTTAAGAACCGTTTGACGGATCACTTTCAAACTGGGATCATGTATGCATATGGTAGGGACAATGATCTGATTAGACTTTGGGTCATTAGGTCAAAGGTCACAGAGGTCATTGTATGCATGAAAATGGCTCGTTCTCGCCATAACTTAAAAAACCGTTTGACGGGTCAACTTCAAACTTGGGTAATGTGTGCCTATGGGAGGGGCAATGAACTGATTAGATTTTAGGATCATGAGGTCAAAGGTCAAAGGTCACAGATGTCATTGTATACATGAAAATGGTTCGTTCTCGCAATAACTTAAGTACTGTGTGACGGGTCAACTTCAAACTTGAGTAATGTGTGCATATGGGAGGGGCAATGAACTAATTAGATTTTGGGGTCAAAGGTCACAGAGGTCATTGTATACATAAAAATAGTTTGTTCTTGCGATAACTTAAGAACCGTTTGAGGGAAACTTGGTCATATGTGCATATATGAGGTCAATAAACTTATTAGATTTTGGGGTCATGAGGTCAAAGGTCACAGGTCATTGTGTACGTGAAAATGGCTCTCGTTCTTGCGATAACTTAAGAACCGTTTGAGGGATCAACTTCAAACTTGGATCATATTTACATATGGGAGGACAATGAACTTATCAGATTTTGGGGTCATGAGGTCAAAGGTCACAGAGGTCATTGTGTACATGAAAATGGCTTGTTCTCGCAATAAACTTAAAAACCGTTTGACGGATCAATTTCAAACTTGGTCTATATGTGCATATGGGACGGACAATAAACTGATTAGAATTTAGAGTCATGAGGTCAAAGTTCAAAGGCCACAGAGGACATTGTGTACGTGAAAATGGCTTGTTCTTGCGATAACTTAAGAACAGTTTGATGATGAACATCAAACTTGGGTCATGTGTGCATATGGTAGGACAATGAATTTTATTAATTTTGAGGTCATGATTTCAAAGGTCAAGGTCACAGACGTCATTTATACATGAAAATGGCACGTTCTTGCTGTAACTTCTGAACCGTTTTATGGATCAACTTCAAACTTGGGTCATGTGGGAGGAAAATGAACTGATTAGATTTTTGAGGTCAGGACATCAAAGGTCACTGGTTATTTATGTAAATGACTCGTTTGTGCAATTTCTGAAGGACCTTTGACAGATCAACTTAAACATGTTTATCCTTTTTATTACATCAGTAGCCATCCTTCCTGAGTGGAAATATTTCTGATGATACAACTTTAATAGATTTGGGGTCAATATCTCAAAGATGTCGGTGCAATATCTCAAAGGATGTCATGGTATAATGATGTAAAATACTCAACATGCGCATGCCTTTTTTTTCCGATGTGGCAATACGGAGGCATGCCTTCCGATCGTGCGCGGTCGAAGATTCATCTAGTTACTCTTTAAAATTTTCAACATTAAATGTGTCCTTTATGAAGAAGGAAACGTGTCAAATAAGAAAATACTGAGGTAATACAAATTGTTTTGATGTTTATATTCTGGCATACAGATTTTTAGACAAGTCATGAAGTACATGTAAATACATAATCATGACTCTTGATTAATGTCCATTGTAATTGAAGACTTTGTTGTGTTGTTGGATGGCAACAGAGGGAGGTTTCCTCATTACAAATTTTCACTTCTTTCTCAGACTTGGTACGTTTCTAACCATATGAGGTTTATATGGTTACACCCATACCTTCCAAGTATCTCACTCTGGTTACCATGTTATTTCTCTTTTTTTCTTGATGCCAAAACAAGAGGTGTTCCTTCTACACTCTTTCCATTTTGGATATCAAGTGTGATAATGACTCACAAGCCTTTGTAATTATTTTCCTTTGTTTTGGATATTACAGAAAAGACAACAAACTACCAGCCTTATCCACTAGATCAAATAAAGCGCATGTCTCACCAACTATGCTCAGCAGTCAAATGTAAGTACATGTGTCCATCATAATCATTTTGCAACTTTGTTAAGCAATTATTTAATAATGAAATTAACCCTTTGCCTTAGCCAATCTGATACGCCATGGGTGACGCGCCACCCCCCCCCCCCCAAAAAAAAGGGGGGGGCATAGGGGAACACATAAAAAACAAAAAACATCAAAGCAAAACACAGGCCCTGATATTTCAATGAAGAAGTAATGATTATGAAAGTGATATTTCTTTGTGCACATTTTTTTTCTACATGTACATGGTGTTAGCACTATTAAACTGATTTTTAGTAGTTTCTTTAGTACTACAGTCTTCTATAAATATTGGGGAACAAGCAACTACCTAATCCTCTTTTATTATTGCCCCATTTTAATGGAGTGCACTGTAGTTGCATTGAAAACAAAATTTTATTCAGATTTAGGTTGAAGACAGAGATTCTTACCCTATGAACCCAACGGCCTGTTTTCTAGCCTACTAGACATCCAAAAGGTCATTGTGCACAAACATTTTAAAACTGTGTCTTGCGGTCTAGTGCAGTCTTGTCCCAAACAGATGGGGCACTACTGCAATTCACATATCATATATCTGTGACATTGCCCTTTAGTAATGCCATCCCTTATTGCTATCATATGAATAAAATTTTGTTGTGCTCACAAAATGTGCAATAATCCAAATAGTTAAGGGTCAATTACAATTGCATTTCCATTCTTTTCATTTCTTTACATAGTTTCTACATGATATGAAAGTGACACAACACCGATCTTAAAACCAGGAGAACATCTCTTATTTGTGGATTTCACGCTCCTCTCTCAAATATGATCCATCCAAGGTGAAGGTATTGAGTGTGAATCGGCAGGGAATCATAAATGTCCTTGATAAAGGGCGTTTTATCTAAATTTGCTTTTCTCACCCAGGTGGTCACCCGTTGAAAATCAAAATTTCTTAAATAACTTGTTCGATCCTCAAATTAGCTCCTAATTTTTTATTCATTTTTTTTTTGGGGGGGGGGGTATTTTTTCTCCTCCAACCTTCTATATTAAAACCTACATATACTGAAACATCTAATATTAAAAATTAACAAAATACATTGAAAAAATAACCGATTTTGTACTTGAAAATTATTTTGTTGGGTTACCAATTTATAGATTTCAATTAGTTTCATTCCATTTTTTTTATAAATATTTTTGATCATAGTACTTATGATTTTTAAGGATTTTTGCTCTTTTTGCTGATTAATGTATTTATAGGGGACATTTAAATATATCTATGGTAACTGTCAAGAAAGGAAAAGTCTTGTGTTCAATTAATCTGTATTATTTAGGTTTGTTGCGAGTTCACATTATCAATATTAAAATACAAATTTAAAAAATATAAAAGATGAAATAGATATGTATCTTCAAAATTAGATTTGCATTTGTTCCCTTGTAAAAAAAAAAAATAGTAGGAGGAATGATCCCTAGAGAGTGTTCACTGAGAGCAACGCATCTGACTCGAGTCTTGTGACAGGGAAATTGTCACTAGAAGAATCTTTATCATCAAATTCTAATGAAATAAATTGCTTGGTTTTAATTAATAGAAACGAGATGTGAGAACTGTACTGAACTGCGATATCCGACTGATTGACTTTGGATCAGCAACATTTGATCATGAACATCACAGCACTATTGTTTCAACTAGGCATTACAGGGCGCTTGAGGTCATCCTAGGTCAGTTCAAAGTTCAAAGTTTATTTTACATTTTCTCATATGAAATAAACATATTCTATAAAGCAGTATATTCATATTACACAATACATTCTGAGAAAATCATGTATCTCTAC
>CALNVZ010002974.1:26152919-26189319 GCA_940671915.1 Paracentrotus lividus | reverse complement strand
ATCTCTACTATAATTAACGCAATGTCTGTATGTATGTAATGTATGTACTTGTTATGTATGTTATGTTAGTAAAAGGCTCCGTCAGTTTATGTTCATATTCCGCCAAAAACACACGAGGCTTGATACAAACTTGTGCGCCGGGTTAATCTCAACGGTTGAAAAATGGAACAGTTTATGCTGAGAACCAGACGTTAAAAACATGATTTTTGTGGCCTTTTGATTGCTGAAAAACGGTGAAGTCTGTAGACTTACAAAAAATAAAGATGCGCGCAAGCCCACAAGGGTAAACAACGCCGAAACTCTTCTTATCGACCGTAACAATGCGTGCCATTTAAGCCACATCCTTGGCTACGCGGAATCTCTTCTTTATTGACGCTAACTAATGCCGGTGTAAAAAGCGCTACATCCTGCACGCGCCGAAACCCTTTATGACCCTAACAATGAATGTTTGAACTCAGTGAAATCAAATTGCGCCTAATGTTATAGAAAAACGGGATTGATACAAACCATGGCCGGTTTTTAATCTTTACTCTGTTGAAAATGGTTCTAAGATTTTGCTTGAAAACCAGCGACTTTAAACATGAATCACAGGGGCCGCGCGCCGCATTTTTTTCGGAAAGGCGGCCTGGGGACAGAGCCCGAAAGTTGGGGGGGGGGGGCTGAATAGACGCCGGCAGCAGAATAGGCTTAGTTATATTCGCGTTTTTTGTGTTTTTTTCCCCCCTCACACGTTTACTTTGAAAAAATGAGGGCCGTGGCCTCTATAATGAAATAAAAATTTGATGACTCTAAAGAAATTCAGAGGCTACATACCAACAAAATAAAATCATCAAAGAAACTTCTAATTATCAATCAAAACTTTGGAATTTAATCCACTGACAACACGCCGCAAGCGCCACATGTGTCCTGCCTCAGTCTACATTAAAGACATGATTTTTTAGTGTCATTGTACTTACCACAAAATATGAGAAACTCATATCCACAGTATGATACATTTACACGTTGTCCACCTATAAAACTAGTGGACTATTCTACCAAATCAATTCATAATAACTTATTATGAGAAAATCGTCAACCATCTAAAGAAACACATTTGATTTTTTTTAACATGACAATATCAATACTTGATCAAAGCGTATCTTCACAGCACTACCAATTAATTGTCATCCCTTTTCTATCTTTCCTATGTATTGTAATCCAGAGCTTGGTTGGAGCCCAAACCCGTGTGATGTTTGGGAGTTATTGGATGTATTTATATTTGAGCTCTATACTGCGATTCACCACTCTTTCAGGTAGATATCTACACATGCCTTATCCATCAAATCCAACGTACAAATCTTCTATAATGACACTTCTGCAGGATCCACTTTGTAGGCATTTGCCAAACCTATTTGTTCAGTAAAACTTTTCCCTGTTCTTTGGCACCCGAGCTTATGTTGTATAAGTGGTCCATTGTCAATATCATTTGAAATGTATTGTAATTTCAAGATTAGAAATTTAGGCCTTGCATCATTGATTTTCTTTAGAGCATAATGTCCGGCCCTGCTGCTTCATGTTTAATGGTGAAACCTGTGAATACAAATTTTTTGTAGTATGTTTACTATGATAGTGCAATACTGCTTCATCGCCTCAGTATATTGATCCACATATACCTACAAGAATCTTTATTATAAATTAACCTGCTTCAAAAGCCTCAATGTGTTTAGTTATAATTGGTTTGGCCCGGGTTCCAAGCCACCTGATATAGTGAATGCGACTGTACTGTGTTAATAATAACATTAAAAAAAAAAAAAAAAAAAAAAAAAAAAAAAATCTCTAGACGTGTATACAGAAAGTATGGGCTTAATTCCAAGCACCTTCAAATAGCATTAATGCGACTGTACTCGCTGTTAATAACATAACTTTCTCTTGGACCACCATTCTGTAGGACTCTTGATAACACGGAAACATCTTATTTGTCTTGACACCCTTTCTGTAGAACTCCATGATAAACAGGGAAACATCTTAGCCATGATGGAGAGGAATACTGGGTGATATACCTTCCTGCGATGATCAAGAGAACTAGCTCTAAATTATAGAATGATTAAAAAATTGGGCATTCCATGCTTTTGTTCTTTGATTTTTCTGTTATTTCTGTGTCCTGTACCCACACCATATAATTTTTCCTTTTCTATTTGTACAGATGGTAATACCAGTCAAAGTTAAGTTAAATTGGTTTTGTACCCCTTCTGGCTACCTCTCAGGATACCTCAATCACGACAAATACATTTTGTTTGATAGTCAAAAAGTGAAAGCTTATCAAAATGTCCTGCTACTACACAGGCATGCGATTGGTGCATATAGAATGAAAGAAGACCAGACTATGCATATAATGGCTAAGGCATTATTATATCTCAATGGTGGCATCACTTTATGCAATATCCGTCTGGCCGATGATCCATTGTAAATCTCTATTTGACTAGCTCTGCGAACCCGAATTGAATCAAGCACACATGCCAGCTCAACTACTGATAATACCTGTGAATCATTCTTTGTGGCTATATGCATTATCATAGTGTGTATATGTTGTAAGTTTTTGACCTACTAACGAATGGTCAATTTATGACATCTATAGCTCGAGATTTCTCACCTACAATGTCTTGGCGATTGCGCTGTTTGCTTAGTTCAGCAGGCGTCACAATCAGTATTATAATCTAGCTGAAGTTAAAACTAGACCTTAAATATAATCTAGATTCTAGATATACAAACGAAGCAATGGTGGTGCACATTGAGAGAAACAGAGCGTGGCACACTCTGAACTCTGATCAAGAAAGAAGAAATTGGTTACATGATTAATAGGTAATTAACAAGTATTATCCTCTGCTTAAGGCGTTGTGATATTGCGGAGTGTGCGCCTCACCACTATACATATTAGTGGCGGTTCAAGGCCACCGTTCCAAGAGTTACAAAGCTGTACAGAGGACTCTAACAATCTTTGAGTCCCATAGCCACCACCCACCACCGTTGTAGCCAACTATCCCATTAGGTCATGGTTGGCAATATGTTAAAATAACCAAGTGCTGTGGAAATAATTGAATAGTCCTAAAGCAGGGAGTCCATCACCCAGAGGTATGATAGTATGGTGGAATGGAAAACACAAACCCGTGACCGAATCTATTGGAGTTTTCTTACCATACTCCTTTTTTTAGACACCAACCCGGCACACAGACCCCAAACCCACACCCCCTCAACTCACTCCCGTGAATAAGCCAGAGATGGCAACTTGGCGGCATCACACAACAGAATCTATAATCCCGTGGTCGGCTACGTCTGTGAAGCGAACGTCTGCGCCACCCGCTGCTGTTTACCTATCCCCTCAAATCAGTTCACGCGCGTACAATTACCTACAAAACTAGCCGCTCTCTCCTCTTCAGTATCAGCCATTGAGCCTAGAAGTATTTGCGTGAGAATTTGACCTAGCATGCAGACTAATAACTCCGAGAGAGGGCGTACGTTGACCGAGTACCATCGACTGGAAACACCCGTACTATTACTCTACCACAGAAAAGACACATATCGAAGCCATGCTTTACCCCATGTCGCCATGCGGTAATATTCAGACGCGAATATAATTATAAGAGACAAATCTATAAGTCATTGTATGCATAAGCAGCGTGACGCCTAGCGCCATACAGGTGCTACGGCCCGACACGTGACTTAGCTACTCGCCTCTATAAATAGCAAGATGCTCTCACAGGTTTTCTTTATTATCTGCCACTCTGAGTAGAGAGTGTTTTCCTTTTCTTGTATATATGAGACCCGATTTTCTATCAAACCGGAGGCTATACCTGCTAAAAGCTATAAAATCAGACGATTTTCTTCAGCATGTGGCTATTTCTATCACCGACATATCATATGTTATATCTCAATATAAGAACATCAAATTATAAGCACAGTAAGTATGACATCGTTGGCCAAGATTCTTCTCTCGAGCCCCAGCTATAATAAACGGCGAGAAAATCACGTAGCGTGCACCGTGCAAAAGTCTTATCAGCGCCAAGGAGCTACATGTTCTGTAAATACTATATATATTCACTGAATTGATAACACCATTCAATAAGATGGATTGCATAGGAGACTCTTGTCAGGTATCGCCGAAATGAGAGACTTAGAGTTGGGATGAATTACAGCTATGGTTTTCTTTAAGGAGATAGCATTATTATCTAACTACAATGTACACATTCTTTAGATAGAGACGCAACACTTTATTGAAAAGAGCACTATACATCATCTTCCTCTTCATATTCACATTGTCGATTTTAATCAGCTCAAACACTACCACATTATATTAAATAAAACAGCAAAACTAAGATCCAATTACTAATCTATAAAAATCAGGAGTAAAAACTATCTACCCGCTGTATAAGTAACAATTCATGTGAGGAATTCTTATTCAAATTGCGATTCGTGTGCGCGACTCGGTTATATTCTTGTTATTTATCAAATCCGCTTATTACTGTTATTGAGACTGATTCGACCTCAACGTACTCATTATAATGATTATTTTCACTAAGCCTACGTCTTATATAGTGATTTACAGATAAAAATAAATGGATTTGAGTGTTATGATATACAATCGTCTGACACTATATTAGCAAGGTCTTTAATAATAAGTGAGCAGAAAGCAACATATTTCATATAGCACAAAATATGGATATAAGAGAAGCATATCTAGAGTGTGAGGGGGGTAATTGCGCATGTCCAAAGCGTTTCGACATGACATGTGAGAACATAAATGCGAAGTCTATTCGTGACTATCTTATCTATTTATGCATAATATTAGTTCAAGAGATAGCCAGCTCATTGGATTAATTATTGACGCGCATGGACTGTGTGACTAGATTCAGGTCTAGTGCCAGTAGTAAGCCGAATCATAAACGGATATCTTATTTTCTCTATGCGTTGTGTTAGACCGCCTTCTTGTTTTGGTTAAGTACATATAAAATGTGTGAATTGCAAATACATCTATGATCATCACAAAGCTTTATCGTACTGATGAACATCTCATTTGATTGTTGATGATGAAGAATTAAGAAAGCAATAATATCTGGTCGGGCAACATACCAATCTGCGGCAGAAGATAGTCTGCATATTTGGAAGCTTGCGGGGGCATCGCGTCCTCGTTCACACGCCATCAGATTTTAAAGCGTAACATTAATATACATAATAATGTGGAAAAAATAATAATTGCTGCTCATGGACAGCTTCAACTCATGTTTTACCATTATTTGGAAGACATGTCAAACATCCACTACTTTTCCTGCCATGATGATCTTAACGTTTTTTGATTAGCTTGTGCATATTACAGCTTAACGCATTAAGGTGGCATTGGATTATTAGAACAATGCGTTCAGTATTATAGGTCAATGAGAATACAAAGTGCATACATAAATACTGATTAATTACTAGTATGTAACAGGCGCACACGAGAAATGTATTACTTGGGTCCGATAATAAGCAATTTTGCTCTTATACGCTTCATGCGCAGTCTTCTCGACTCATTAACATTTTTTATTTAAGTTGTTTACCTAGGCCATAATGTGCTAAATACGCCGATTTATTAGTGTATTATCTTTTCCACTTTCGCGGTGTTCCCCCCTACTAATTAACTTTACTTCCTATACTTTCATGTTTTCCTAACTTCTTTCGTGAAACCATCCCCTCCACCCACACCGAGTGCACTTGGGCCATTATTTCATTCTTCAATTTTGATTGATTCAATTGCCATTGCCCTAAATGCAGCTTATTCTATACATGTATTGCTAAAGTCCAGTGACTGGCAATATTAAATTTGACAATGAAATCAGAGATCCCGCCGCTGTGGCTTACAGATTGCTTTTAATATAAGAGCGTGCGAGTAAATTATCCAACGATCATGGATATCACAATACATGAACTATTTTTTGTTTGCTTTTGTTTCAGTTTGAAAACGTGGAATTAGACGAATAGTATAATCCGCTTGTGAGAACTCTAAATTCATAGTTTCTGTTACTCTTATAAAATCCGCGTCCCTCTCCAAATAATATAATTATTGATCTGTAATATATCCTTTGACATTAGATACTGTCATTATCCAATAAATAATCAAGCAATATACATATTATGTATGAAAGTTTAAGTAAAGTAGAGGACTTCCCCCCCCTTTATCATCTGTGTGTACTAACACTGGATGTTCCAAGGCGAAGAAGAGAGTGGTTTGCCAGACAGAATCCGTGTGTCTCATGATCGAGTTGTATTTCGTCCTCATACTCTAGTTGAGTAGTGAATCACAAACGATGACTTTGCGTGGCCGCCCAATATCTTGTTCTTCTTAAAAATATCTACTCGCTATCTTACCGAATGTCAACTTAAAATAGATAGTTACGCACAATGTTGAGGCAAAAAACAAGGAGCAGTGAGCATAGCTAAGCCGCTATATGCTCTTGTGATTTTAGAGCGTACATTTGTAGCGATCTGCGAAAACAATGCCCTATTGCGTAAAGGAATGATGCTTTCATACAAATAAAGATGAATACCTAGTCTTGTAACTTAGTCCAAATGATTCCACGGCACCGTATATTTTTGGTGATGAGCAGAGTGCGCACATGCGTAATTCATTTATGGGTTCAACATTAATGAGTTCAACTGACGAAACTTGCTAATAAGACTCTAAGAATCTGCTATGGATAAGATGAGATAGCGCAGCTAACTGCCCTTTAAAAAGCGCATCACTAATCTGAATAAAATTTGTGCTGATACCCGACAATCTGATCTGTGGTGAGCACAGATCATGATTTTTTTTGCGTTACTCTTTTATTTGTCTTTTTTTTTTTATTTTTACTCTTATGGTGCATCGTTACTATCTCCTCATCCCCTACTAATTTAGAACAATGCTACTTCCACAATACCTGAACAAGTTTAAACAATTTTTAAACAATAGAGCTTAAACATGGCTCTTTTTGAAGTTAACTAAATTGTACAATACAAAATTATTTCCTATTTTCCAGCGCTAATCTGCTTATTGCTCTTGTCAAGTTGTTCTTTCTGCTCCCTCCAGTTCTCTATAATGTTTCAAACATTAGTAGAATGCAACTATGATACACCACAACAAGCAAATTATGTCCTTAGCACCCCTTCTCCAGCGCAACTCATCTACACATTTTTTATTCAAACATATAAAAAAGAAACTCTATATTGCTCGTTTGAATTTTTTTAAATTCCTGCTCTGTCTGTTGCATACTTCATAATGATTACTAACATTGGCGTTTTTTATTGCCATATCTACTATATATTATTCTTAGCCCTGAATAAGTAGGACGAACCTTATGAAAGAGGATAGAACTTACTCATACCTAACCTCTATATTACCAGTGTAATGTTTTTACTCTCCTACTCTATATCAATTATAGCCATTTTGCTAATTCTAGTTATTATGACAATGAACGACAATAAAAAACCAAAAAGAGCAATAAAAGTTAGAAATTACAAAGCTCCAGTCGACTTTTATGGATGATTTCAATCCTAAATTTACCGTTTTTGTTAGTTATTTTTTTTATCACTGTTTATACAGGTCATCAATATTTTGGCATGAACAATACAGTGAGAGTGCGCTCCACTATACCCTATTTTTAGACACGTATCTCGTCATGTCATCAATTAATTACGGAAATATTGATATTCTTTATCACAAATGCGTGAACCCTGTCCCGCTACACTTCCAATAAACATTTCTTTGCGCACGGCCCCTAATACTTGTCTTCTTCTGAAGACGCGTCATTATTACGTTCTATTGTGAATTTCATGTAAGTGTTGCGGTTCGGATGATTAAATAAAGTAATACGCAATTTCAAGATCTTGGCGAGTTAGAATGGAGTCGGAAAGCTAAGACGTGAGAATATGATTAGCAATCTGAAATAGCCCAAGGTCCGTCCACGATTTCCCAATTTGCGGCAACTGCGGAGTTATGTCACAAATTTGAGCAGGAACGTGCCATGCAGCGAGACAATTTTTGAACATCATTTTATGATTGCACAGAAAAAATTTAAAGCATGGTATAAAGCGTTAGAAATGTGATTAGTATGCGAGAATGATCCCAGGTTCTCAGAAAGTATCAAACACATACAAAATATAAGCGCAGCAATTGATATAGGAACAGTGAAAGACTATAAAAGGAGGAGAGGCTAGCACGCGAGAGCAACAGATGACCTAGGAGAATGGAAGGATAGAGGGATGAGAAGACTCGGCCGAGGCATTTCAGCAACAACACAGACTAGACAAATGAACACATGACTGATGAGAGGATCATGCTAATGCAGTATTCCATAGAGTAGGCCTATAACCCCGAGAGAGAAGGAGAAACAACATTTGAGTACATGGTAAAGGACGAAACGAAAGACAAACGGAGGGGTAACAGCAGCACACACTCCAGCTTTATGATATTTAAATTAAACATGCAAACGTGGTATATTGCGTATGGTGAAAGCGCCCCTTATATGCCGATGTATTTAAGGAAATCTCAGAGCTCTTTCTGAGGCAACAATTACTTAAGCTTAAGAGAGATGATATACTTTCAATGCTACAAAAATAGAATATGAATGATAGCCAGAATTGATGAAATGAGTCGATATGAAATCATTTTTATCCAATCATCACGAATATCATGATAATCTCTCTCAAAAAAAAAAAAAAAAAAAAAAAAAAAATTCTCTAGACTCGTGTATAAGAAGGTATGTGGCTTAATTCCAAGCACCTCAATTTAGCATTAATGGACTGTACTGTGTTAATAACATAACTTTGTCTTTGACACCATTTCTGTAGACTCTTGATAACAGGAAACATCTTATTTTGTCTTTGACACCCTTTCTGTAGACTCATGATAACAGGGAACATCTTGCCATGATGGAGAGAATACTGGGTGATATACCTTCCTGGATGATCAAGAGAACTAGGTAAATTATAGAATGATAAAAAATTGGGCGATTCCATGCTTTTGTTTCTTTGATTTTTCTGTTATTTCTGTGTCCTGTACCACACCATATAATTTTTCCTTTCTATTGTACAGGATGTGTAATCCAGTCAAGTTAAGTTAAATTGGTTTTTGTACCCCTTCTGGTACTACTTCAGGATTACCATCAATCACACAAATATCATTTTGGTTTGATGTCAAAAAGAGGTGAAATGTTATCAAAATGTCCTGTACTACACAGCATGCGATTGATGAATGAGAACATATGAAATTCTAAGGCTATCAAATGGCAACTTTTGCAATATCCGTCTGGATTCCATGAATTTGGGCCCTAATTGTCAAGGACCATGGGGATCGAACCTTGGACATTTCTTTTGTGGAAATGATTATCATAGGTTGTAGTAGGATACTACAATGAATATAATGATTGTAATCAATTGACATCATTCCCGTTTTCTTAGTGAGCTCAATCGAGTATAATCTGCTGTGAAAACTTGTTAATATTGATTTAGTTCACTAGTGTTGAGAGAAACAACTGCACACTTGACCTGATAAAAGAAAATTGTTATGATTAATGGTAATAACTAGATGTGACTTTTGAGAGTTTGTATGCGTGGGTCCACTTCTTGTTTCAGGGGTCCAAGGTTAAAATTTAGAGGACTCTAACATCTGTCATTGTTTAGCAATCCCATTAGTCTTGGGCATAGAAAAGTGGTGTGGAATATTGTAGTCTAAGCAGGGGGTCCATCACCAGAGGTATGATGGTATGGTGGAATGGAAAAAAAAACCCCTGAAGATTATTATTTTCTTCTTTCCTTTGACCAAATATAGGAAGACAAAGTACTTCTACCATGACCGAGTGGACTGGGATCAAGACAGCTCATCTGGTCGCTACGTCTGTGAGAACTGCCACCCGCTGCGTTACTACCTCAACAGCACCACGGAGGAACACCGCCTCCTCTTCGACGCCATTGAAGAGATGCTGGAGTTTGACCCCTACAAGAGGGCGACGTTGACTCGGACACTGGAACACCCGTACTTCACCGAAGATCACTATCGAGGCAATAGAGACATGCATAGCATAAGCAGGTGACGCTAGGCCATACAGCTAGGGACACTATAGACTGCCTTGTTTGAGATCCATATATCTGCCACCGGAGAGTTTTATCATCATTCACGCTTCTGCTGTAATCAGACGTTGGATCAGATGTGTTTTCTTCACCTCTTGTACCTCTCTATAAAGTATAAACATCCCACCAGTTTGGAACACGACTGCCCTCAAGTGGAGAGCTACATGTGTAAACTATGTCATGAGACACAATAGGGGTGCAAAGGTGCCAAAAAACTTAGGTTGGGATTAATTACAGTATGGTTTTCTTTAGGAAGCTTAGTCAACTCATCAATAGTTGAGACCCTATTGAAAAACACAACCCTATAAATGCATATCGCTCCTTACCACATTTGTTTATAAGGTGATCTCTATGATGGAGTAAAACTCCTTGTTAATGACATTTATGTGAGATCTAAATTTCAGGTGCGCATGCTTTTAATCCACTGCTATTGAACTGATTCGACCTCACTCTCATTTATCACTAGCATTACGTTTATTTGTGATTTAAGAAAAAAGATATATGTAAACGGCCAGTATTAAGAATATAAATGAAAGCAACAGCATGCCAAAATTGATATGAGCATGTCAAATTAGGGAATGCTGCAAAAGGAGTTTGAAACTAAACATAAATGATGTGATTGTGAATTTATTTATGATGATGATTATGATTATTATGAGGATGACAATGTTGATGATGATGGTGATGTTCAGGAGTGCCAGTAGTAAGGTACTTATCTATCTGTCACGCTTCTTGTTTTTGATTAATGTGATGCAATCTTGATCAAAGCTTATGGTCTGAGACTCCTGATGTTGATGATGAAAAATTAAGAATAAACTTGAAATACAATGAAAATGTTCTATTGGTAGTCTGCTCTGTTGTCACATGACAAATATAACAGTAAATGGGAAAATAATAATTGTGCTCATAGACAGCTTCCAACCATGTTTACCATATTTGGAAGGACATGTCAACTCCACTACTTTTCTGCAATGATGATCTTAACTTTTTCATACGTGTGGCATTTATAGCATTGTTCAGAGTAGATGAAGTGGTCTAATTATTATTACTAGAATGACACCCGAAAAGTAAAATATAATTCAGGTTGAATTATCTCACTTTATATTGTTACAGGGTACTAATTAATTTACTTTATACTTTAATGTTTTCCTACTTTTTAGTGAAATCATCACTGACGACATCAGCACTTGGGCCATTATTTCATTTTTCAATTTTGATGATTCAATTGCATTGCTAAATGGCTTATTTTATACATGTATTGTAAGTAATGATGTGGCAATATTAAATTTGAAGATCGGCAACAGATTCTTTTAATTGCAAAATTATCCAACGATCATGGGATATCACAATACATGAAATATTTTTTGTTTTGTTTTAGTTTGAAAAGTGGATTAAATTGTGGACTCTAAATTAATTTCTCATTTAACTGTCCCCTCCAAATATATATCTGTTTATCCTGACATTAGGTACTGTCATAATCCCAAAATAAGCAATAGAATGAAAAGTTAAGTAAGGAGAGGACTTCCCCCCCCCCCTTTTTTTACACTGTGTTAAATGGAATGTTTGCAGACAGGAACATGTTAGGTTTTTGCATTGTCTAGACTATGCTCTGCATACTTCTCAAAATTTCATGACTACATGTACTGGTAATATACATGTAGCAAAAGGCTACATTAGTAACCCTTATCTCTTTCGGTATTAGTGAAATGCCCTTATTGGTAAAGTAGTTCTACAGAAGTATAGCTTCTTTGTTAATAGTGATATAGATATATTTATGGAAGCTTATTATGTATTAAACTCTTTACCAAATCTGTGGTATAAACCCGTCTTTAAAAAAAAATATATAATTGTAGAATGTACCAAGAGGTACATGCTATACTAGTCATGTTATATCTCATTATGAAATGTTAATTCACAATTACTGAACAAGTTTAAACAATAGAGCTTAAAATGGCTTTTTGAAGTTAACTAAATTGTACAATACAAAATTAATTTCCTTATTTTCACCCACCTATTTTCAGTTTTATATATGTTTATGATGCACACACACACAAAAATGTTAGCACCCTCCAGGCTCCTTATTCAAACATCAAAAAGAAATGTGGTGTGCAACTCATTACTACATGTATTGCAAATATATATTCTTAGCTGATAAGTAGAAAATACACCAACTATACAGTGTGATTTCATTATATCAATTGTTGCTAATTTGTTATAAAATTGAAGAAAAAAAAACAAGGCAAAAGAGAAAAAGAGTATTAATGATTCTATAATATTTGTGTGTTTTTTTTTCTGTATGAATATTTTATGAACAATAAATGTGTATATACTGTGTCATGTCATCTATAATTACCTGAATTGGACTATTTTTTGTGTGAATTTCATGTAGTTGGTTCGGAAAGAAAGAAGATTGGGAGTTAGATGGAGGATAGAATGAGAAATAAGATCTAGGCCAAGTCAGTGATGGAGGGAGTTGCAAATGAGCGAGAGCAGGAGACATATTGCCAGAAAAAGAGGAAGAAATGTGAATGGAGAAGGACCGTTCTAGAATATAAACATAAATGGAGAAAGGAACAGTGAGAATAAAAGGAGAGATAGACGGAGAACAGAAGGGGAGGGGAGCTCAGCTACAGAAAAGAGAGAAATGAATGTCTGAGAGTAGAGAGAGAGAGAAACAACATTTTGAGTACATGTAAAGGAGAAAGAAAGAAAACAGGAGGGGCACACACTTCAGAGCTTTATGAAAGAACATGAAAGATAAAAGGAGGAGAGCTCTGGAGTAGAGAGATACACTAAATAGAATATGAAGAGCAGAATTAGGAGAGTACAGAAAGGAAAGATGAAGAGCTTGTGAAAAGAAAGATGCACTTTAAATGAATATACCGAGTGAGTCAGAAAAAATGAAAAGAAAACTAATTTATAAAACCCAAATTAGTATACATATTCTGAAAGATAACTCCTGCATCTTTTGGTACCAATTTTGTGTGTTAACACGGCACATTGTTTGCGAACATGTAAATTCGAATTGTGCAAAAGTGGGAGTAAAATCAAAACAACAAAAGCTATCAAAAAAGCAACTCCATCCTAATTAGTATAGCATAACTTTTTAATGTCTTGTGCCAAATAACTTGGCAGGGGCGTTGTTACACATATCGACTACATTTTGTGTGAAAATGAGATAGATATGTAGAGTCAAGCATGGGTGAGCACACGTCAAAGACAAAATAATCACTTTTCAAAAGTATTAAGAGGCCTTTTTAGGTCTGTCAGTGACAGTTTACTTTTTGATGTGTACTCATTCATGGAGCACTTGATGAATCAATCTAATTTTTACACAGAATCTAGTCGATAACTGTACCAACACCCTCGCCAAGTTATTTGGCTCAAAACATTTTTGTTAAAAAGTTATGCTATTTTATTCATGATGGAGATGCTCTTTTGTCAGCTTTTGTTGTTTCTATTTCATCCCCACCCTGGCACAATTCGAAATTTGCATGTTCGCAAACAATGCGTTGTGTTCCTTCCAAGCGTAAAGACATACCACACAAAAGTGGTACCAGAAGATGCGGGAGGAGTTACTCTCTCAGAATATGTAAAATAATTTGGGGTTTATAAATTGGTTTTCTTTTTATTGACATTTTTCTAGGTGTAAAGTTTTTTTTGGACTCGGTCGGTAGAAAGAAGTGGAGAGGAACAACAAAAAGGGAAAGAAGAAAAAGAAAGCAGAAGGGGATCTCAAGAACAAAGGAAGGGTAGAGAGAACAAAAAAAAAAAAAAAAGAGAGAAAGAACATGAGAGAAGCACTCAAAATAAAACAAATCAAATGAACCCCCCCCCCCCCTCTCCAGTCTGTGTCAATACAAAAATGGAGAATTGGATACAAGTGGAAACATTTTTTAATAGTATGAGTTGATCACAGCCTGCTATTGTTGTATTTCATAAAGCAGGAAGATCAGACTTTCACCTGCAATTTTTTTCATCACATTTGGTGCTGTAATTTTTGAAATATGACTAGTTTTCTACAATCAAGAAAATCAATTTTTCGCACGCCGTCCTATGCCTTTGTGTATAGATTTCGCATAATGGCCATTAAGTGCTCAATTTCGATTTGTTCCTCGTCGCACAAAATTCAGCATAACTTTTGTTTTACAAAAGCAAATTATACAGAACAAAGCGCATCAGCAAGGAAAATCTTTTGGCTTTATTTTGGTACCACATACATACATTATCTGAAAATATTTCACACCTAAATATTTTTTTTTCGACTGTACCATTTTTTTTGGACACAGACTGTACACACACCTTCTACACCATATACCATCACACGTGTAGGCATTATTAGTGCCCTCAGGAGGACGTTTCATGAAAGGACTTGTCAGACGTTTTATCTGACAAACTGTTATAAGCTGCTGAAATGCGTGCATCTGATTGGCTGAGAGCAAATTTCTCAGATAAAATATCCGACAAGTCCTTTGATGAAATGCCCCCCAGATTGACCTTGATAGAAAAGCAAGAAAACTAGTTTTCTCATTTTGATACATGTATCTTCATTTGCATTTTATTCAGCATCCATATTTCATGTCACACTCACATCCAATACACAAATACAATAAAAGCACTTAAAAACATTGTAATTATCTATTGCAATAACTAGTTATCAAATAACATTAAATGTACAGTCAAGATGGAATATGCCTAATATATGAACGACTGAAACAAAATACAAGTAGAGGTTTTCATTCATAAAATAAAATGAATATTTGACCATTTTTCCTTTCTGTTCATGCGTCAAACATTGAGTAGTAAAATTAAGATTCCCAGTTAATAGTAAATGCAAACTGTTAGTCAAAAGGTGACATTTATTGCAAAGCAAATGCAGTAGCCAGCAGCACATCCTCTTTAAATCTATCTTCCCACCGCATACTCCAACCACATAAAGAAAATTTGAAATACCAATAATAATTTGAAAGATAACAAGATACATGCACACATATCACTCCTGATATATGTTTCTACATGTAGGCACATGATGTCTGTTACAGTCCACTCTCAATATAACGAAGTGCCTGGGACCAAGTCAACTGTCTGATTGGGAATCTAACTACAAAAAATGAGCTAACCCGTTTGTTTTAAAAAAATGCGGCCTGTTTGGGAACAACATCTTGGCACTCGAGTTAAAAAGCAGCATATCTATGAACTTTAAAAAGCACTTTTCTAACACTCAATGACTACTTTGGCCCTGTAGTAATCTTTTATTAATATGCTTGGGCAATATAATAAAATAATTTTCAGGATGAATTTGGTTGTGCGTGGACAAAATGATTCTTTTTATGTTTCTTCATAAACTTTTGTGTGTGAAAAAGCTGTTATTTAGGATTGAATCAAGAAGTGAGGTTTTCAACCTGTTAATACATGAAATACAAAAGCCTGTCCATACATTTCATTTCATTCAGGTTGCCTAAGCATAATATAAATTATTTCTCACATTATAATCAACTGGACAAGTAATGTCACTTTCTAAACATACATGTAATATTGCCTTCAAGATAAGATATTAAATTGAGGCACATCATACAATAAATTTATGGCGTAAATGAAGGTGGATGATAACTACACAACTCACTCATCCATAACAGCGACAAAAGTATACATGTCTACGCCATTGTAAAAAATTATTATATTTTTGGCACAAGATTGTACTTGCAAGAAGCTGCAATTTTCATCTTACTATCGAAATGCATGGGACATCTCACATAAACACTGATCTAAAATATATATTGAACCATAAAACAATAAAGTTGAAATGAAAACACCAAAATATGTTTATACATATATATATATGAAAGGCTCTTATTTTGGAGTATATTACTCCTATATGTGACCTGCAGGTTCAAAACCAACAATAAGTAATCATTCCTATTTTTGGTTTTATGATCTTATTGAAATTTGAGATTTCATGATTGTCTATTTACATGTTTTACATGTCTCAATGACATCCCAAGCAGAAAACCCTGCTTCTCCTCCCATTTGTTAGATATCTTATTTTTACAATTCATTGGTGGTTTTGAGCCATTGGGTTATATTTATACTAATTCTTCTAGCAGGCTTCTACACATACCCTCCAGACAAGGAGCAATCTTGGGTTTTTCATAAAGTAGTTTGTAAAGTTATGCATGACTTTACAAATGACTAGTGATCAATTCTTGTGCTAAATGATTACAAATGTGATTAGTACAGTACTCAGTTCCAGTCATTTGAAACTATACGAACAACTTGGTGAAACACCCCCTGGGATAACCAACCAATTCAAAAAGTTTATGTGTTGGGATTTGAATAAGAGTTATGACTGGAATAAATTTGATGATAATATACTATACTATGCATGCAAGACATCTCTGATCTTTAAATCTCCCCATTTATCTACTTCTAATCTATTTTGGGTTTCACCAATGAAAGACATCATAGTTCCAGCTGCTCTGTTTTTAATGACTTAATTTTGAATTCCCAACTCGAAAGCAGATTGTAAGGAAAGGTCAGCTACAAGCTGCTAACAGGAAAAGATTGGGAATCAATCAAGCAAGGTGACATCCACAGAAGCACAAATGATATTTGCATAGTCTCAATTATTCGCTTCTATGTAAGAGCAGTCCCATATACTTGAATCCATGTTGGTTCACACAAAGTGAAAGTCATTGAAAAACGAGTCTGATGAAATTTCAGGTAGGCCTACAGGTCGACAAGAAGTAGTAATCGGGTGTCCGCAATCAAGTAATTAAGGTGTCACATGCACACAAGCTCAAAGGATATTCGCAAAGTCCTATTTATTTTCTTCCATGTTTGTGCACTCCCATATACTTCATTCCATGTTGGTTCACAGAAAGTGAAAGTTTTTGCTCTCAAATTAGTCTTTATCAAATATCTATGATCACATAGACATCATTATGCTCCGTCTCATGGATCTGCATGTTGGAATAAGTGATAGCCTTTACCTCAGTGCCCTGAAAAATAAGAAGAAGAAAAAAGAAGAAATATAGCATGCATTTCTTTCAAAGATTTAGAAAGTAACTTTCCAGGAGTTAATCAGCAAAAAAATGTATGCTGCACATACATAAAAAAGACATCCATTTATCATGCAAAATTGAGTATTTCTTCATAAGAAACAATTGTACTTATTTAGCGTGATTGGAAAAACTACAAAGATAAGATGATGCCCAATTCTATTGGCACAAGATAAAATTAAGAGGAAAGGTCTAAAGAGACTTTAAATCCACATCACTATGTATGCATTGGAATTCAACTAAATTATATTGTCCATTCAACTCTTAACTAACATAGACAAAACTGGTGCTACTTTCTTATAAGTGAACATCAGTCAACTCCTGTTATAATGAGCCCGGATATTATGAGATTTCATTATAACGAGGCGATTCAAACATGTCTTGTGCCTTTACATGTAATATGTGTTCAGCTATACACAAGTTTGCATTAAACAAGCTAATTCATTTGGTTCCTATGTAAACCTAATCGTATTATAAACGAGAGGTGGCAGACTGAGCAATAGAATTACGGCACAAATTGTGGGGTCAATGGCCTCGTTATTCACATGTGATGAAAAGTGGGGTCAGGGGCTAAGTAGGTCAATCTGATGTTACAATTCTGATTACTAATTGACTTCTCATTGTAATCTTGAACGACAGTAGCAAACAGATACCTCCAAAACCATATATTATATCTAAAAACTATAATATATGGTCTGAGTATTTCACTTAGAGAGAGAGAGAGAGAGGTAAAAAAAAAAAAAAAGGGGGGGGAGAGGAGATGCGCTAACTGTGTAGAGAGTAGAGGGTTATATCATCAAAGAGTCAATCATATATGGACAATATTCTACCCAATAAACAATATATGAAAAGAATAAAAATAAGAAAACATTTGTTACATCCAAATGCCATAAATAATGAGACCATATTTATATAATGAGCAAACATATCGCTTCTTTGACACAGATCTCGAGAATCACTACAGATATTCGAGCTTGAGAGAGAGAGATAGACAAGACTGGTAAGACATTTGGTTTTATCAAGTGAAACGCTACACGGTCATCGGCATGGACGCATTGCGATAGCAAAATATAATCTCCATTACTGTTTCAATATCGGTAAGTGGATGTTTTATAAGAAAGACATAATTAGCTCTATGAGCAGCAAGAACCAAAGCAATCACAGCTACATGTAAAATAAGGTCTCTATTACAATGTTAACAAAAAACCAAATAGCAAAAACCCAATATTAAATCTGACACACAATGTTTTCCACTATATGACTGCAGGGGTGGTGGTTCAAGTAATCTACACTTTTATTGAAAGAGTGTAGTTAATATGTGGGTTCAGCTGGGTAGGGGGTCGTCGTTGTATTTGTTGTTTTTTTTTTTCATTTATCATTTTTATGTATTTCTTTGTTTTATTGGATGCGTTATCACTTTTCACTGGTTGACTATAGGGGGCATCCTGTGGGGTGCGAAGAAAATACCTTTTTGGACCCGCAAGGACGTAACTCAACGTAAGGCCCTATGTGTTGAATTGATAGCAGCATTCCGGGTGTATCTGCACTTCCGTGGAAACTACCTTTTGAAACCATTTGAATACGGATTTGTCCAGGCATGGCTTTGCCATAGCTCAGTCTCCTAAGTTTCCAATAAGTTTCCCAAGTTTCGGAGACGTCTCTTATAACTGTTTTTAATACGTGGCGGAAACGATTCCGTCGCGGAGACGTCTCCGCGCAGTTGAGATCACCTATCCCTAATCGTGACCCTAATCCTTTGGTGGTATTTCACTTCACGTCACATCCACGACTGGAAAAAAGTGATTAGAGACGTCTCTAACTCAATAGGCGACTCATGAAGTCCGCTGGGAACTGAGGAGACGTTCCGCAACAAGTTCAAAAAAACCGTTCCAAGCCGTTTCCAAACCGTCTCCAAAGTAGTTCCCGCGAAGTGAGATCCACCATTAACCATTACACTTACACTAAGTCCTAATCTTAATAAACCATATTCGTGTAGTAATTTGGGGGTGGCTGTTAACGCAAAAGAATTATTTGTCAATTCTGCATGCATTTCATATATATGTCTGACAAACACATTCCATTTTATTCTATATTATTAATATCGTAGTCATTTTTCTCACCCCTCTTTCCTGGAGAGCGTGGCGTGTGCTCTTCAATAATCCTCTTCCTTCCGATTTATTACCCATGAGGAAATGTTGAATCGTTGTTGTTTCCGAGTATGTGATCCCACTCGCTCGCCTCTACCCTCCATTGTTCAGCAGTCTGGCATGGGGTGGCGCCACGGCAGGTGGGGATGCTTGTTCTTGCTTGAGCGTGGTTATTGATCGGGCTTTCAGATTGATATCGTAAGGGAACCTCTCGGAATTGCTGCTTCGAGCCGGAGTCTGCTGCGTGAGCTTGAATGGGTAATTGAGTTAATATGGTCGAAAGGAGCTTCTCTCGAGTCGCGATCCGACTTGAGAACCTAGCCCGGCCTGCCGAAGTGCTTTACCGACGTCGACTCGGCCCGAAGCGACGGCGGAAAGCGCCGAGTGAGGACAAAGCCACGAACTCTTTCTCGAAGCAACATCTACCAACGCTATTTGTTCGCTGTATAGAATGGAGACAGCTTTGATAATGTTATCCCTTAACACCAGGCGGACAGAGGCGCTTGTTATTAGCTCGGTTGGTAAGGTATATATTATGATTTACGCGGTTAACACGATATCATCACGGACATCGGAAGCCTAGGTGACGAGGGGCGAAAAGTTTGATTTGGGTCTCATTTAGGGCGCTGTTGTTCATATAGGGTGCTCGTTGTACTCACATGGTTCGAAATCATGCAACAACATGTTCGGGAAGAGACGAACCCTATTTCTTTTCGGACAACGGGCTCCAGGTATAGGAATTTTACGTGTTCTGGAGATCCGCCGCACCATTCGGAACAACGAAGCCTTCGGACAAATACCTTGAACGAACGAGCTGTACCGTGGTAACCATTTATTTTGTTAATATTTGAGTGTAAATAATCGTCGAAAGGAAGTTGAAGAGAGCAAAGGAAAGTCTCAAAAATGTATCACACATATGTAATATAGATCTTTCACAGAATTAGGTAACGACGGAAAAGATGGAACACGATTAATAAGACAAACAAATCATCCTAATGGGATGCTGGTCATGCGGCCTTCAATCACAGTTTAAAGGACTCATCCGGGCTGGAGTTTGCATTATAGAAAAAAAATTAATAAATCGAAAAAGCACAACTACTGATTTCATCAAAATCGGGATAATAAATAGCAAAGTTATGATTTTCTTATGTTTTGAATTTTTTTAGGAAACAGCTCTTCAAATTGCAAACTGATGAATGTTCTCAGTCCCCGCATACTTTCTTTGTATTTTATTGTATTGAAATACCAATTATCAACATTTCTCTGCCCCAAGGACATAAAAACACGGGATAATCCTTGTGGTAAATGTTCAAGGTACAAGTTGCGTTATTACATTATTTCAGTATAGGGACAGATTTTCTGTATAACGCAATATATTGAAAAATATGAGATAATAGGATTTCATATAATAAAATACACAAGAGAATAGGGGGACTGTGACATCAATCAGTTTGCTCATTTGATATATCAAATATTCAAATGAGTAATGACGACAATTGCCAAAGACTGTTTACAACAAAAATCAAGACCTTAAAAAATGCATAACTTTGTTATTTTTCATCGCGATTTTTGATGAAATTTTCTGTGTTGTGCCTTGATAATTTTTACTTAGATTTTACAAAACTTTTTCATTTAAGCCCCGCGAACTCTCCTTTAAGGGTATGCACCTCAAAGGCTTTCCTTTGGGAAATGAATCTTTATGCGGCGGTCACAAAACTTTCGTCGTAGCGCTACGGGGCACGTGCCATCAACGTAGCCTGCGTTGCAATGTACAATGCCACGCAGGATCCTTGTGTCAACTTATGCGATTTCCTGACAGTTTCTGTAGTATAGGGTATATGGGATAAAAATCTTCCTGTCGGTCGTACAGGCATTGCGCCTGCCAAGTACCATCCGCCGCACGAATTTTTACGAAATCCCATCGTACACTGTCGTTAGGGAGTTTGCACGTCGAAGGTACGGCGATGTTTGTGAACGCCCCGCATCAAATGGTAATAACTATGTTAAGTAGTATATAACCTCATTTTTTGATAAACTCTTGACAAAGATTTTAGGATCAACAACGAAATAATGCAAACATGTTATACGAGTGAGAGATGAAACGTGACCAATTTAGTTCAGTATTGACCTTGAAAATATCATATTATACAATTAGTTTCCAAAGTATTACTCTGAAAACATATATACAATTGAAATAATCTATTATGATCCAAATACAGTAAGAACAGAAGTTGTTGAACGTATATTGGAAAATTTGCCTTTTATCCTTTCACTGGACTGTCGTTCTAATATCATTTATTTTCAAGAGGGGAAGGGTGAAAGAAGACGGAATTGTCGTAAGTTATTCTCTTTTTAATTTGGATATTTCTTATGTTTAACATTTTCATGGATTGATCGAATATCAGATATGACCACCCAAAATATATGAAAAATATCACGTGATATAGCAGGCGGCGGATACAGGGGGGGGGCTCGACGGGGCCCGCTGACCCGCCAACCCACCCCCTAGCAAAAACAAAATAAATAATAAAACGATGGAGCGGGCCGATGACCACCCAACCCTACCCCTTATGGCTGATACTTAAGACTCTTTGTTGGCCGAAGGCCAAAAAAAAAAAACTACCCCCCCCCCTTAGCTCGCCAGCTGACGTCAAATAACTTGGAGTGTACCTTTTCGCTTCGCCCGGGTTTGTAACGGAGAAAAAAAATTGGGTGTACCAAAATCATGAAATTCCGAATTTTGGCCCCTCCCCCGCCCCCTCCTGTTTATGAAATCCGATCTGGCCACGAATAGTATTGCGTTTTCCATTTCTTTTTTTTTTTTTTTTGTTTTGTTTTTGGAAATTGATAACCGCTGGTTTCTTGGACCCAAAGAAGGGAATAGTCATTGAAATAGGTCATTGTGGGTATCTGGGAATATCATTCTCTCTCGATCCCCAAAGCTCAAATATTTACATTATGCCCTTTTGCTGCGTTTGATTTCATTCCCAGCGAAATCACTTTCTTCCTCTCTCTGCTCTCAAGCTCTTGACCTATTCCCGGTATCGAAACCTGTGGTTTTTCACCAAGTCGCTCTTAAAGTTACGAACGACTTTACAAACGACTGGAACATGTTCTTGGGTTCTGAACTTATCACATGTCTTTACAATTTAGTACAAGAACTGATCACCAGTCGCTCGTAAAGTCATTCGTAACTTACGAACGACTTGGTGAAACAAGCCCATACACTATCCCCGAAGACAAGTATCTACCATGAATATTATGGGAAATGAGTTGACTTATCATTGTTTAATGTAGTTAGAATTACTCATCACTTTTAACATGTACAATAATGGAACCGACATTTAGTCTCATTACAATATTGTTATTTTGTCTAAGATGTATTATGGTTAAAGAGGTGTGTATATTGTATGATGTATGTGAGATATGCGGTTTAAAACTAGGCTAAAGCTCACAAATCTAGGTATGGGCAGAGACCGATTAAACCTTGGTTATAGTATAAGTAAATCTCAAAATGTGTTTTTCCCCAAAAATGTTGTGATTCCTGTGAAACAGAAGAATGTAAGGCAATATGATAAAACACATATGAAATCTAAAAGTCAATATAATGTGCATAATGTTGCTATTTTAAAAAACCGTTGTCCCGGTAAATTGGCAATACTTTTCTTTTTAAATATAAAACTACTTTACAGACACGGATGGAGAGGAAATGTTAAAAATGATATCTTGGTATTGACCTAGCTTGATCAGCTAAATCTTGGAATGATCATCCGGAAGCCTTTTTTTAGCGGGGGGTGGTGGGGAGGTTATAGGCAAAGTGTTACACTTCTATTTGGCTCATTTCTGAAGAAATGAAAAGAAATAACCCTCCAAAACCATTTATCAGTAGAGAGGTTATATATCAAAGAATCTTATGGACGAAAAAAAAATCACCAAAAATTCCTAATTAGCATAATTTATGCAAATTAGCCCTTTTTTCAAAACAAGATCTTCTGAATAATTTAAACACAAATAACTCCATTTTTGCACAAATGTTCTCTAAACATTATGTCTGGGAATGCATAGATTGGAGTTTCAAAAAAAAAAAAAATTGTAATTAATTTTCTTTTGTATTTTATTGTTTTTTAGCTAATTATATATTCATGACATTATTACCAGAAAACTAAAACTTTATTTAAAATTATAATCCATACAATCCCCAAAGACACGTTTCACCAATAAGCATGCAAAGTTTGAACAGCAACAGACATTCCATTCTTGAGATATTTTGTTTTGCATTTTTGGTGATTTTTTTTTTTCGTCCATAAGATTCCTTGATATATAACCTCTCTACTGATATATAGTTTGGATTGTTATTTCTGTTCATTTCTTCAGAAATGAGCCAAATAGAAGTGTAACAATTTGCCTACCCCCCCCCCTTAAGGGAAATTATATCTGTGCCAATAGAGGGTGCCAGATCTGCTCTTACATCCAACTAAAAATTTTCACAAATATACAATGTGTAAAACCGGGGTGTAAAAATGGGTGTAATGGTCACTTTGCTTGAGATAATTGGCCATGTGGAATTGCCAAATCAGCAACATGTAATTCTTAGTGAGCAATATAGTCAGTAAGATAAGGACCATAGATGTTCACTTCCGGCAGAAAGTGTGAAATTTGGCACATAGGCGTTTTTTTGGACGCTGATTTCAAAAATTGCCGGCCCCAAGCGATCCGACAACTCGATCGGCCGCCATTTTGAAATCCAAGATGGCCGCCATGAAAACCATTGAAACTGCCTAACTTGAGTTCTAAGTGGCATGTGGCACTGAAATTTGGTACATAACAGGATTTTGACACCCTGAATTTGAATATTGTCGCCCCCCCATCGATTCGACTACTCAGTCGGCCGCCATCTTGAATTCCAAGATGGCCACCATGAAAATCATTAATATGCCTAACTTGAGTTGTAATTGACATGAGGTATTGAAATTTGGTACAAAGATGTATTTTGACATCCTGAATTCAAATATTGCCGGCCCCCACCTGTCCGACCACCTGGTCGGCCGCCATCTTGAATTCCAAAATGGCCGCCATGAAAATCACCGAATATGCCTATCTTGAGTTATAAATGACATATGGTACTGAAATTTGGTACAAAGATGTATTTTGACATTCTGAGTTCAGATATTGCCGACCCCCATCGAACCAATCACTCAGTCGGCCGCCATCTTGAATTTCAAAATGGCCACCATGTAAATCATCGATATGCCTAACTTGAGTTGTAATTGACATGAGGTACTGAAATTTGGTACAAAGATGTATTTTGACATTTTGAGTTCAAATATTGCCGGCCCCCACCTGTCCGACCACCTGGTCGGCCGCCATCTTGAATTCCAAAATGGCCGCCATGAAAATCACCGAATATGCCTATCTTGAGTTATAAATGACATATGGTACTGAAATTTGGTACAAAGATGTATTTTGAAATTCTGAGTTCAGATATTGCCAACCCCCATCGAACCGATCACTCAGTCGGCCGCCATCTTGAATTTCAAAATGGCCGCCATGTAAATCATCGATATGCCTAACTTGAGTTGTAATTGACATGAGGTACTGAAATTTGGTACAAAGATGTATTTTGACATTTTGAGTTCAAATATTGCCGGCCCCCATCGAACCGATCACTCAGTCGGCCGCCATCTTGAATTTCAAAATGGCCGCCATGTAAATCATCGATATGCCTAACTTGAGTTGTAATTGACATGAGGTACTGACATTTGGTACAAAGATGTATTTTGACATCCTGAATTCAAATATTGCCGGCACCAATCAATTCAACCACTCAGTCGGCCGCCATCTTGAATTCCAAAATGGCCGCCATTGAAATCATGGAATATGCCTAACTTGAGTTATAAATGACATGTTGTATTGAAATTTGGAAAACATTGGTATTTGGACATCCTCAATTCAAATATCGGCGGCAACAGTCAATTTGACCATTGAGGCGGCCACCAAGAAAATAATTGATATGCCTAACTTGAGTACTAAATGACATGTGATACTGAAATGTTGTATTTTTACCTCCTGAATTCAGATGTCGCTGGCCCCATCGAGCAATCAGTTGGTCGCCATTTTGAATTCCAAGATGGCCACTATGAAAATCATGGAAAATGCCAGACTTGCATTCTAAACGATATGCGGCACTGAAAATGGTATACATTGGTATTTTGACATTCATCATTCAAAAATGGTTGATCCCTTGTGATCTAACCACAGGGTCATGCATCCCATCTAAAATTCGAAGATGGTCGGCTTGACAAATGATTGAAAATTGCTTATTTGAGTTCGAATATTATTGTCCTTTTGAATTGATTTTTGTAAACAATTGTACCTTTTATTTTTTTACCTCGTCGTACAAGAGTGACTTTCAGATGGCACTCATTATTGAGAGTTTTCAAGGCCCTTCTGACCTTTCCATTCCACTTGACTTTGTTAATTTTCCCCATAATTCCATGTATATGGAATCCTATCCCTTCCTTTGGACATTTTCCTTGTTGTTAAATTGTAATAAACTCATGTTTTTGTTTTGTTTTTTTTAAATTTCCAACCTTGTCTCATCCTATAACTATCCTAAACTTAAGCTGTTGAGCCTAAGCGATCTGATTGCTAAACAGACGGATATCAAGATAAAAATTTGTAATTTCTAAACAAAGGCAAACGAGACTCAGAGTAATGGCCGAAAGACACTTTTTGGGGGGGCTGCACACCTCAGTGTTGGCTTTGCCTTCAAACAGAAATTGGGTAATGCGATCTTTTGGGTAATATTTTACCCACTGTAGAGTACAACTCCATAGTAAAAATCATGAGTGGCCTAGCTACCCTTAGTTTAAAATGGTAGGAGGAGCTGATACTTGGTACATGTGCGTAAACTGACATGCTAATTTTAGATGAGCCTATATACATCTTGATTTTATACATGACTGTGAATATAATATTGGCAGCCATTTTAAAGCAGCAATTACAATATTGAAAATCTGTAGAGCCTGTCATGAGTTGTTAATGACGACGTCTCCTAGACGAAAAAAAAATCATAGATATGAACATGTTCTTTTTTCTCATGAGACGTCGCAGAAACTCATGAGATGTCGAGGAGACTAATGAAACTGCTCTGAGCCGTCTCCGTCATATTGTCTTGAATCTGTCTCAAATCTCAAATCCATTTCATGGCAAGTGAGATACCACCATCAGTGTTTTAATTTTCATGTGCTAGGCATTTTCCATGATTTCCATGGCTGATCACCGTGTGGTCAGATCGCAATGAGTTGGCAATATTAGAGTTCAGGATTTCAAAATACAATTGTATACCAAATGTCAGTGTGACATGTCATTTAGAACTCAAATTATGCATTTTCAATGATTTTCATGGCGGCCATTTTGGAATTCAAGATGGCGGCCGGCCACGTGGTCAGATTTCTATATGCAGATAGTATTTAAATTCAAAGTATCAAAATACCATATTGTACCAAATTTCAATACCACATGTAATTTATAACTCAAGTTAGGCATGTTCCATGGTTTAAAATTTCGGCCATTTTGGAATTCAAGATGGCGGCCAACCGAGTGGTCTGAGCGGTTGGGGCTGGTAATATTTGAATTCAGGATGTCAAAATACTATTGTGTACCAAATTTGAGTGCCATATGTCATTTATAACTCAAGTTAGGCATATCATTGATTTTCATGGCGGCCATCTGGGAATTCAAGATTGCGGCCGACTGAGTTGTCGAATCGATTGGTGCCAGCGATATTTGAACTCATAATGTCAAAATACCATTGTGTACCAAATTTGAGTGGCATATGTTATTTATAACTCAAGTTAGGCATATCAATGATTTTCATGGTGGCCATCTTAGAATTCAAGATGGCGGCCGACTGAGTGGTCGAATCGATTGGGGCCGGTAATATATGAACTCAGAATATCAAAATACCATCGTGTACCAAATTTGAGTGCCACATGTCATTTATAACTCAAGTTAGGCATGTCATTGATTTTCATGGCGGCCATCTTGGAATTCAAGATGGCGGCTGACTGAGTGGTCGAATCGATTGGGGCCGGCGTTATTTGAGCTCAGAATGTCAAAATACCTTTATGTACCAAATTTGAGTGCCATATGTCGTTTATAACTCAAGTTAGGCATATTCCATGATTTTAATGGCGGCCATTTTGGAATTCAAGATGGCGGCCAACTCATTGGTCGGATCGGTTGGGGCCGGCAATATTTGAATTCAGGATGTCAAAATACCATTGTGTACCAAATTTCAGTGCCACATGTCAATTAGAACTCAAGTTAGGCATATCACTAATTTCCATGGCGGCCATCTTGGAATTCAAGATGGCGGCCGACTGTATGGGTGAATCGACTGGAGTCGGCAATTTTCGAATTCAGGATGTCAAAATACTATTGTGTACCAAATTTGAGTACCATATGTTATTTAGAACTTAAGTAAGGCAGTTTCAATGGTTTTTCATGGCGGCCATCTTGGATTTCAAAATGGCCGCCGTTCGAGTGGTCGGATCGCTTGGGGCCGGCAATTTTTGAAATCAGCGCCCCAAAATACCTCTATAAGCCAAATTTCACACTTTCTGCCGGAAGTGAACAACTAGGCCATTTTTTGGTCCTTATCTTACAGACTAATACGTGTATACATATGATAAACTATAAGAATATTGGATCACTAATTAACCAGATGAGTGCAAATAAACAAGCAACTGATTGATTTATCTATGCTGAGCAGAAATTAATTTTCGCGCCGCTTTCGCCTCCTCCCTCTGAATTTACTGGACTTTATTGATGCGTTGTAATGAAAAGCACAATGAACCGAGATAGGGCTTAATAATGAATTAATGGCTCGTTATAGATTTGTCCCTCGGAAGATAACAACTGTTTGTTGATGTTTTTGGTTTGTTTTGTGATCTGAGACCTCGTAGCCTTTACATACGTAGAAAGATTTGATCATAATGTTTGAAACCATGTTGCAATACTCGTACGATATGTCTATAATCATTTACAAGGGTTTTTTTGCGTTAAAGCTGGGGTACTTTTTTTGTAAATCTATAAAAAAAAAAATTAAAAAAAATAAATAAAAATCTTTAAAATCTTTACAATTTTGAATTTACTTTGAAGAAGAATGAAGGATTGAATGATAACTTATAAAATATTAATATAAAAATGTTTTATATAAAAAGTCGGCCGGGGGTCCCGGTAAATTAACTATATTTTTGTTACAATACACCAATAAATCACAACTTA
Source organism: Paracentrotus lividus (assembly GCA_940671915.1). Taxonomy (NCBI): domain Eukaryota; kingdom Metazoa; phylum Echinodermata; class Echinoidea; order Camarodonta; family Echinidae; genus Paracentrotus; species Paracentrotus lividus. Next base: position 26,160,710 of record CALNVZ010002974.1, on the reverse strand, counting down.
ACAGGCAATTTGAGAATAATATAATATCTAAAATATGGTCCAAATTAATAACTTGATTTTCATCAATTTGTGGATTTACACCCTTTTGGAACGAAACGTCTTTTATATTTTGTCACCATTAGCTCTTGCATACGATATGAGAGAATTCATAGTATGAACAGTATCAGGTTTCTATAGATCTTGTTTTGAAATAAAGATATTATATGTAGAATTAATCATGATTTATCTATTCTTGTGTGAAATGTTTTGTTCCAAGCATGAAAATATCAGACAGAAATGGCGATTCCGTTGTAATGTTAAAGCTATGGTCACAGACGCCGAGCGCTGACCGATCGAATTACAGCCTACTCGAGTCAATGTACTCGGAAGCTGCTGGAATTTGGGCATCGCCCTGCGACTGTTCTAGAATCGAGATGGCCGATTTTGTGAACCGAGATAGAGGGCATGGACAAACATGCAGGTGCTGCCCGAAAGCCGATCGGTTTTTAAATCGCTGACCGGTGACCGGCAGAATTTCTTGCGGTGACCGCTCTGCAGCATGATATGCTCTGACGTTTCTCTCTCTCTCTCTCTCTCTCTCTCTCTCTCTCTTTCTTTTCTTTTCTTTTTTTTCTTTTTTTTTTCTTTGTTTTCTTTCTCTTCTTCTCTTCTTTTTTTTTTTTCTTCTTCTTTTCTTCTTCTTCTTCTCCTTTTTCTTACTTAAATCGCCCGGGCATTGAGCCTATTTTGGGCAGCGAGAGAAAAGTGAGTAGGCACCGCTGAAATTTCACTCGCGTTAGAACTTAGCGGCGACCAAGCGATGCCCTACCGATCGATGACCGTCAAAATTTAAGAAAAAAATTAATAACAGATGCGCCGCCCAATGGCCTGTAGGTTTTTGTGACCATTAATGCTGTTTTAGATCAATTTGGCGCCCCTATATTAAGTTAAAGATCAATATAGACAACAAAGTTAGAGACAAACTTCATGTGCCGCAATTATCCGTTTATTGATATAGTTCGTTTTCATCATTCACTAGAATGTGTGTTGGTAGTAAGATCGTATAATTGTTTCTATATTTTCTAGATTAACTGCTCTGATATATATATTAAGATATGACAGTGTTTGAATTGCAATCAAATAAAGTGACGTGTACATTGCATGTAAACAGTTTTGATAGCACAAAAACGAAATTGAGAGCTCATTAACGAGTACGAAAGAACAAAACGAAATCGCGTGCTCAAATGTTATTATTATTTTTTTTTGTAATGTTCTTTATTGTGTTCATTTAATACATCAAATCAAATTATACATCATTTAACTATATAACATAATTCAAAACTCACAAAATAATATCAATCATACAAATTGTGATATATAACATATCGGAACCAATTACAGAGTACAAAATACAGTAATCTCAATTATACTGAATGAATTATTATTGTTATAACACCCCCCCCCCCTTTGAATGACCGATAGCTTCGCTCAGCCATGTATCGTTTAAATTGAAGAACATTAACGAATTCGATTGCAAAGACTTTAAAATTAACAGAGAAAAAACTATATACTAAAGATCCTCCTATAATGACGCGAATGTGACCATTTCCTTCGGGGCTGTTTCCCTCAGGTAAAATAAAAGTCGCATTAATCGCCTTCGGGAATCACACTTCCACCCCCCATTTAGCGCCCGAACTATCAATCGATTTAGTTTCGCATACTTCGGGCGGGTAGGCCGCGTTCTCGCAACGGACGGACGATCCTTGATTGTGAGACGTACTGGTTTCAAATCTTGGTTGGACTGTGGCTCCGGCGTGGTTGGACGTTGTGCTTGGTTACAGATCGGGGGAGGTGTGAATACGGACATGCTGGCGATCCCTTGTTTGAGGTCAAAGAACTTGGTGCTAACAGACTGAATCATGGTCTGCTTTTCATCCTTCTCCATGAAGATCTCGGTGACAGGCCAGCAGCCCTCATCTGTGAACGTTCCGATCCAGCTCTCCTCTATGATTGATAAGAAAAAAAGAAGAAAAAAAAAGTAATACAGTGCGTTTCAAAGCACAATTCCTTCAATGTTAGAAGAGCAAGTCCAAGATCTTGTATGCATAAAAGAAAGTACATGTAGTTACAGGGATCAAATTTCGCCTTTCAATTATATCACTACAATTATTTTCTTTTTGTTCGCCAGCTGTTGACTTTGCTTCTCATTTAAGGCAAGCTAATTTGACGGAGACGTTCTTAAGGGTGGTATCTCACTTCGACGAAACGTCTCCGCGACAGAATAGAAAATTTCGTCTCCGCGACGGATAAAAAGTATTAGAGATGTCTCCGCGACAATTTATGGGGAAAAAAATCTGAAGTAGTCCCAAATCCGTCTCCGAGACGTCTCCGAGACGTCTCGGAGACGTCTCTAATACTTTTTATCAGTCGCGGAGACGATTTTTTTATTCTGTCGCGGAGACGTCTCCGCGAAGTGAGATAGCACCCTAAACTTTTGCGAAAAAAATGTCAAAAAGCTACTTTTGTTACAGTGCACTTATGTTAAAGGAATACTTTGAACAAGATCACGAAAAGCCTAGATATTTAGGCAACTACCATGCATGACGGAATGGCCCAACGTCAAGGAAAGAATGGTCGTATAGTTTTTTCTTGAAGCCCGCGTCACAATGTCCCGAAGTTGAGCAAGGATGGACACACGATCATGGAAAATTTCATTTGCTCTGATCATGAAAGTATCGGGCCGTTCGTCTACCCTTCGTGTGTTGTTCGAGTGCAATCGTGTAACATTCTGTAGACATGGTTTTCGTTTTTGGCTCTTGTTTTGCTGTTGACCAGTATCGGGGCTAACTTCACGTGAGCCCTAACATTTCACATTTCGTGTGTCCATCTTTGCTCAACTTCGGGACTGTGTGACGCCATCTTAATGCAGCTCTCATTACAATACGTGCCGATTTTTGACAACTATTAATATCCATTATGACGTTCCCCATCACATATTGCCGCGTAGGCTACACTCAAATCTTTGTGAATACAATTTTGGTCACTCTGACGGACGATGAAAGTCAATCCAACGGATAAAAAGGACACAAAACTTATCTTTGATAGATATTAACCGTTTTCAAAAATCAGCATGCATTTCTCAACTGAGGCTAATTAAACAATAACAATGGCAGATCCAGCATTTTATCAACAGAATTGTTTGGGGATAAAAGCGGCTTATTATCCCGAGAAAAAGGGGCCGAAAAATCTTTATCAGAGCCGGAGGACAGGGACGGATCTCGACTTTTGTTTTTTTTTTTTTTTTTTTTCCACGGGGGGGGGGGTACGTGGTGACACAATGACAATTATAAATCCACCTCTGAATTATACCATTCCTTTCTTGTACGTTTGTCCATCCGCTCATGTTTGACAACAGACCTGTGCAATTAGAAAACAAATGTGAGGGTATAGCTTACTCTGTCTTCCTGGTATTCTATCGGACCATTCTTGCACCATGAAGCCGTTTCCTGGAGCCCCAATCTCGTAGTGGTCCTCCAGGGTAGAGTTGGCTGGAATGCTGAAGTTCCGCCATGTTCCTAGATTCTGGATGGTGCATGTGTTGTAGTTGTGGTTGATGACGTATTGTATCCCTTCATTGTACAACATGATGTACTCGTAGATCCTAGAGAAAATTTAATTACACAATTAATTTCATTTGTGTATGAGAGGCAGGAAGGTATAGGTTCGTGTACTCATAATACAACAAAAATATGTGTATCCTCCACTATTAATATGTAATTTATTACATGGAAAAGTTGAGCAGGTTGGACCATATTATAGACTTTTAAATTTTTGTTTGCAGGAGCCACCCTTGTTCAAAATAAAAAGAACTTCTAGTTCTAAAATACAATATAGGCCTACAGTGCGTCCCCCCAAAAAAGTAAACCCAACTTTGAGAGTCTCATATTAAAATTTGGTGGCTTGTGTGACCTTGATATTTATTTCATGATAAAGAGTAACTCATATTCTATTCAATGCTACCAAATTTATACCTATGGTGTGACTGACGCCTCACATGATCTTTAAAACACAAGCGTCATAATTGAAAAATTCTAAGTTTGGGCAAAAGCAACCATTGCATTTCATTAGGCCAAGTAATTCTTTCTCCCTTATGAATTGACTCAGGAGGACTGACCTCAAACAGTAAATGAATGATCAGAAAGCCAGGTTGCTTCTGGAAAAAAAATTGGTACAATGTGTTTTCGTCCAAATTTTTTAAAAAACTTGAGTGCTCACTCATCAATGACAGTACAGGTATAATTTTGGTGTTTCTAGATAGAATATGAGTTACTCTTTTTCGTGATATAAAAATTAATTACACATATAAGTTATACCATTTTAATATGAGGATCTTAAAGTTTGGTTAACTTTTATTTGGGTCGCACTGTATATATATATTATTTTACTTATTCAATGATTTTGTCAAATACCTATGCTTTTACCTTAATTCGTGTTTATGTGTATGTATATCTTTTGTATGATTTATATTGTTTTTCTAATGATAAATAAAGATTTCGGATTTAATGTCAATAAAATTTTATTTAAAAATTTGAAACCATACCCGATGGTGGTATACACGTATCCTAAATGGCGTAAACCCTATAGTACCTTTAAAACATGGATTTAAGCTGAAAACACCCCTTTATTTTTATTTTATTGTAAACAGCGATTAAATTTGAAAAACGCCCCTATTTGAAGGAAAGCGTTAACGCCACCGTCCCTGAAAACACATCCTTTTCGACGTAGTTTGTTTTTGTTTTTTGTTTTTTGGTGGACGCGCATACGTAGCACATCATTTTGGTGAGTGACCCCATCCCCCAGGGAGGGGGGGGGGGGGGGGGGGCATCGACAGTCACTTCTAGAATTCATCCCCTTCATATAGGTGGATTCACACCTACCCGATCAGGAAAAATTCTCGTAATTTACGAGAACTGTTTCAATCACCAAAATACCCGTAAATTGGGCTTTGTGTTCACACCTGTCCGAACCGTCTTTTTCCAGGGAAAATACCCGAGGGAAGAAATAGGAAAAACAAAGAAATATATAAGAAAAGCGGGGAAAGAAGGAAAAACAGAGAAATACATAAGGAACCAAAAGAAAGAAGGAAAGACAAAGAAATACAGAAGAAAAGCGGTGAAAGAAGAAAAAAAAAAGAAATACATAAGGCATGTATGGAACGAAAAGAAAGATGGAAAAACAAAGAAATACATATGGAAAGAGAAAGAACAAGGCCGAAAAACAAAGAAATACATAAGGAAAGAGAGGAAAGAAGGAAAACAAAGAAATACATAAGATAAGCGGGGAAAGGAGGAAAAACAAAGAAATACATAAGGAACGAGAAGAAAGAAGGAAAAACAAAGAAATACATAAGAAAAGCGGGGAAAGAAGGAGAAACAAAGAAATGCATAAGGAAAGAGAAGATAGAAGGAAAACAAAGAAATACATAAAGAAAGAGAAGAAAGAAAGAAAAACAAAGAAATACATAAGGAAAGAGCAAAAAGAAGGAAAAACAAAGAAATACATAAGAAAAAGAAAGGGGGGAATAGAAAGTTCCCGTAATTTATGTTCACACTACAAAAGTTCCCACGACCTTGGCGAAACTACGCGTAGTTTCGACGAAGTACATACTAATTTACGGGAATTTATCTGCGGGAATATTACGCGTAGTTTGGTTTCACACTTGCAAAATTACGCGTAGTTTGTGATCGGGGTAAGAATACCCGATCAGAGATTACGGGAACGATTCCAGATCGGGCAGGTGTGAATCCACGTACTTGAGCATGAACGGGACAATCGATCGCTCAATGAACTGATAACCGGGGGAATGGGAAGTCAGGTAATAGTAACAGCGACCTCCGCGCCCTAGGCCCTTTGGTAAAGATGAAAACTTAGAAAAAAATGGAGAGATTTGGGTCTATTCTTCAAAAGACTTTGAACCGGTATAGGAATACTTCTATATACTTTCTTTCTTTGGCACCTTTTGCTTTAATTTTTTAAAATTTTTGTTTAATTTGAAAATCTCAAGGAAACGTTTATAAATTCTCAATTTGTATTTCTTTGACAATAATGATTAGATTTTTTGGATTCATTTATTTTATTCATAAAGCAAAACTAATGATAATGCAAAGACCACTTTGAACTGTATGTCACCAGCATATGGGAATAATTTACCTGGAGAGTAGTCAAATTACACCTCAGATAACAAATATTGAAATTGTTAGGATTGATGGATTGATAATGGAATGACATCGATCCATTACAACTTTTAATTTACTTTGCTCCCACAAGTGGCGTATTTCAGGTTTTTTTCTTGGGATAGGGCGATTTTTTATTTTTTATTATTTTATTTTTTTGAGGTCAAAATGACCATGTCAAAACGAAATGTTAAGAAATGTCAAAAGAAAAAAGAAAAATTGAAATACACTCTTGGTACTTGGTATTATTGTAGCCAATTATTATCGCTTGGGGGAAAATACGGCCGCGCTTAACCCCCCCCCCCCACACCCCTTTCGTGAAAATTTGAAACAAAACATACATCGCGCCGAGTAGCATCCTTTGGATCATCACATTGAACTAAATACCGACAGGTGTTCCGCCCCTGCCCCTCCCTGACATTTCAAGTTCACTTTTTCTTATTCCGCCTCTGGCTTGAACTTCCAAATTTCTAGCGGGTGATATGCCTGAATTTCCGTTTTTACCGAGCGGATATTGAATAGATATTGCAGATTGCCGACTTCAGGTTTAATTCAGCAGTCCATTGTATTTCAAGCACATCAATAACCTTTTTTTATGAACTGCGTTTCTTTTTATCTTCACGATCTCTTTTTTTTTGTCCTTCACCACTCAAACATATTCTTTCCTTCTTTTTCTTTCTCTCTCTCTCTCTCTCTTTCTCTCTCTCTCTCACTAACTCTCTCTCACACACACACACACATACACACACACACACACACACACACACACACACAGTTTAGCAAAACTACTTTGTTCGCTCATATATATATTATTAGATCATTCCTGGCTATGTTGAAGGAAAGAAGGGGAAAAAACTATTCGACCTCAAAATTTTTCGTAACTAATGGCCTTTTTATACGCTGAACTTAAAAACAAAGCTATACATGAAATAAGGGGAAACGTGGATCTCGATCCCCTTACTTACATATTTCTGTCATACTATATTTCATCTCGAAAAAATTTGCGAGCAGGCGACAAATATGTGCTTCAAACACGTTCCCTATACATGAATGATCGATCCATTTCCTGCCTAATAAATTGACTGTGCTTGTAATGCGTTATGGATCAATTCTCTTTGTAGCCGTTTATGAGAAAACTTGTCCCTCAATACTGAATGACTTCTGTACATCACCAGTGGCGCAGACCCATGATTTTAAAATTAGGGGGGGGGGGGCGCGCCAGCCCGAATAAGGGGAGGGAGATACCGCTGAATGTACAATCAATTAGTGATTTTCAAATTAAGGGGGTCACGTACCTTTCGCCACTGCCTGGATCTGCACGTGAATTCACAGACATAGCGATGGGCCCAATTTAAAAAAATGACACAGATCAAGCAAATAAATCCATTATAAATTTATGTAGTTTTTTGGATGGCTGTCGCAAGAGGAAGTCTTGCCAAATTAGTTTGTTATCTGCAATGCATTTCATATATAGCTGACAAACACATTGCATTTAATTCTTAATATCTATTTAATACGTAGTCATTTTTCTCACCTCTTTCCTGGGAGCTGGGCGTGTGCATCTTCAATAATCCTCTTC
>CALNVZ010002974.1:25981698-26139710 GCA_940671915.1 Paracentrotus lividus | reverse complement strand
CCGCTACTTTGGCAAATTTTCAAAGAATTTTTGGCTACCAAACTAACGGCTTCTCCTCACCCTCCATGGTTTGTTCAAAAAAAGCATCTATTTGCTGTCTCTAGGCATAACTTCCGGGGCGGGGGGGGTCACTCACACTTGTGTGCACGCATTGCCGTGTCCCAAAAAGCTCGAAAAGGGTCTGTTTTCAGCCTTTCGGCGCGTCGACGCTTTTCTTAAAATAGGGGTGTTTTCTTTAATTTCAACTCAGCCATTTTCATAAAAAATAGGGGTGTTTCTGCAGAAATTGTTGTTTTTAAGGGTCCAAAATTTCACCGGTGTTTTACGCCATTTCTAGGCGTATGTTTTTCCAGTCGAATCCAAAAAGGGGTGAAAATATTGGACTCATGCCACCTAGATAATAAGGAGCTGGAGCTGGGTTCTTAATGGGTCCATTGTCTGACTGGATCATTGTGACGTTCGAGATAGGGGTGCTCATAGATACTTTGCTTTGACACTAAGAACACATGATGGCCGTGTATTCAGAGGTCCGATATTTGATTCTATAGTTGAGGTGCGGTAGGACGCTTAAGACGCACTAGGGTCAGATAGTCTTCATTGCGCTGCTCCCTTGTGCACTTGTCGGTATAGCAGGGTCAGGTGATTCGGAGGCGCAGACTCAGAATTATGCCGTGGCCTCGGTGGTGGGGAGGGGGGGGGGGCGAGCTACTACGACTGCCCGATGGGGCATTGGGTCTGGTGTGGGAAAGGCGTGAAGATCGAGGTGTGGGCGCTTAGGCGCCGCGGTTTATGTGTATTTTTGGGCGTAGGGTTGAGGTCACTAATAGGGTACTACTCTAGTTCTAGATGAGCTAGTACATGAATAAGGGAAATCGTACCTTGAGTACTGAGATAAGATTGCTATTGAAATGTATGGAAAAACAGTGGGTATGTGCAAATCTGACTCCATTTTTAAATTGAAATATTGATTTTTAATATATACACAGTAAAGTAACATCATACTATTAGCTGATCAATAGTATGAAAAAATTTAATCGAACATGTTAATGGGCAGTGCAATAATATGATGAATATATATCTTGACAATCTAGTACTAGGCATTCTCTCCTTCATGGATTTCTAGTTAAAAGTGTAATCACATTATCAGCATAAAATAAAATTGGTGGACTAGGACTTGATATAAGATTTTAGAATCTCAGCCCACACTATAGGAACAACTCAACCAAGGTATTTGATATATTAATTTTATACCTCCCGCCAAATTTATGTGTAGTATGTATAATAATCCAGATATGATTTTGTTTACGATTTGATTTGTTCGAGATCATAAGTAACCTGCAGCTCATTTACCTATAACCTATCGATGAAATTTAAATAGTGTGCTCTGGATCATTGCAGACCTCCGATATGCCTGTAAAGTCTTCGCGTTAGTGCATAATCTTTTAGTGGTCAACCATTTGAAGACTCCTATACACAACACTCAGTGTATGTTGATTGTTGGAATCACATTTACATAAATCAAACAGTCTGTTTCCATACATGAATTACGAAATAGTATATTTTTGTCAGTAGCTCTGATTTATAGTGTCACACTGCTGGTGGTTCCTCATGTTGGATTCTAGGAAATTTTCTTGGTTGCCACACCAGTAGGCGCACACCACATAGGTGCACATGTCGCAAATATAAAATTTTACGTCTATTATTAAAATATAAATAATAGATAGAGCCTCAACGAGCTCGATATCACGCTATTCAACACCTTTCAGGTTTAATCAAGTGTCATCTATTATTCTAAAGGGTCGATTCAACTATCTATTGGTTGATTAATATCCTTTACTTTTCTCAATACATATAGAAGTCATGCAGTTTTTTAAATAAATTATCAATAATGGGTAAAGAACTAGATAGGTCATTTTGTAGGAGGTTGCGGTGCTTGAGATACTCCTCATGTGTCCAAATGCTCTCCTGCAATCTCGCTTGTTGCTTATCGAACCTTTGATCTAAAGTTGTTTTATGAAAATTGATGTATTTAAGAAGGGTGCAACAATAAGTTCCAGCTCACAACGGTCTGTACTATTGAGCACTGGGAAATTCATTTATATATTTTTTGGTTATAAGTGCCTGAGGAGTAGGATAAAGCACCTGAACAGGCTCATATTTACTCATTCGGCTCAAATGAAGGAGCAAGGCGACACTTCTTATTAGATGGTTTCTGACATAATTTTTACGACTTTGGTTTGCCTATATTATGTGTTCAGACTTTGTGACGCAACTCATTTGCAGCATAAGTATTATTATAATGCACAATAAAGATGAATTCACGATAAAAAATGGCCCTGCACGATTGCTAATTATTTGCCACGGAAGCGGATTAGTAATTAATATCTTAACTTGTTGATAGCAGTAAGTGAGACTCAGATTCGTGATATCGAAGGCTTGTATAAATATTTTAGGACATTTATACATGTCAGTGTGGTTTACTTGCTATTGTTAGCACTAGGTATCCACTCTCGAAAATGATATAGAGAGCATAATAGTGGAATTGAAAGCGAATAGACAATTCTCTTTATATGATGAATCAAACGGTAATATTAAGCAGTGTTCTAAAAATCACTGGAGGTTTCGGGAATGATATTATATGTGTTTTATTAGAAACTAGTAAATATAAGATCTTACTAGTAAAAAAGCTGTAAATACAACTTGGGTATTATGGTGATGTAGAGCCAGAAGCAGGGTTTTCCCGTGTGGACAACTAATACGCCTCATATTTTAACGAGCTTCTCTCTCACAACAACATCTCAATGCAAATTGAGCGGGTGATTCGTTACCCATCTAAGAAGGCTCAACTTTCTGAATATAGTGATTAACAGTAACGTATGTGTCATTTTACAATTAAACGCGACACAATACGCAGCTGTTATAATTTGTAGAATTACAAAGGCTCGAAAAAACGGGTTTTAATCATAATACTGATCTAACAGATAACTTAGTTGTGCAAAGAACTGATGGATAACGAGGAGAAGTAAGATGGAGAGAAAGAGCGTATACCAGAAACGAGAAGCTAAGCGAGGATCAACCTGGGATACGTGAGTCGGTTCGCCGCTCGGTTATTTATTGAAATTCTTATAGCACTTGCACGATATAACTAGAGAAAATCTATAAATGAATAGAATTGATTAGTTTGTGAATGGAATGCCTCCATGTTATTATTCTCCTGAGTCAGCATACCATTTCCAACTTTTCACTAATTGTGCATTCAGGGAGATGTATCACCCTGGTCAGTGGAGAAAGTCCGCGATCATAACTTCTCACACTTGAGGTATGTGGAGAGGTATGGGAAATGTTAAGATCGCATCACAATTGGAGGGATCGTTTACTATATAGAAAAGCGCATGAGCTTAAAATTTCAGCTCACTTCGTCGCCAGATCGCCTGCTGGAGATAAGAAAGCAAGAGTCTCCATTGGCATTGTCGCAGATCGGATGCCTCAAGAAAATCCGCATTGTTGCGCTCTTTTGAGGTCACACCAAAAACAGAGCTATCGCAGTATAATGTTTTGGGTGTCTGCACGATTGTCGCCTGTGCTGCACTCGAGGACACAGACTCCGAACTCCCCGCTCTCTGCATCTGGTCCCTGATCTACGAGCGAGATTTCTCCAGCGAGAGTAATGTCATCTTTATATTTTGTCTATATTCTTTTTTTGTTCACGCCTCTAGTATGGTCTGGCATCAACGCTCGCTCTCGACCTGCAATAAATCAGCTTTCCATTACTCTCTTTGTAACTTTGTTGTGATAGCTGATTTTTTCTCATCTTATAACCTAGTAGGAATTAAATCACCCTAACATGGTGTTAATTTTTCCCCTAATGTCACTCCAGAACTTTCATCTCATTTGGAAAATGATGGCGCGATATACTATATTAATGGCGGGTTAGGAAGGTGTACTGCATCATCAAAGTGAGACAGGTCATTCGTGGGTTCTGTGGGGTTTGGGGTCGCGATATTGATTTTTTCAATGGTGTGATGGATTTAAAATTATATAAAAAAGGACAAACACACAGAACAAAACACAGAGCACTCGAGAAGTCCGTGCGGGATATGCCGAAGTTCGCTCCAGATTCTCATTCGATAATAGAGGTCTACTCCGATCGACCGTCCGGTGCGAACTCGCTACAATATTGAGGTATTTACTGACAGGAACCAGTAGGGGAGACCGGGTAATGGAAGTTACACGGTCAGTTGTTACAGTTCTACAGAGTTTTTCGTCAGTGTGCTAAGTTAATGGAACAAAGAGAGGATGTGCTAACTGGCAATTTAATATAAGCCTACACTACACATAGCTGTGATGAACTGCCGGTGTGAGGTTTCTCCGTTGTTTTATTAAAAAAGTAATGCAAACAAAACCCATTTTTTACAGTTCAAGTAAATTTTTTGACAAAATTGAAAAATTCTTGTAATGCTCTTACAACTGCAAAGGCACGATGAAATGATAGTCTGGTATTTTGTAAAATATAGTATGTATGTCACTAATATACCCCCTAGCCAGCCCTGTAATTCTCCCTAATGAACATGTGGTACAGTTGATTTCTGTGTGTAAAATCACCGCATGGGTAAAGGTTGTTACAACAACCTACCCCGTGTTGATGTAACAACGCTACCCAACATTACATTACATTGTAAACATTACATTTTGTCTGCATTTTCAGGTGTTTAATGATTTTTATTTTTCTATATTTACTTTGTCTATTTCTAGAGCTCTACTTGATCTCTGTTTAACGGATGTCAAGAAACTATATAAGTTGAAATTAAAGTATGGTATAAGTAGATTTACACCATTGTCAACTTGCCCGTATGTTTACATACTTGTAAACAATTGACCCCGTATTGTGGTAACAAACCTACCCGTATATGGGTAGGTGTTACAGATAAAAAACTGTCTTCACTAACTTAAAGCTGTAGTTAATTAGTGTTTTACATGTTTTCAAGTTTTATATGCCTCAGGTTTTAGCCAACATAATAAGGACTAACTAAACCTCAAATATGGATGTGCGTGAAGTTCTTTCATTAGAATTTGGCTAGCCCCAAAATGCGAATGTTTGTAACGTCCATACCCGGTCTCCCTACATCGTGGCCGCTAAAAACCAAAAACAGGAATGCACGTATATTCGCAATGTTGCTTGAACGGAAACGTGCCATCAAACGTACAATTGATGAGGCTGCGGAAGACATTTTTCTAATAGGTTCCAAAATCCTGGGTCAATTTATTCTTAGCGGACTACCTCTCCAGGAGAAAGTGTCTACCCTCGGAGTCGACTCTCTGTCTGGTTGTGTTCAAACAGCTAATTAGGATTTTTGGTATCGATTGTACCGGGTTCTCAATGTCAGCCCTCTGTTCTGTTCATCGGGTTCAAGAATCGGAAGGAATTTGCGCTCTGAATGCCTTCGCAATCCAGTGGAGAAAAGTGGGGAGAATCCTCCGTTCCTGCTGATTCCTCAGGTTCACATCTGGTGGCGTTGGTTTTGATACCTCGACGTTGGTTTTCCCAGACCTCTTGGAACGTCTGATGTGGTTTTCGTAGAGTCTGGATCTGTGTCTAGCCCCTATTGGGGAAATAACCTACACTGTAAAAATAATGAGTAAATCTTACCAAATACTGAGCAAAAAGGTAACTGCGCGTGAATTGAGTAAAATATTACTTACTCGTCAGTAAGAGCCAAATGTTACTGCAGAAAGAAGGTACTTTTAGTCATCTATGTATCTGTCCAGCTTCGAAAGAGTAAACAATTAGTTTACTCATTTTCTTGCGAGTTTACCATTTTTACTAGTTCTGTTAAGCGTAACCAAAATTTACTCCGTTGGGAGTAAAGCATTAGTTACTCATTTTTCTTGGCGCGTTACCATTTTTTTTTGCAGTGTACACTGTTGCTTTCTTTTGCCACTATCAGGGAGAGAGCTCGGTCGTCGAGCTTCTCTGATGAGCGTCAGCTCATTTTTTAGTTCAGAGTAGGAGGGAGCTTCTAGAACACCCTATTCCTTTCTATAGGTCTGGAAGCACTTTTCCTTGTGGCAAGGAGATAGGTGTTGGTCCTAGGTGGAGGTATATTTAACCATCCCAATCACTATACTTTCTGATCTGTCTTCTGGATGCTCAACTGTATTGATGACCCAAGACTACAAATTTTACAATTGCAGCAGTTCGTGGTTCATCGCTTTCTTTTGCTCAGCTACTCCTGATCTGTTTTTGGGTTCTTTTATTCTTTCTCAAAGCAGATCCCTTCAAGATCTCTGAGATCAGCTTCGTCCTCCGTGGCTTACCTAAGGTCCAGGATGCCTTGGTGGCGTTCGGTTTTTTTTACCGCTATCTTCTGGGCTTTTTTCATGTGACAATTCAAGACAGTCTTCCTCATAGCAAATGCTTTGGAGCAACGTAAGGTTTTGATCGGCCCTCATTCTATTGCTCCAGGGCATACATATACTGTGGGAAAGACAGGAATTTTCGCCAGGTTCCAAAGCAATCCTTCATGAGAAACAATCTAACTCTTCTGGGTCATTGGAAGGTTGTCCCTTATCTTCTGTCAGTTTTCTCTCTATCACCGAGGCACAGACTTTTCCCCCATCACTGACCAGTACTCAAGAATAATTTTGAAAGAAAAAAGAAAAGTCCCCTTTCGCCACCACGGTAAAACTTTTCTGATATTTTTTGAGATATTTCGATAATTCCTGCCTGCTCTAGAGATAGGAGGTACTCTGAAGGTCATCAAGGCTCTGAGGCCATAATCCTGATAAGACCTACCCAATCACACCCATTTAGTGTTCTTTGGCTTTTTTTTTCAAGGGTCTTTTTTGATGTTATATGAAGGCAGCTTTCTAGGAAGCCTGAAATTCCTTTATTCAGCGTACTGTGTGACTGTTTTTTTTTTCCAGAATGAAACGTTGACCTTGGATTGACCAGCATTGATATGTTTTTGAAAAAAATGAAGAAATAGTGTATGGATAATGATCCTGCAATAAAACCAGGAATCCATTTCCTAATTTAATATCCATGTAATTAGCCATTCAAAGTCTCATATTTACAATATAATAAAAATATATTATTCTCCTTATATTTTTGACTTTTATTTGAACTTTAACACATAAAATTGACATCAAGTCACAAGCAACATTTCGCAACGGATCCTAACACGCATACATTAACCGCTTATCTGTTTTATACTTTAATATGCGATCTAATAGTTGAAAAGTAAGTTCATCTATAGCAGGCGGCCAATTTTGAATATAGCTAATTATGCACATTGCCCAAGAGGTTATCCCATTTGACCAAATACTTTAAAATTGTTTTAGAACACAATGAGATGTCGCCTGGCCTTATCTACATGTAATTAACCGCTTTAAATCTTATATTTACAGTATATAAAAATATAAGAATTTCCTTATATTCGAACTTTTTTTGTCCTTAAAATCATAAATTGGACATCAGTCAATAAAAACATACATTTTGCATGGATTGTATGCCATATACGCATGTTTATCTTCAAAATACGATCTATAGTACAAAAAGGTTAAGTTTACATTTAGCTGGCGGCCATTTTTGAAATTTATGCTAATTAGCAAATTGCCCAAGGTTGCCCGTTTTGGGCAACCGAGCTATAAAATTGTTTTTAGAACCACAGAGTTCACACTCAGCGAAAAAAAACTTCAGTGGAAACAGACTTTCTAGGTTCATAAATTTCAAACTGAACTATTTCGTGGGCAGCAAATAATCGGCGGAAGGGAAATCCCAACCCAATACACACAACCCCGATATCGTGATCACCCCACTCCCCCCGCCCCCACCCCCTTTCGCCCCTTCCCCACCCTTGTGTCAAAACCGTTTCGGCAAGAGCCTACGGATTTTTACACGAGTTATAAAATGAAGGAAGACTCGATAGAGATGTGTATTAACTTGTGTTGACGTTTTTCCCAGGTTTCGTTTTTTGTAGGCGTGGTGCGATCATTGTAATGTGCAATACATGTGTATTTGTATACTTAAACGAACTTGGATAATCCTAAATAGTTGGATCGTTAGGTTGGGAAAGTCGAAGATAAAGAAGGCCTGGTAATACCCGTCGACAAAATGTACTCCAAAAGTGAAGTTTTAGTTCTTGTTGGTCCTGATGTGTGTATTCCACTATGGAAGAGTCAGGGGAAGACGAATGTCGTGAAGATAACAGACAACAAATTGTCGAAGACGCTGAAGGAGAAATGGCTATAAATTTGTTACGTATAACTCGTTTGGCAAATATACATTTGTATGTCCACCTGTGTATTTTCTCTCATGTGTAAGATATCGGTAGCATCCTTTTTAAAGTATTATGAGTTAAATGAAAGTGACACTAAACTTTAAGTAAGCTTTCTAGTTTAAAAAAATACCCAATCTCGGCCTAGCCCTAGAGTTAAGATTTTTAATTGTGAAAAATATGAAGAGTCTGACCGCAATGAAAAAAACATTGTGTTTAAAAATAAAGTAGACTCTAACTTGTTAGACCTAACGTTACACACAACAATGACTGTACCCCATTACCAGACACAGTGGTTTTCCCATATTTATCCCGGTGCTTGTCGCGGTGCTACGCGGGATGGCAACACCGCGCTTATAGAACACTTATAATAATGCATTCCACAGTGAATAAGTTATCCCTGGAGACAAGCCGGGATAGATTTCATTGTGCCATTTCACACTGCAAGCGTGTGATTTTTTTATGACCTCCGTAACAAAATACTTAATTTCTTTTGTATATTCTTTGTTTTCTCCTTCTTCCATTATTCTTTTACCATCATTCACCCTATGTAATTTTTTTGTTTTTCTCCTTCTTTCCTTTCCTTTTTTTTTCTTCAATTTCCTGTATGCGTATTGTTTTCTCCTTCTTTCCTTAAAAATTTTAATTTTTCCCCCGTTTTCTTATCATTTCATATGTATTCCTTTGTTTTCTCCTTTCCTTTTCTTTTTCTTTATTTCTTATGCATTTCTTTGTTTTTTCTCTTTCCTTTCCTTTTCTATCATTTTTTAAAATGGTCTTTCTTTGTTTTTCTCCTTTTTTCTTTTCTTTTCTAGATCATTTTTATGTATTTCCTTTGTTTTTCCTCCTTCTTTCTTTTCTTTTCTATCACTTTTTTATGTAATTTTTTTGTTTTTTCAAACCTTCTTTCCTTTCCTTTTCATCATTTTCCTCTGTATTTCTTTTGTTTTTTTCTCTTTATCCATCTTCCTTTTCATCATTTTCGCTATGTTCAGGCTAAACGCAGGGGGGGGGGGGTTCGGGGGGTTGAAACGAACACGTGTTACTGTATAATACTAGAGGTCCGCTTTAGCAACAAAAAAATGGCTAAAATGTTTTCTGTTTTTTTGCTTTTATCAATTTCTTTGGGGCCGATTGGAGAACGACTAGCCTACCCTATTTATATATGGGTACAGTCTTCTTGAGGGGCCGAAGGCAGAAATTTTTTGAAAATTAGGAAAAACAGCTGTGTTTAATTTTCATGGTGAGATTTATATTACTCAAAATTTTGTATACACCAACTGATTGTTAATAAATATACCCACCTCAACAGATGCTTAGCCAAACCCCCTCCCTCCCATCGTCATTTGATAGTATTTTATTATTTTCACTTGATCCTACTCAGTTATGCCCCATGGTGCCGACGGCGTTGCAAGTCCATCATGCCTGTATGGAAAGAACTTTCAGATTGGAGTCAAGAACGTCAAACACCACATTGCAGAGGTAGAATGTCACTAGAGGACCTGGGATTGGATGGACGCATTTGCCTGTCAAAGTTGTTCTGCCAACTATCTTCCATGTAAAGTAATAGAAAAGGAGAACAAAAGAGAGATAGTGTGAATACTGAGGAGAGAGAGAGCTTGTTTTGGCCATATTTTTTCAATTTGCTTAGTTTTTAATTTGGCAAAAAATAACATTTTAATGACATGGTACTGGTGCAAACTTTTATTTAAAGTGGAATATTAAAGATAAGGGGCCAATCTTGTTGAATTAATTGCATTATCAAGTTGTAGTACATGAGAAACAGAAAAAGAATAAAAAGTTAAGTATGCTGACCACACACATATATAGCAATAATTGCGTAATCACAAAGAGAGAGAAAGATAGCTGACTAAATTGAACAACATATTGTATAAATAACAAAACCATAACAAATTACGGTTCAACAACGTGACAGGATACAGTGCAAGATCCAATTTTTAAGGGCTAACAAACTCTATGATCGCCACCGTCCACACAGTTGTAGAGGCCGAGAAAACCACCCCAGAGCAAAAAGGCTAACTCACGCATCCGATATGCATATCTTACTCGTCTATACTCCTGCCAACCATTATAACCTACCTCGACAGCAAGCATAAACACACAATCAAGGACCGACCCACCGAAATTAACTACATATAGGACACAGGGAAAATCAACTAAGAATATAGTACAATCCTACAAAACACAATAAATCATGTTAAGGAACACTAAGAGAAAACTAAATAACATAACGGTAAATCATGAAAATAACATAAAAAAAGACCGAGAAATTAACAATAAATTACATAAAAAGGTGAGAAAAATGCCATCCATAAGAATGAAATAAATAATAAGAGAAAGAGAGAACAAAACAAAAATCAAAATAATGAAAGACGATTTGAAAAAAGAAAACAATGATCACAAAGGAAAGTGAGAAACATGAATAACTATGAAAGAAAGTGAGAAAAACCCTATGAACCTACACATAAAGCGCAAAGTCTTCACTTTTCATGAAAAATGGTTAACATAAAGAATTGAGACAAAACAATGCACATGTGACATAGGAAAGATAGAGCTACATATATAGTGCAAAAATATACGGAAATTGAAAAAAACTATAATCATATTAGCAGAAGCGACATAATAAAACACCTATGCGGTCATGGAAACGGAGATACACTGGAAATTAAACCAAGTCAGGAATAGAGAACAATAAAATAACATAAGGAAGTCGAGGAAACAATGCAATGAAATAAAGGAACACGGGCTATAGAAAATGCATGTACACCATACATGTCAATAACACACGCTCGCTAACTAGTGGCAGCATTCAGTTGCAAACTCTTCCCTCACACTTAGTGACGTCATTAAGACCCCTCCAAATTTTACCTTGATGATTTTAAGTATGTCTCAGGGAGGGGACCGAGTGGATGTCTCTACACTCCACTTACAGGTGTCCGTTTTTTCCACGAGGAATGTAAAGCAACGTTGTTCTACTCACCACCCCACTGATCGTTTAGATACATATGATAATAAGTCTTTACCAGCCCACTTTAATATTTCTTCAAAATTCTTTTTTTTTTTTTGGGTAGAGGCTGGGGGCGCGTTTCATCCAAGCCCATTTAAAAATGGAAAAAACAAAAAACAAACACAAAACAAAATTTGCAATCATCATTCTGTTCAGCTTTCATATTATCTGCAAGTGACAAGAACATACATATGCTGCCATATGGTTGGAGAAAAACTTATCCTTTTTTTTTAAGAGTAATCCTCACAACAGGGTTTGGTGCAGGCGATCCTGTAGACATACTCGCTAGTATGTGTTCTGGTTTTATCCATGATCATTATCTGATACAATTAATGCTCTCCCACGTTTGTTAGCTGTCTCTGCAATAATGCTCTCCATTTCCTGCCTTCTTTAATACAATGGGTAAACACTGGAGGCTCATTGTGGCTTTAAAAACTATACCTAGGTCACTTCTATAATAGACAAACTGAATTTCAGGCAAAACTGACTTGATATTTCAACCAGCGACCAATTGTGAAGGAAGGCTTTTATAACACGCTGTTAATTTTGATATCAAAGATTAGTATCCCTTTGATGATTGCAAACCAAAGAGGCAGTTGCTTATTTACACATTCACACTAAAAATGATAGATATAGCCCCCACCCCCCCCAATAAAAAAGGGAACCATGTAATGGATCAGTAATTATACTTGTTTTTCTATTTTATGTTATTGGGTGTTCTATTATTGTATTTCTTACCCTAACTCTTCACAAAATCTCGACAATCATGTATCATCCTATTTAAAAAAGAAAAGAGGTAAACGAAAAAAAAAAAAAAATCCAGAAGATTGGAAACAAAAATCCATCAAGAAAAAAAGAAATTCAGGTATGTAGTTTTCTATATATATTACTTTTTTTTATCAAAAAAAAATATAATAATAACTTTAAATATTTCTGTAAAGTTTTCAGAATGGAAATAACATGAGCTGTACTTATTTGGTATCTGCTAAGTGAAAATGATATAATGATATATAAATATAATGTTGTTTTCATTATGATGTTGACTTTTCAGTACTAGAAGTTCCTATGTGCACTGTTGTAGAGCTAAAAGTTCCTATGTGCAGTTAATTGATTATTGATTATAGAAAATCAATAAGTATTATATTCCTGGATTTTGCATCAAAACTTTCCTATACATGACACAATGTCATTGTGAAAGTTTGACATCTATATGATATGAAACATGATTTGTGGACATATTCAAAACTTTTAACCCTCTCTTTCTCAAAACTGATTTGATGTAACATAGGAACATTTAGTACCAGCATCTTCGATTGTATTCAGCCATTACCAATCCGAAGAAACATATTTTCTGTATTACTAAACATATACTCTCAGGCAGGTGGAACATCACCAAAGCTAGACTGAAATTCCACCCTTACACATATCTAAATGGGAGACAACCGTTTTTTGTTTTGTTTTGTTTTGTTTTTTCGAGTGAATAAAACAGTGGTTACGGTTACACTCGATCAGGGGAAAGCCTAACGTCACTCACCAGCGGGAATCGAACCTGGTATGCACCGTTAAATCATTACACAAATTCCTGTATGATAGTTGCAGGCGCATGCCACATGCTTCTTGATAATTGATCCAAACACCCTGCAGATTTTTTTTTTTTTTTAGTGCGTACGGTACGGCGTGCCCACTCGTGATAACGAGTGAGAATATTTAGCCTGCAGATCGATATTGAGCGAAAAGCAGACTCACTCATCAGTGAGTGAGACGGCTAAACCTAAACTCATTCAAACCTGAAAGCTTCTCCCCTCGATTTCGAGTTAATTTTTATTCACTCTTAAGGTAGAGTGGTAAATCCACTCGTTTATATTTAGAAAGTAAAGTTCGCATATCACTGCAATCTAAGTTGACCGATGAAATACCCATACCTCTACACAAGACCTTTATACTGAGTATATACGAGCCAATTTATTGATTTTTCTGGCTTATGCTAAAGTGTAGCGTTGTGGCGCGGCGCGGCGCGTTGAAAAGTGGAAATAATCGACGAAAAAAAAATAAGGTATCTTTAAAGCGTTCTACAAAAAGGAAACGATTCAGAATTGTATGGCACGTATTGTGTGGTGTGCGTGGTGTGTGTGTGTGTGTGTGTGTGTGTGGTGTGTGTTTGCGTGTGTTTGTGCGTGTGTGTGTGTGTGTGTTACTTCATGTTTGTATGTTTGGGAATTCGTGAAACAAATTAGCACCATATTTCATTGGCAATTGCTCATTCGGGACAGGACTTGTTTGAGATCAACTTATATTTCTCCTCCTCAAATTGGTAGCATTAGAATTTTCCTTTCTATTTCTACATCATTTCAATTATTATGTTATCAAATTGGCTCAATTGTCGATAATGTGTCAAATAGCTTTAAAATAGCAATTAACGCGGAAATCGATATGTATTGATAATGTTGCCAATTTAAGGATTTCTATAAACAATTCCAATAATTTACCTCACCTGTACCTGGGTCGAGTGCAGCACAATATGGATGAATTTCTTGCAGAAAGAAATTAATGCCATGGCTGGGACTCGAATCTGGGACCCAAAACAAGTGTTGTAAATTTACTAGCAAAATAATGGTAGAAAACTTTAGAATTTTCTTATTTTGACATATAGAGACGTGACCTTTCATAGGCTTTATATCGCCTTATACTTTCATGATAAATTTCATTGAAATTCGCCATTTAAACAATATGAACGTTGACCAGAACCAGGAGTGGACCAGGACTAGCCCATCGCGATTTCTGATTGCTGCCGATGTCGATAGCTGCCGATAGCCGTAAACAGGATCGACCGAACTTTTTTCATCGTTTTGGAACTATTAGTCACACAATTTTTGACACACACAAACCACACACACACACATGCACACTAACCCCACAAAAGGGCTTAAGCTAAAGTCTCGAGTCCGAAAATGATAATCATTTCCAAAAATTTCAACAAAAAAAAAATCGATCCAGAATCTTTTCCTTTTTTCGTAGAACGCTTTAAAGACACCTTTTTTTTTTTCGTCGATTATTTCCACTTTTCAACGCGCCGGCGCCGCGCCACAACGCTACACTTTAGCATAAGCCATTTTTCTAGTGTTTGATAGCAAACAAGCTTGATTTTTCACTGAAGGCAAACTCCGTTAACATTTTAAAAGATAACAAAACGGTTATCCTCAGAACTTGTAAAATAATAAACCTTGGCATCGGCAATGAAGTATTGCCCTTTAATTTTCTATCATTAAATTATCATGTTTATTAATTACAGGTCTATAGATATAAAAAAAAATAATTTCGGATCCAGGATATCATGTGAAGGGGAGCCAAAATTGGGATTTCATATTTTTGTAGGGTCGAGGGGGGGGGGTAAAAAAAATTGGGTCCTTCGGTCATCAAGAATGTCATAATAATATCGGCCATGGGAGTAGGATTCAGTCATCCATCAAAAAATACATAAATCCATTTTGTTCTTCTTAATAGAGGGGCTTGGCTCCGCCCCTGCGTATTTTGTTTGAGATCCCTTATTTAAAAAAAAAGTCTTTTTATGGCGCTGATAGATTTGGATGTTTCAAAGAAAAAAAAATCAAAATACTTTTTTACCTCGTGATATGTCCAGTTTGGATTCCTCTGATGTAGCTGCTATCCACAGTGGTTGCCGGCGGCTACACATTCTAAATTGTTTAGGTCTATATTGGCAAAAACTTAAAATGGCCACCCCCCCCCCCCCATGAAATCCTTGATCTGCACCTTAACCTCTATACGTATTGGTGGGATATAGCCATGATGTCTATTTGGTACAGCACCAAAGAGAGTTAACCACTTCTCAACTCATCCTTTTTTTCTCTACCGTCTTCATCACAGTATGTGATGATACTATGTACAGATTCGAGGACTCGTGCTACCAATTCGTCACCGACCAAACGGATCTGTCGACGGGAAGGTTAAACTGCGAAAAGATCGGCTTCCATTTGGTCTTTATTGAAACGAGCGAGGAACAGGACTTTCTAGCGTCCACAGAGGATGAAGTCACACCCAGGAGAGAGTACTGGATTGGGATAGAAAAGAACGTGGATGGAGACCATGTATGGATGGACGGGACTGCCCTTACCTATTCTAATTTCGACAGTATGGATGACGGTGGAGAATGCTTTCGGTTGTGGCGTCAGAGAGATTACATTTGGGCAGATCGCGAATGTAACCACAAATATGGTTACATATGTGAAAGAGGGCATGGTGAGTAATAATGTAATCCAAATCTAAAGAATCAATATGAAACATAATCATTTCTTTGATATCACTCACCACTTAACTTCCCTTGACTCTTCCGGAATCGTTGGGGGGGGGGGGGGGGGGGGGGTTTAGGGCAGAAGAAGCACTTTTTTTTTATCATCCATACCTTCCTGTCAGTTGAAGTCGACAATAGCTCTGGCATTGTCAAATGTGTCCATAATATACATGTCCATTACAAGCATTTTCAGTTCCGCATGTCCTTTGACGTCCTCTTCTGCGTCCACCTGCAACTGTGCTTTGTAGAATGGTTTTTGACAGGTGTTGTGTCGAGTGATGCATTACTTTAATTCACAGGATATAATCGTTATGGAAGACCAATTATCTGTTTCTTCTCCCGGCTTGCATCCCTGATCGTCCAAGTCCAAATCAAAGGTAGGCTTGTGCAGAAGAGGTAAACGATCACGAATGAGAGCCAGCAGAAGACCGACCTCCTCGATCAAGAAGAGTCTGTTTTAATACCAATGTAATAGGGATATAAAACAATTACAAACGGTTATCTTGGTGGAAGTCATCTTGGCTCTTGCAAAAATTATCCGCAGGTTTGCTAAATTGGGGTTAGCGATCGCGATCCTCCGGAATGCCCTTGTAAACATAGAATCTAGTCCTATAGCGGTGATTAGTATTTTCCGTGCGTCTTGGCGGCTCTTGGTTGCTCTCGATTAGTATACAAATGATGCACAGATGTAAGTATCGTTGGGTTTTGTGATCATAAAGTAACTACTATGGAACTGTTAAACCATCGATGCGCAGCCGAGTTGGTTTAGACTAGTTTCCATAATTACCGCATGCTCACTAGTCCTACCAATACACGAACAAACCTGTGTATCATTGGCTGTGTATCATTACTTACATGTATGCATGGCAAATTTACCGGATGTATGCATGGCTAGCCATTCTATAATATTTTCTGTGCATCTTGGCGGCTTTTGGCTCCTCTTGGCGGTGATAAGTAGGACCGTTATTCTTCGATGATTTAATTGTGATTTAATAGCCTAGGAGCCAGCTACAACTTTATTTACCCCATTTTCCCTAAAAGCTTTGACCCCTGAAAGTGATGTAGTTCAGTACAAGGATCGAGGAAATCGGTGTCAGCTGCTGCGACAGTGGGGGGCTCGGCCCCCAGACCCACTCAAAAAACCCGTTTTGGGACATTTATTTACCCCATCTTCCCCATGGACCAAATTTTGTCAGTGGGAAGTAGTATGAATGTTCATTGCAAAAATATATAAGCTGACAAAAAATAGTGGGGGAAGTGCAGAACTGACAGCTTCAAAGACCCCCCTCCCCATACTGCGCATGCGTCGGGAGCGATGTGCTCCGTGTATAATAGTGTGCATGCATGATATCTCTGTATATAAAACATCGGGTAATACTCTGTTCTATGGGGTTTTTGTTGTTGTTGTTGTTGTTTTTGGGGTTTTTTAAAATTCATTTTCATACTTATTTGTATGCTAGATTATTGATGACTTGCCTATTAATTGGGATTTGATCCCTTTTATCTGTATTTATTTGTTTATTTTGAGGGGGAAATCCGATTAACTGAGGTCTTAAATTCATCAGCCGATTGAAAATAATAGGAAGTTAATTTAATTTTGATTAAATACAATAATCTTGCAATGCAATGAATGTCTGGAATTATAAACTCGATGCCAGGAATATGTGGATATAGACTAGGCATATAGGCAGCGGCGTAAATCCGTGTCGAGGTGTGGGGGGGATGAGCGAAATAATTTGCCAACTTGTCGCTATCTTGTATGACATACACAAGCACTCGTCACACAAGTTTTTAATACCCATATCAGTAGGGTTGGGCAAATAATGACTTTTTTCTGAAAAGTTATTTCAAACAAGTTACTTCCATAGTCAAATTTGATGTAGAATCCAAAAATGACAATGATTTTTGTGTACGATGATGTCTGACGTCGCTAAAGTGCAAAAAACCAAAATAGTGTATTTTGCCCATTCATCACACACTTTATAGGTATAAACCGGTTTTATTTTGTTTCTTTATGGATTTTGATGGTCTAAAAGCTCAACTCTGACAATTTTATCATGACCTAATGTACCTAGTATGTGTTATAGGTGTTATTTAGTGATTTTGATATGAGGTGATTTTTGCTCGATATTGACTGAAACTAACTACCAAACTACACTAACAGTCAACTTTGGTAGGATTAATCATGTTGGATTAATCATGTTGGGTTCCCTGACACCCAAAAGCCATCTATATTTTATAAAAAGGCAATAAAAGTGGTTTATACGTATAAAAAGTGTGATAGTTGGGCATAATACGCCATTTTGGTGGCCATTTTGGTTTTTTGCACTTTAGCGACGTAAGACGTCATCGTATGCAAAAATAATTGTCATTTTCAGTTTCTACGTCGAATTCTACTATAGAAACAACTTGTTTGAAAAAAAAGTTGAGATTCGCCCAACCCTAATATCAGGATGAATGGATTTTAGAGGGTGGGGGTACGAATAGAATTTGTCTTTGAATGTATGATTTTAGCTTATGGCTGCTTTGAATACTGTTCATTTTAGTAATGGAAAACTAATGCGAGCGCGAAGCGCGAGCCGAAAATTTTAAGGTAAAAGTTTGAGATATTTGTGCATTGTAGTTCCTATTTAGTATCAGCGAGCGCGGAGCGCGAGCCAAAAATTTTAAGCTGAAATTAAATATATGTTGGTGCATTAAAGGTCCTATAGTAACCGCGAGCTCTAAACAAAACCAAAAAACAAAACAAAACAAAACAAAACAAAAACCATATAGTAGAGGCGGTGGAAAGCATTTGAATGGGGGTCTCTCGGTGGAAAGGATTTGAATGGGGGTCTCTATGGAAAAAGCACATTTTCTGAATAGGGTGACACTTTAATT
The DNA here is from genome assembly GCA_940671915.1 of Paracentrotus lividus. Lineage (NCBI taxonomy): Eukaryota > Metazoa > Echinodermata > Echinoidea > Camarodonta > Echinidae > Paracentrotus > Paracentrotus lividus. The sequence goes on along the minus strand of CALNVZ010002974.1, from coordinate 26,121,220 downwards.
AGATCAGAGGCATAGACCTGAAGAGAAATGTATTCGGAGAGGGAGGAGGTTCGAAGAAAATTTGTCTTTGAATGTAGACTTTCAAAGGCTGCCTTGATTCATTTTCATTTTAGTAATTGAAAAAGTAATGTGAGCGCGAAGCGCGAGCCAAAATTTTTAAGCTAAAAATTGGAGATATTATTTTTGGGCAGTATAGATCCTATTTAGTATCAGCGAGTTAAATAACAGCGATAGAAAACAAATCCACAATCTTTGTTATGAAAATTTTGTGGGCTGCAGGCCCCAAGCCCTCCAACAACCTAGCCCGCACACAATTACATTAATGTTTTTGATTGTCAACAAAACACCCTCTCCCAGCAGTGCCCTTTCGTAAGGTTTTTCCCCAGACAAGGTCGTTGGATCCAACCTTTTTATACCTAGGTTACTGTGTGTTACTTAGTGCGAGGTCGCATAGCGACCGAGCAGGAAAATTTTGGGGTTTTGGAGTAAAAAAGAGGCCTTTTTTAGTATTAAAAGCGCTATTTTAACCAATAACACATTATCTAGTGTATTTTTTTTTTTCATTTCTTTCTTGAAAACTGGGGGGGGGGATGTTTGTACAGGCCATCCCCCCCTCCTCAAAATCTGGAGGGGGGGATGTATCCCCCCCATCCCCCCGGGATTTACGCCAGTGCATATAGGCCCTATTCATATACAGATCAAAGCTTTGCTAGACCCCCCGCCCCCCACCCCACCCCCGCTCACACATCTTTTGAAGAACGAAAAATCATAATATAAGATACGCATTAACTGCAATCAAAATGCAGCTCACTTGATATGGTGCAATTTATTTGTTACTTTACAATTATGATAAGGTATATCGTCCGAGCAAAGGAATGAGAAGAATCATGGACAAAATATGATCAGAAGGAATTGGAGAGGTGTGTAAGACAGAAAGAGATATAAAAATATATAATATTGTATACATGTAATAATGATGTAATGAAGAAAATGGAATAATCTTTGATAAGTTCCAAAATACTAACTCTCATATACTTTTTATATGCCATTTTATTATTTCATGAGTCACTTTTCTTGGAAAGCATGCAGGAGTGGAGGAGGGGGAGGCAACCAAATGGGGGGGTGTTTTGTGACAATTCTGAGTGCTTATTATATTATTCAGATGACTAATTTTTTTCTTTTTTTAAAGATCATTATTATCTTTCATTGTATTTCTTTTCCCTCTTACAAGCCCCTTCTCTTTCCTGTCCGCTTTCTCTCATCTTTTGTTTGTGATTTTCGTTATTCACATCTTCGTACGGTAGGACTCATACACTCAGTGTCTTCTATTCAACGATGTAATATGAAATATGAAATCAAAGTCTGGAATTTCTGATACACTGTTATTACTTTTTCTCCTCTTTTGTTAAATAATTTGAATTACATGACTGTACGTTGTTAAAAAAAAAATAATAATAATAAATAAATAAAAAATATCATGGTCAATGTGGCTATGATATTGCATTTTTTTTCCTGAATTAATAGATTTAAAAAAAGTAATATTCCCATTGATAAATTTGATATCACTTTTCACCTTTTGAAAATTATCTTGATAATTGTAGACAGTCGCACCAATTGAGTATCAAACAGATGGAAGTTGGATGCAAAAAAAAAATTGTACTACTAAAGTTTACATTCTAACATGCCAGATATTTTTGTTGGATAATTTAAGAGATACTGCTAATAACACAAGTGATGAAACACGATTAACCCCTCTAAATAATTATGTAGGGGGCTTACTTTCAATCCTGGATTTGTCCCTGTTGTTGATCCAATATATAACAAATAAGAAATTAAGCCGATGGGCTAATATACATAATACAACACATAGTGAAACATTTGCAGTGACGGATCCAGGCACAGGCACAATAATATCTTATTGAAAACCACTCAGTTTCTGTATATATTCAACTGCGCCCCTATCATTCAATATTTCTGACTGCACCCCTCCCCTGATCTGTATACTAACAGATCAGTGCCCTCCCCTGATTTCCTAGCCAGGATCCGTAGCTTATCTGTATTTCAATTGTGTAAAAAATAAATATAAATAAATAACACAAGCCGAGCTGCACGCGAGTAAATGTAATGAACATTAACATTATTAAATAAATTTGATTAACACATTACGCAGAGCCTTGTTTGGAGCTAAATGTATTATATTACGATTACATATGTTGTATTACGACTTATCATTTCTTGAAAGATGAATGTAAGGCCAAAGGGTGCAGGCGATTGGGGGGGGGGGGGGTCTAGCAATGCAAGATAGCCTATAGGCCTAGATTTATCCATCTTATAGAAATTAAATGTGTATTCGAAACCTTCTTTGCCTCGAAAAGATTTTTGTATGTAATTTTTAAAAAAAAATTTAAAAAAGTGGATGTTGCACAGTCAATTAAATTTATTACCCAATTCTCAAGACCTCTGTTTATCGAAAAACTTACCTTAAAAATAAATAGAATAAATTAGAGATCAAAGCCTATTGAACGGGCAAGTCACCTATAATCTAACTTACAAATAAGTCTAATATATTGCATCATCAGCAGAGAACAGAGGATTGCTATGTGTTTTATATATACCATGTATACAGAGATATCACGCACACCGTTATACGTGCGGCATACTGACCCGACGCATGCGCAGTATGGGGAGGGGGTCTTTGAAGCTGTCAGTTCTGCACTTCCCCCACTATTTTTTGTCAGCTTATATATTTTTCCAATGTACATTCATACTACATGTACTACTTCCCACTAACAAAATTTGGTCCATGGGGAAGATGGGGTAAATAAATTTCCCAAAACGGGTTTTTTGAGTGGGTATGGGGGCCGAGTCCCCACTGTCGCAGCAGCTGACATCGATTTCCTCGATCCTTGTACTGAACTACATCACTTTCAGGGGTCAAAGCTTTTAGGAAAAATGGGGTAAATAAATTTGTAGCTGGCTCCTAGGCTATAAGCAACTGTTGGTAACCAAGTTCTGTTCTGTTTCTCTCTTTTTCATAAACCTCAGTCTGCGAAGAAAACACGTACACGTTCGAGGACTCCTGTTACAAGTTCAATACAGACGAGACAGATATGGCGACAGCGAGGACGGCATGCGAAGCAAAAGGGTTCCATTTGGTCTACATCCAAACGAGCGAGGAGCAGGACTTCCTTGCGTCCTACGTGGACATCGTCAGCCCTAGTCGGGAGTACTGGATCGGGATCGAAAAGAATGCCGACGGGGAACACGTTTGGATGGATGGGAGCGCTTTGACATATTCCAATATCGACAAGATAAAAGACGATGGCGAATGCTTTCGGATGAAAGATAAAGGTGCTTATGCCTGGGAAGATCACGATTGCACTCATACTCACTATGGCTCTATCTGCGAAAGAGAAGGAGGTAAGTGAGACGTTTAAGATTTATTTGTGGATCAGATGTATTTTCCTCAATTTCTCAAGTTATAGTTAAAAGTTAAAACGATCCCCCCAGGAAAAATCGAGGTGGACACGTCCCCCCCCCCCCCCCCCCCCCGTCCCCCGGGATTACGATTTGATTTAATTTATTGTTTTCTTCTGCATACATAGAAGTATAACATTTTTCTTCGATAACAAAGTAAATTGACATAAAATAATGAAATTTCTGACAATGAATCAAGATCAAAATAATTATATAAACAAGCAATTATTTACACGAAATACCAAATGTTAAATTGTCAAAATATTGAAAAATATTAAAACAAATACTTCGCCAAAACATGAGGAATCATTAATTTTGTCGAAGAAGGACTATCAAAGTAAGCAAAACGGTTGAGAGATTGATAATCCCTAATAAAACTCATTAGAAGATTAATTTCATTATTAAGCAGAATGGATAAATAATTATTGAAAACAAAATCCAATAGGATAACAATAATTTTTATCATTTATTTATACATAATGCTGGTGACAGGGATGATGATGAGGATGATCATGATCATGATGAAAAATGACAATGAAGATGATGGTGACGGTGCATGGTAATGAAGATGATATTGATGAATGAAAGTATGGTGTTATGAAAATAATTGAAAAGTTGACACAGAAAACTTAACTTGAATATTCTGATATAAGCATTCTTTTAATTTTAAATGCATAAAGGGTTTGACAGGATTTGATACAATCTGAGAGTGAATTCCATAGGTCTGGACCGTGGTGTCTTATGGATCTATGGGCAATGAGTAATTTATGGTTAACTAAATGAAAATTTGATGAATTACTATATCGACGCCAATGGTGTTGATTCTCTTAGTATCGTGTTTTTACAAATTTGAATTTTCTTCATGTTAATGAAAAATAATTGAGGCTCTAATAAGCGTTCAATTCAAAATTTCATCATCATTTGCGATACATGCATACCCTTACACAGTATTCCCATTATCCCTTGTATCGTATTTTATGTTTTTTACATGCTGATAGGTTGTAAAGAAGTTGCAACCACACAATCTTCTACCACTAGTTACGAACCAACGACAATAGCTGTTGCCACTACCCCGACACAACATTTGACTACAGCTGATAGTACTACCGAGATAAAGAAACAAACAACAGTGGTTGCACAACATGCCTCAGAAACTACAAATATACCACCTAGAACCACGGTGACAGAACCGTCAATTACCACCGAAATCGCGAGTACTGCCGAAGAAGAGAGACAAACAACAGTGGTTACGGAACGGGCCTTTGAAACTACCAGTACAGTTTCAAGCACGACTGCAGTGACAGAACCGTTAGGATCATCACGGTTCTTACAACAGACAACAGGAAGTACAATTTCAATACCTACCTCAACAGTTCCTTTAACCACTGCTGATATCCTCACTACATCCGAAGACACCATTACAACTAAGTTGGAAATTCTGACCACAATGACGACACAGCAAGACTTACAAACTACAAATACAATCACCAGCACTGCACATACAACTCCATTTTCCGATGATGTAAAAACGACGCATTTTACAAGTGCTCCGTCAACGCCGAAGACAACAGATAACACGCCTGAAGTTTCGAGTTCTACTGCAAGTTTGACACCAAGTTTGACAACATCATTTCTGCCTTCAGAGACATTACCCACGACATCTGCAGAAAAACGTATGTATACAGTTATTTTAAACGAAGTTTAGCAAATCGAACTTTTACTCTTTATGTTGAAAAAAAAAAAATACCTCTCCAGTCCACCCCTCCCCTACCCACCCAGTATTATTTAACTAACCCGCCATTTTCCCTCAATTTTCTTTCAAATACCGAAAGGTTCTACAAACGAGACCAACCCAGTGATCATGATAATGATTTGGTCTGCAGTTCAATAGGCTGCAGCTAATTTCCACTTAAAAGTGAAATGATTCCAGAGGTGTATGTGAAATTTGATTAGTAAGGAGAGGAGTATAGGCCTAAGGTCGACCTGGTAGCCCCGTGTGCCTTTCGGTAACCGCAAATAAGAAGTCACTTGAATCAACTAAAAGGATTACTCGTTAATAATTAACTCTTCAATATCATTTGTGACGTACAAACATTCTTCTCTCTCAAATACAGGAAGATTACTATCCAGCAGATTTCGCTTGCTTTCGACGAACACCTTGCTAGTGGATGCGGACGTATCTCTTATCACCACAGCTCGCTCCACCGTGAGGTGCGCAAGCTCCTGCATCAATACCAAGGCATGCACCCACTTCTCCTACGCACCGTCATCTTCGAGATGCATCCTGGGATACATCGAAGAATCTGACAGACTTGTCAAAAAGAGTGGAACAAATACATACACGGTCCATTGACGTACAGTAGAAAATACAGTCCTTCTTTCACACTTAGAAATTAAGGCTCACAATGGATGCGAACAAAATGACACTTGGAGCCTCTTTTAAGGTGGTATCTAAATTCTCAGAGACGTCTCTGCGAAACGGCCCCATAAAGATGTTTTCCAGATTTTTTTCCGACGCGGAGACGTCTCAGAGACGTCTCTGGAAAAAAAAAAATCATCGATTTAAGCATTTCGATTTTCCCACGACTCATGAAACGTCGCGGAGACTCAGAAGACGTCTTAGAGACATCTTCGCGACTAGTCTAACAAAAAACCCGTCTCAATTCCTTCTGAAACCCGTCCCAAACTATTCTTTAATCCGTCTCATGGCAAGTGAGATACCACCATTAGCATGATTAGGATGCAATTTTGTACCTTTTAAACAAGGTTTACATCCATAGGCATCGGTTTGTCTCGAAGGACAAAAGGTAATGACGCTTAAATGTCCAAAAGAGGACTCACACTCTCCACAAATGAGTCCTCAGTCATGTCCCCTCTTCATTAATCCACAGTGATCGAGTTGATAAAAGGTGGCGAAAACCAACACAAAATGAAAGTTCCTCCTCAATCAACCCGTAATGATTTTTTAACCAGAAGGAGTTGAAATGTCTAATTATACATGCGTGTAGGTAATTTTACCTGCTACCATTTTTTGAGCGAATTTGAGTATTCAAATGTGTAAGATAAGCAATCGATCTCTCAGGTGACGAGACGTAGTATCACCTCCTCGAAAAATTTTACTCTATCCTTCCGCAGCTTCACTTCGGCAAGATAGCCACATCCAGATCACACTCGGAAGTGATAGTACGTTCGATCACCTTAACCAACGATGATTATTTGCATGCTTTCCTGAAAAGATAAAATGTACTAAAAAGTCCTACTCATACCCAAGAGATATTATATCTCCTTGCTCATACCAGATTATACGTGATCCAAACCACAATTTGGTAACCATGTCACACAAAATGTGGTTCATTTTCCTATATATATTTATATATATATATATAAACAATATTAAAATGTTACTAGTTGTTTTTCTTTCTTGAAATCAAAATGAAAATAACATTCAAAACAAAATTGTACACTTTTTTTGAAAATTTGTTATTGTTTTTTAAAGTGACAAATGGTATCTAAACAATAGACATAATAGAAATATATAGAAATACCAAATATTCCACATTTCTTAGTTTTCAAAGGAGTTTATCAGTTGAAATTCACAGATAATGATTATATCCCATGATAGAGAATTGGCATAAAAACAATTGAATTATGATTATTTTGATAAATTGCTCAAAACTCCCTCTTGTGCACGTATGTTTATGATATGTACAACCAATGGGGGAACTGAAGGCTGGGCCATGTTGACAGATATGTAGGCATGGGCGCAAGAGGCCGCTGATTATTTTCTCTTTTTGTCTTTCTCCAAGGTTGAAAAAATTTCTTAAAACTTTCAGTAAAATATCTATTGAGATTTTAAATGTGCTACTTACGCATTTGGTCATGTTATCTCCTAAAATTTCCATCTGAATAAACAATTTTGGTAATCAGACTCCAAAGGCAATTAAAAACTCATTTTATGATTAATGTAATTGAAGCAAGGCTACTATCAAAATTTGATTTTAACTTTCATCAATTTGTCGTCTTCTCTGAATTTATGTGACTATCTTGTATCTTGGATCTAATGTGATAGTATAATGCGATGTTGCTGTGATATTTGGTAAAGATGTATTTTGTGTGCTTTTGGGTAAATCGTCGTTTAATTACATACACAAAATACATCATGTGGGACAATGTATCATTATGCTAACAAGGTCATGCGAGGTTGTCTCACTCCAAGGCTGATTAAAAAAAAAAAAAATCAGTAAAACATCTAATGAGATTTAAAATGTTCTTCTTACGAATTTGGTGACGTTTTCCCTTTAATTTTCCATCAATATAAACAATTTAGGTAATCAGGCTCCAAAGGCAATTACAAACTAATTTGATGATTTACGTAATTGAAGCAAGCCTGCTATCATAATTTGATTTTTTGGAACATCTAACTTTCAACCCAGTTCGTCGTCTTCTCTGAATTTCTGTGGCTATCTTGTATCTTGTATCTTATTAAAAAGTAAATCTACGATGTTTCTGTGATATTTGGCAAAGATGTATTTTGTGTGCTTTCTTGTAAATCGTCGTTTAAGTACATACACAAAATACATAGCGTGGGACTATGCTCCATGAATATTCATTAGGGTTAGGCATGCGCTTGCGGCATTGTTCATGTAATGGCATTGTTCAGTTGTTCATGGCATTGTTCAGGTGCATTGATTCTTTTCAACATGGCGACCCGCTCAGTCTTGCCGCTATGAACATACGTGTGTGGTGACAATATGTTTTTCTAATGTAATTGCACAAAATGCCTCCATTCATTTCAATAGATGAATAAACTGTGAATTAATTATAAAAACAGATTTGTTGGAACAGCCTTCATCATTAAACTGTAAGAATTAAAAAATACCCCAGTCTAATCGAGTTAGAGAGCACAATTTTAATTTTAATTTGTCAAATAGAGTACCGAAGTGTTGACGTCATAATCGCCCGTCGTCCCAGTTACTGGTTCTAAACAAAAAGGCCCGTGCATGAGGTTTAGCCTAAATGCGGTTCAGCAACGGGCTAGATTCGGGCACATACACAAACAGGTTTCGATGCGATCACGTTGCAATTGTTCAACACAAGATTGTTTGGAACCAGCAAACATGACAACACCACCGTTATGACATTACACTTCGGTACTCTAATAGGCCCATGCGTCTTTTTTTTCGAGGGATTTCCAATGCTACAATGATAATATTATCTAAAAAATATAATTTTGAAACCGTGCTATTTGTATATGATCAACCATGATGACTGCAACGAATCGTTAAAATATGTACATAAAATACAGATGGAAAACAAACAAATGGATTTGTAGTGGTTTTTCAACGGTTTGTAATAAAAAAGAAATTTAACGCAGAGGACATTACCGTATCATATTTTTTGTCATTAATGTTTAGGCTCAACAATGGAATTGACATTATTGATAGTTTTTTCTTCTTTCTCTCATTTTCTCCTGAAAAGAGCATTGATATACCTTTTCCAAAGAACTTTTATATTTCTTATTACTAAACTTCAAGGCCATATTATTATATCAATTGCAGACAAGAAACTATAATTCTAACAATCTCAACAAACCGTCTGCGTGTAACCAATATTTCTGAGTCGTGCAGCTTCTATAATACGATGGAACATAATGAAAGTTTCACGCTTTCAAACAATACATGAGAAAGAAATATCTTGAATGACATTGAATCAGTCTCGAGTTGCTAGGGAAAACCCCATCTGCTCGAAAATGGCTAAAACTTGCACATGTGTCTAAATAATTCTGAAATATCCTGACATGTCAGTACCGGTATATCCAAACGAATTACATTGATGTATTTTCTTTTCTCTCTTTTTTTTTTTCTTTCTGATATATATATATATATATATATATATATATATATATTCTGCTACATTATAACCCCCTCTCCTGTCCATGACACACCCCAGTGCGTACACGCAATCAATACGCAATCAATTATGTGCATGGAATTATTTAGGGATCACCATTGTTTCCCTCCCAATATCACAGGTTGCGCCTTCGGTTAATTTGCAATTATTGCTGTTTGAACTCATGTGTATTCATGTTTCTGGATTACTTATCGATGCAGAAAACGAATTGAAAATGTTGGGGTTAGCGGGGAAACGGGCTGAGTGGGAAGGCATTTAATTTAATCAGTCGATGACGGCACGGCAATTAAATCTCGTGCGCAAATAGCAACATACTAAAACAAAGTAACACAATCTATCATCATGACATTTAATGCAAATGCCACTGCTTAAAACTTAATTAGGAAGCGTATATCCAATATTTGCTGCATATACAAATATTTCTATTTAATGTCAAGGGAAAGTCCATTATAGATTGATTTGATCTACATAGTTTTATTATAAAACATTCACGAAAATGATAATTAAGCTAGCTGGAACTATTTTGGAAGTGATTATTATGTATCCCCACGGGGGAAAAGAAGAGGAGGAAAAAAAAACGCTATATGCATCCAATAGTTACATTTTAGACCTCGATTTACTTGATTTATCTTGAAGGGTGTTCATCCTTCCGGCATGCATCTCAAGATACCTTGAAATTTCTTCCGCCTTTTTGTAATTTTATACAAAATAATGAGGTCTTCCATTCATACTCATTGTCAAACGAAAACAAGGAACCAGCTGTCGTGTATTTGGTTGCTAAGGGATATTGTGGTACTCACCTCTGCTTTTATCACTTCAAATAATTTATGGTGCGTCGAATATTGGCGGGTCAATTTACTACCTGCGTTATAATGCTATTTTTTGTTTTCATTAATTATTGATTTACGGTTATAATTAAGTCTGGGTTGCCACTCATACCAATGACGGAAGTGTTGTCTCTACCACGGGGACGAGGTGAGAGAGGGGGAGGGGGCCAGGGGCATTATTATTTTCAAATTTTATTAAGGATAATTGCCAGGGCCGTGAGGAGAGGCATCATGCCCCTGTATATTTTTTTTTTCGCTTTTCCCCTATTCTTTTTCTCTCGATTGGTGTTGTTGTTGGGGGGGGGGGGGGGGGGGGAGGTCTTCAAATGTATTTTCACCACTAGCTCTGACAGACCACTCGTATTGAATTTCACATTTATACCGCGGTAAAATTCAGCTCTCGTTCCCGAGGGATTCATTTAATAAATTTCAATAGAGATGATCTGTTTGCGTTTATGGGTCGAATTAATATATAATGATACATTCGTCATGATCCGCCGTTGAAATGCAATAACAATTGAATTTATGATTGGTGGGTTAATTGACTTTCAAGGATAATTTCTTTAAAGAAAATTACTCCCGAACGTTTTATATCAGGCCAGGGACGAGCAATGCGGTGGTCACAACATGTTGGAAATGAAACGTACAACTAAATTTATATACACTGAAAACCTAACCTCGTCCGTCAATGGACCGACTAGCTTTAAAGCTAGTCGGTCACGACGGACTAGTTTTAAAGCTAGTCTGTCATGTTAGTCCGTCAAGACGGACTAGCATACAACGAGCTTTAAAGTTTGTCCGTCAAGCTTGATGCTAGTCCGTCGACGTGACCGACTAGGTAAAAAAAAAAGTAGGGGGGGGGGGTAGGACAGTTTATCCATTAAAATGACTGACTAGCTTTTGATACAAATAGTTGCAATGTCGTTTCAATGTACCTTCTCTATTTATTCTGTTTCCGAGCATAATCAAGTTCTGAAACAAAGACTGTTTTGGCTTGACAATCTGAGAGCTTACGATTGCCGACATAACATCAATCATGAAAAGTATGCCATTCACGAGTAGGTTAGAAATATTGTTCCATTTTTTAATTACAGGCTAATTGAATACTTCGTTACCATAGAACCCATGGACCGTCTATTCTTATAGATTGCTGGTGAATGCCCGGCTTAACAACAGCAGGGAATAGAAGGTGGTAGGCCTACAATTGATTGAATAACATGCGCATTGCGAAAAGGACATCACTATTAGTTGCATTATTTTTATGTGAATTCCATTTAATGAGCAAACTGTACAGACGCGCAGACACGATATACCCCGTAAAGCTTAAGATTTTGATTATAATGGCGATCTCCTTCGAGTGACATGACTGTGTGAGTACTCTTTTCTTTAATTCCTTATGTTTCAGTTCACATGTTTCGTTATTTTTTTTTCACATAGATTAATGCTATAATTACCAACGCGAAAAATGTCTTGCCAAATCAACTTATAAATTGTGTGTATTTACAACGATAATAAAAATCACATTAAATTATGAAAATCGATATTTAATTCTAATAATAAATATAGGCGCCACTTTTCTTTTAGATTACTTGTATCTGAAAGAAAAGAATATTGGATTAGAGGCACGACTTTGGGATTCTAAAGTGGCTCTCAAGGATAAGACTAGTGTATAGGCCGAAAGTGCAAAAGCAGGTAGGCCTATACAACAAAACGTACTGATGATGCAAGCCATGGCGGCGACCACTGGGCCCCTTGACCCCATTATTTGATAATATTTGATAATTGCCATAATGTTAACTAATTGTGCCTCCTGTATTAATTCCTGTCTTCTGATTTATATCATAATAAAATGGGTTTTTTTCCCAAATTCTTGTGACAAAATGCATGTTTTTTAATCGTATTTTAAAATGTCTTCTAATATTTCAGATTTGACGTCTCTGACAAGCTGGTGAAGCCATATTAACCTCGTCCGTCATGCTAGTCTGTCAAGACAGCAGCAAGAACATCGCGGCAGAAAAGCGCGACAGACTAGCTTTTACACCATGACCGACTAGCTGTAAAGCTAGTCCTGCTCAAAAGCTCGTCAGTCTGGGCATCACTACGACTAGCTTTTATGCTAGTCCGTCAAACTAGTCGGTCACGACGGACGAGCTTTAAAATTAGTCTGTCGTGACCTACTAGCTTTAAAGCTAGTCTGTCATGACCGACTAGCTTTCTGGAAAGCTCGTCCGTCATAACCGACGAGCATTAAAACTAGTCCGTCTTGACGGACTAACTTGACGGACTAGCTTTCAAGCTAGTCCGTAGAGACGGACGAGTTTTAAAGCTAGTCCGTAATAACCGGGTTGTGTTAAAGGAAAGCTAGTCCGTCGTGACCGACGGGCTTTAAAGCTAGTCAGTCTGGGCATCACTACGACTAGCTTTAAAGCTAGTCGGTCTACCCGTTTAGGTTTTCAGTGTACCTCGTGTAACTCTCTATATCGTAAAGAGTTGCCAGTTACACTTACGACGTGTTATGACCATCGCTTTAGTAACAAATTCGCATGAAATTTGTATCGTCAGACTTCTCGAGTAATAATCGATAATGACTTGTGATGCGGTTTGTTTCGCTATATTTCCGAAAGCGATGCATTCAGCGGTGAGGAATTATTATCGGTGAAAAATGACGCTAATTTTGTTGATGGGCTGACACCCTTTGTTAACCCAGAATTGGGATTATGAGACATGATAATGTGCGATCTATTTTTATTGGATATGAAAAGGATTTAACAGCATTATGATGAAGCTGCTACTACAGTAATAATATCATATCACATCCTTGCAATAATCATCATGATCATGGAAATCGAATAAAACCCGACCTGTTAATGTAAGTACTGCTTATATCTTACTTTATATTTTATCCCTCTTTTACTGATATTCTGTTTAGAATTTTGAAACCCTTTCTCAATGGGAAAAAAAGCATCATTGTTGCTGAAATAGTACAAGATTTCATGAATTTGCCCTAATAATTAGCCAATCTTTCGTTTGATAATTATATATCAGTTCTCTTTTCTTCGAATTATTTTAGGATAACATTATGTTCGGAAAATGTATTTTAATGAAATATCTCAAATCGAAGTAGCACCTCAAATTGATTGATCTTGTGTACCAAGAGAAATCTCAAACATACATTTGCCTGTCATTGTAGTATAATCTCAATTGTAGTGAATTAACTAAACAATCATAATGATTAAACTTCTCTTTGATAATGACGCAAGAGCTTATAGAACAAAAATATTAAAAAAAAAACAACATTGCGTGTATTTTTACATTATGTCGAGTAATTCAGTGCATTTTCCTTTTCATGCCATTCTAACAATTTTTTCCTTGTGGTGTTACAAATTAATGTAACATAAAAAGCGATAATACGACATATCTTTAATTTGTCGGGTGTAATGCAAACAGTGGAATAGGAAAAATGAAATAGATTATACACTGAAAACCTAAACGGGTAGACCGACTAGCTTTAAAGCTAGTCAGTCACGATGGACTAGTTTTCCTTCAACAAAATTCGGTTATTACGGACTAGCTTTAAAGCTCGTCCGTCTCTACCGACGAGCTTGGAAGCTAGTCCGTCAAGTTAGTCGGTCACGACGGACTAGTTTTAATGCTAGTCGGTCACGACGGACTAGCTTTCCAGAAAGCTAGTCGGTCATGACAGACTAGCTTTAAAGCTAGTCGGTCACGACGGACTAGTTTTAAAGCTAGTCCGTTTTGACCGACTAGTTTGACGGACTAGCATAAAAGCTAGTCGTAGTGATGCCCAGACTGACGAGCTTTTGAGCAGCACTAGCTTTACAGCTAGTCCATCAAGGTGTCAAAACTAGTCAGTCGCGCTTGTCTGTCGCGATGTTCTTACTTCTGTCTTGACCGACTAGCATTACGAAATAGCTTCATATGGCTTCATCAGCTTGTCAGAGACGTCAAATCTGAAATATTAGAAAAGATTTTAAAGATACGATTATTTTTTCTTCACAAAAATTCAAGAATTCAAGCCAAAATCATTTTATTATGATGATATCAGAATACAGGAATTAATACAGGAGGCACAATTAAGTTAAATTATGGCAATTATCAAATAATATAATGTTGAGATTTAATTTGGAAAACAAATGTGAAATAATTACACTGAAGCCCGGCCAAACAAACAAGTTAGATCGCAATACATAACGCTAATAATATGCATTTTGAATTATAATTTATATGCTTGCTTCCAGTGCGGCGATTTGATGTCACGACTAGGGGGGGGGGGGGGGGTTAAATAGCATTTAGCATTATATTCAACATACATTTTGCCTCTTTATTAGTCTTCACTGCTGATCACTTTTTAAAATCAAGGGGGACGATCCTCCCGAAAATTTATGCATTTTCTACGCATAGCTTTCTTGAGAGCCACCTCAGAAATCCCGCAATCGCGCCTCTAATCCAATATCTGTTCTTTCAGATAGTAATCTAAAAGCAATAGTGGCAGGCGTGGATCCAGGGGGCCCGACGGGCCAGCCCCCCCCCCAAAAAAAAAAAAGGAGGAGAAAAGGAAGAAAGAAGGAAAAAGGGAGAGAAAAGAAGAAAAAGAAAGAAAGAGAACGGAATAAGGCCCGAGGCTTGTACAATTTTTGCCCAACTTTATTTAATAAGAAGCGCGAAATAGGCTTTATTGGGTTCTAAAGTACCGTAACTAAGGCCTTTAATGTGGGGAGGGCCCACGAGGCCGATTTTTCTCATATTGTATTTTGCAATATACTGCTCAAACGCCGTTTTTAAAGAAAAAGAAATAATTAGTGACGAAAAGTAAAAAATAAGGAAAATATTTAGAACTAAAGTTTCAAAATTTCACAAAGAAAAGAGGCCTCGTGGTCCCTCGGCCTCCTGGGCCCTCGGCCTCCTGAGAAAAATAGTCGGCCTCGTGGGAATACTTCGCGCTCGCAGATACCGATTCAGAAGGGTATATAATGCAAAAATTTTCAGCTGAGAGTGCCAATACAAGAGTTAACAGGACAATGTCCCAAAATTACCTGACATCTTACAACTTAAAAGTATATTTTATTCTCAAAAACTCGTAATTCATTACCTGTGTCCATACCCTGACTAAATAGTACTAGAAAATGCCCCTTTATTTATTCCATATAACTTTTAAAACACCAAAATTTTCGGCTCGCGCTTTGCGCTCCCAGATACCAATTCAGAAGCTTGGGTATATAATGCACAATAACTCAAACTTTTCAGCTCGCGCTTCGCGCTCGCGGGTACCAAATAGGGTCTTTAATACACAATTATCTTCAATTCTTTATACTAGAAAGTGCGCATTTATTTATTCTAAATATCTTTTAAAAGCCCAAATTTTCGGCTCGCGCTTCGCGCTCGCTGATACTAAACCATAATGCACAAATAACTTCAATTTTTAGCTCAAAATTTTCAGCTCGCCCTTCGCGCTCGCGGATACGAAAGAGGGTCTATGATACACAATTATTTACAATTTTTATGCTAGAAATGCCCCTTTATTTATTCCATATATCTTTTAAAACCACAAATTTTCGGCTCGCGCTTCGCGCTCGCAGATTCCAATTTAGTAGGGTATGTTATGCACAATTAACTCAAATTTTTCAACTCACGCTTCGCGCTCGCGGATACCAAATAGGGTCTTTAATACACAATTATCTTCTATTCTTTGTACTAGAAAGTGCGCCTTTATTTATTCTATATATCTTTTAAAAGCCCAAATTTTCGGTTTCGCGCTTTGCGCTCGCTGAAACTAAATCATACAGCACAAATAACTCCAATTTTTACCTCAAAATTTTCAGCTCGCGGTTCTAGTTCGCGGATACTAAATAAGGTCTATAATACACAATAATCTATGAAAAAAAGTAATACCAAATAAAAAGTGCCACTTTATTTATTCCATATATCTTTTAAAACCCAAAATTTTCGGTTCGCGCTTCGCGCTCGCTGATACTAAATCATAATTCACCAATAACTCAAATTTTACCTCAAAATTTTCAGATCATCCGAATACATTTCTTTTTATGCCTCTGGTCTCAATTGCCCCCTTTTCAGGAAATATGCACCTTTTCCATCTCGACCCCCCACTTTCAACTTCGTTCCACCGCCTCTGGCATAACAACTTGGGCATTACATACTCTTCTTCCAGATAATTAAATGGCATAGTTTGCGCTCGCAGCGTCTGATGTAATCATAATGGGGGTAATAATCGTATTCATGGTGGCAATTTAAAATACATATTCAAACCACTAAAGTTTTGTTTAAAATATTCCGATTTTTTTTTTTTTTTTTTTTTTTTTTTTTTTTTTTTTTTTTGCTAGTATATATTATTATTTTTTTCATAAGAGTAAAACAAGAAATTGTTTAAATTCCTCGTTTTAGGTAAGTATATGCCTATATATCGGGGAATGTTTTAAACTCGCGCTTCGTGCTCGTTTGCTCGCTCCGCTCGCAAGATTTTTTTTTCAAAGTTGGCCTCCCCCTCTGGAAAATCCTGGATCCGCGCCTGAGTGGCACATATAATTCTTAGAATTAGAATTGAATTCATTATTTAATGTTGCTTTTATCGTTGTCAGTAACACACACGCAATTTATAAATTAATTTGGCAAGACAGAATTTGTTACGCGTTGGTGATTATAGTATTAATCCACGTGAAAAAATAACGATATCTATGAACTGAAAAATAAGGAATTCAGACAGAGTACTCACACATATCACATGAAGGAGATCGCCATTATCCTAATAAGTGTGTTTTCGCAGGACTACGGGGAGTTTATCTAGAACGTTAGCATAAAAGAGGGCACTATTTTCAAAATGCCTGCAAACCCTCGTTTTCTATCTTCTTCAATAACTTTGAATAAAAGTTTCCAATGGTAACCGCACATGTACCCTTTGGCTTGTGAGACATTGTAACGTCTATTGTTGCAAGGAAGATTCAATCAGTATATAGGGTTTTGATATACAGGGCGACACAGAAAAAACAACTAATTTTAAAAGCATCTGTCACATTGAAATGTTTTGTGACTTTGATGTTTATTTCATCATAAATAGTCACTCTATATTCAATTATACCAAACGTATAAGTGTATTGTAACGGTCGACTGAGCACTTAGGTTTAGAAAAATCGTAAAATTTGTCGTATATTATACCAAGTTTGAGCAAAAGCAACCCTTGCAATAAATTAGACTTTTTAAATATTTTGTCCCTCATGAATAGACCCAGGAGGACTGACCTAAAACCATGAATGAATGCTCAGAAGCCAGGGTTTCTTGTGACAAAACTTGGAAGAAAGTGTATCTCAACAAAGATATCAAAAATTTAAGTGCTCAGTCATCCATGATAGAGCAGGTACAAGTGTGGTACTGAGGTATCTCACTTCGTCTTCGCGACGGATAAAAAGTATTAGAGACGTCTCCGATACTTTATTCCGTCGCGGAGACGTCTCCGTGACAAGTTTCATAAACTCAAACTCAAAGTACTTCCCGCGACTCAAGAAACTTTGCATTGACCGAGTGTGAGGAGATGTCTCCGGAATAGATATCACTACCGTCTTCAAGGAGTTTCAAAACCGTCTCAAAGTAGGCCCAAATCCGTCTCAAAGTAGTTTCAAAGTAGTTTCTGCGAAGTGAGATACCACCCTTACTCTTCGTCATGAAAATGAAATAAATAAATACATATCCCTAATCATTAAACACATAGGACATACAATAATATGAGGGTCTCAAAGAAGGGTTTACTCTTTCTTGGGACGCGCTGTATACAAGACAAGAACTTATGAAGTATGCAGAATGCAATCCAATGCTCGAACCCTGCTTTTGTCATCTTGCATAAAGGATGTCAATGGCGCGCGACAGTGGCTGTTTTTTCAACGTCTATTGTTGCTATACGAATTCAATCCAAAGGCTACTTTACCGGGGATACCTAGTTCTTTTTTTTTCATACCAAGGTTTTATTGTGTCAAATGCGTCTATGTTTATAACAGCTGACCCAAAACATTGCTGATATGAAAAGAAATAACCTACCGCCCAGCCTTTATGATTAGTCAAATCAAAGTAGGCCCTATGCTTCTTTTATGTTTTAGTAAAGGGGGAAATGCCTGTATACATTCCTATCAAAGCGCTTGCTGATTTGCTTATAACTGACTTACGTTCTCGAGCTCCGCTGAGAACGTATACGTTCTACGTTTCAGGAGAACGTACATTTCCACAAAATAGCGTTGTAGATTTTGACAACGGGGAGCTAGCTCTTGTAGCTAGGGGAAACCCTCGATTGTGCACACGAAAAGTCGTAATTTAAACGCTTGCCAGCCGTTTCTAGCAAATACCAGTTTTACACACTCTTTTTCCTGTACTAACAGTATGCAGGGGTTTGGGGTTTGAGCTATTTTGAAAATGAAGCCTTTCATAATGCTAACGTTCTAGATTAGCTCCTCCATAGTCCAGCGAAAGCACCCTAAAATCTTCAGTTTTACGGGGTATATCGGATCTGCTTCCTCACGGTTTGCCAATTAAATAGAATTCACATACAGATAGTACAAATAATAGATGATGTCCTTTTGTTAATGCGCATGTTATTTACTCGATGCTATTCACCTTGTATTCACTGCTGTTGCTCAGCCGGGCATTCACCAGTAATCTATCAGAATAGACCAGATTCTTGGGTTCTATAGTAACGAGGTATTCAATTAACCTGTAATTAAAGAATGGAGAACAATAGTTTGAACCTACTCGTGAATTGCATTCTTGTCGTGATTGATGTTATGTATCGTAAGCTTTAAGATTGTCAAGTCAAAACAACCTTTGTTTGAGAATAATGTATTCACTTGATTATGTTCGGAAACATGCCGCTCTAAATTTACAATGGAGATAATAATTGACATTGCATCTGTTTTTATTTCAAAAGCTAGTCAGTCATTTCAATTGTAAGCGACATTGCAGCTATGTGTATCAAATCCTAGTCGGTCATTCTAATGGGTAAACTGAGGCTACCTATCTAATTTTATTGAGCTCGTCCGTCGCATCGACGGACTAACATCAAGTGTGACGGACTAGCTTTAAAGCCACGTACGTTCCTCCTTGGATCTTGGCGTGCGCAGCCATATTGTGCGGTGGTCACATGTTTGGGAGTTCCATGGTCACATCACGTCTCAAGTGAAACGTTCAACTCTCCACGCCATACACAATAGAAAGTCGTAGATAGATGCAAGTTGTGTTGTGACCATCGCGGTCTATTGTCATCTTGTGCGACGAAGGGTTCGTTCATTTATGTTCGTGTTTTTTTCATGCAACAAAATGACACCGAAGACA
The DNA here is from genome assembly GCA_940671915.1 of Paracentrotus lividus. Lineage (NCBI taxonomy): Eukaryota > Metazoa > Echinodermata > Echinoidea > Camarodonta > Echinidae > Paracentrotus > Paracentrotus lividus. The sequence continues at coordinate 26,101,661 of CALNVZ010002974.1, read as the reverse complement.
AAATAGTACAAAAATCCATAGAAATAACACAAAAGCGACAACGTTGTGAATATACACCTCTACTTTGGATATTGGTGTTTGAAATATACCAATTAAACACACAATTTGGCGTTTCTATGGTCACTTTTAAGAGTGCTCAAAATGACGGTTTATTTTTTTACTAAACCAAATATAGAAATTATATGTGCTTTTATAAAATCATAATTTTTTAATATTTCTTCCCTTTTTGATATTTTGAAAAAAATATGAAATGTTAATTAGAAGTTAACTGAACCGATACCGTTGTTGGTTTAAGGAGGATAGTTTTTTTGACTTGGGGACGCCCCTTTGAAATCAGGTAAAATCTTCTCTTTTTTACAAATAAAACCATAGATTCGTAACAAGTACATTTTCATCATTATGTCAATCGTTTATTTATGATTTTAATGTTGATATCAATCATCGAAATTAAAATTTGGAGTGTGGAAATACAATGTATGTCTATGTTTCGTTGGATTAATGCTGCAGTAAACAGGAACAAATTGATTAATATTGTATTGAAACTCGCAGAAAATAAATTTCAGCGTGCGTTAAGAGGCTATATCGCCGCGACTATCGGCCAAGTTTTCCAGTCCCATTCCGGTGTTTGGTAATATTTCACGTGGGTTTCACAAGTGATATTCCAGGATGTGTCTCCAAGTAAAAAAAAACTATCCTCCTTAAACCAACAACGGTATCGGTTCTGGTAACTTCTAATTAACATTTCATATTTTTTTCAAAATATCAAAAAGGGAAGAGGTATTGAAAAACTATGATTTTATAACCCCAAAATTCGTCGTTTTGATCAGGCTTCCAAGATGCATAAATAACTGAGCGAAATAATTCCCAATTGTTTGTTGAATCAGTTTATTTGATACACCAATCTCCAAATTCAAGATGCATATGCACCATTTTGCCACTTTTGATGTATTTCGGTGTTTTTTTTTTATTTTACTGTCCAACTCGTTTCTACTGCTTGAGAAATACATTACAACAAATTACCGACCGCTCACGTTGCACACGAAAACTAGCGTGCGCGCGCACCTCAAACCAACATGGCGCCCTACGCCAGGAGAACACACAACCAATAGGCGAGAAACGTACGTGAAGCTCGTCCGTCAAGTTGAGAGATTTAGATTCAGTTGTAAGCTAGTCCGTCTCGACGGACTAACATGACGCACTAGCTTTAAAACTAGTCTGTTAGTCGGTTTGAAATTTTATGAACCTAGAAAAGTTGTTTCCACTGAAGTTTTTTTGCTGATTTGTCACATTCTATATGTCGGCTTCCAAATACATATCTGTTGAGCTGGTTGCGTCCAATACGGGCAACGCTGGGCAGATTGTGCGTTCTGTACTATATTCATGGCATAAATTAAAATCGGATCGCCGATCTGCCTGCACCGAGATGTGTGGTAAAACTTTAACCTTTGGCTTCCCTGAATCGTATACGGTGATCGTGATTTTGACAGTTATAGAAACATGCATATAGGGGTTACTTAGCATACAATCCATTGCAAATGTTGTTTTTTATGACTCTCGATGTCAATTTTATGATTTAAAGGTCAAAATAAAGGTCGAATATAATGGAAATTCATTATATTTGTATTATACTGTAATATAAAATTTTAAAGGGCTAATTACATGTAGATAAGGCCAGGCGACATCTCTTGTGTTGTTCCAAAACAATTTAGATTGGTTGCCAAATGGATAACATTGGGCAATGTGCATATTAGCCATGATATTCAAAATGGCCGCACTGCTATATGATGAAACTTAACTTTTCAACTATAGATCACATATTAAAGTATAAAACATGCATACCAGGGGCCGCGGAGCCGGGGGGGGGGCCGGCTGGGGGGGCTGCGAGCCCCCCGCCCCCCCACTTTTTTTCAGCCAACGTGTACAAAAAACGCAAAAAATGACCATACCTTTGTGATTTTTAGCCTGTTCAGCCCCCCCCCTCACTTTCGGCTCAGCCCCTCCACTTTCAAAAACGCTCCGCGGGCCCTGCATACAGGGGTTAATGTATGCGTAGAATTCCGTTGCAAATGTTGCTTTTGTTACTTGATGGTCAATTTTATGTGTTAAAGGTCAAATAAAGGTCAAATATAACGGTAATACATTATATTTTTATTATATTGTAAATATGAGACTTTGAATGGCTAATTACATTGATATAAATTTTAGTGAAAATTGATTTGGTTATGCAGGATGATTTTCCCATACACTATTTCTTCATTTTGTTTTTCAAGCATAATCAATGGCTGTCAATCCAAGGTCAACTTTCATTCTTGGAAAAAAAAAAACAGTCACACAGTACGCTGAGATAAAGAAAATTTCAAGACTTCCAGAAAGCTGCCTTGCATATAACAGTCAAAAGAGACCCCTTGAAAAAAAAGGCCCAAGAAGCACTAAACTGTGGATTGGGGGTCTTATCAGGCATTATGGCCTCAGAGCCTTGATGACCTTCAGTAGCCTCCCTATCTCTAGAAGCAGCAGAAATTATCGAAATATTCTTCAAAATAATCAGAAATTTTCCCGGGTGGCGAAGGACTTTCTTTTTTTCTTTTTCCAAAATATTTTTTGCAGTACATGGGCATGATGGGGACCAAAGTCTGTCCTCGGTGATGAGAGAAAACTGACAAAAGATAAGGACAACCTTCATGACCCAGAAGAGTTAGATTGTTTCTCATGAAGGATTGCTTTGGAACCTGGCGAACATCCTGTCTTTCCAGAGTATATGTATGCCCTGGAGCAATAGATGAGGGCATCAAGAAAACACTTACGTTGCTCAAAGCATTTGCTATGAGGAAGACTGTTTTGAATTGTCACATGAAAAGCGCCAGAAGATAGCGGTTTAAAAAACCGAACGCACCCAAGGCATCCTGGACCTTAGGTAAGCCACGGAGGACGGAAGCAGTCTCAGAGACTCAGAGGGATTTTTGAGAAAGAATAAAAGAACCCAACAGATCAGGAGTAGCTGAGCAAAGAAAGCGATTAACCACGAACAGCTGCAATTGCTAAATTGTAGTCTTGGTCATCATACAGTTGAGATCAAGAAGACAGATCAGCAAGTTAGTGTATGGATGGTAAATTATACCTCCCTAGGGACCAACACCTTTCTCCTTGCACCAAGAAAGTGCTTCCAGACCTAGAAAGGTAGGGTACGTGTTCTTATAAGACTCCCTCCTACTCTGTGAACTAAAAACTGAGCTGTACGCTATCAGAGAAGCTCGACCGATCAGCTCTCTCGCCAATAGTGGCAAAGCAACAGTGTAGTATTTCCAATAGGGGCTGAGACATCAGATCCAGACTTACGAAACCACATCAGACGTTCCAAGAGAGTCTGGAAACCAACCTCGAGGTATCAAAACAAACGCCAGAAGATTCCTTTAATTTCTCCTGTGAAACCTGAGGAATCAGCAGAACGGAGGAGTTCTCCCCACTTTTCTCACTGGATTGCGAAGGCATTCAGAGCAAAATTCCTCCGATTCTTGAACCCATGAACAGAACAGAGGGAGGTGACTATTGAGACCGCGTGTACAAGTCGATACCAAAATCCTATTAGCTGTTTGAACACAACCAGACGAGAGTCGACTCCGAGGGTAGACACTTTCTCCTGGAGAGGTAGTCCGCTAAGAGATAATTTTGGGCTAGGATTTGTGAACCTCATTAGAAAAATGTGCTTCCGAGCCTCGCATCAATTGTACGGTTTGATGCACGTTCGTTCCGCTGATAGCTGAATTAAGTTGCATTCCTGTGTTGGTTTAAGCGGCCACCGAGTGTACTGTGCGTCGAAAAGGGACCAAAGTGCATTCCAGGTGGTGACGAGACATATACGATGGGACTCGAACATGCGCACGACCGCAGTCGCTTAAAATCACTGTCTGATTGACAATGACCCCACCCCAAACATAGAACCGCCACGTCCATGGGGACAGTTCTGGAAGTTAGGGAAATCTGTTAGGGTTTGCCTTAGCTAAAAAGCAGCAACAAAGTCAAAGAAAGAAGCAGACATTTGATCCAACCAGACAGAGGTTCATGGTGTGCAATAGCTCATACTCTCGGCTTGTAAAAACCCTAAAAAGACGGAGTTGGAAATGTCCATCAGCAGGCGACAATCGTGCAAGACATCGACTAAACTGCGACAGCGTTGTGATCGAAGCCACGTTAGCTCCCGCATCATGAACTTCTTACGGACCGTCCATTTTGCGTAGTCATTCTAGTTGATGATTAACATCCAACTTTGCGTCTAGTGGGGGATGAGTCGCGGACTTCTCGCCACTGACCAGGAATCCTCCGGAATCCTATGTGGTGTGAGGAAGCTGGAGATGGAGAGAGACAGAAGTCTCGGACTCCTCCACTAACATCTAATCAATGACATTTAGATTTCTCTATTTCTAGGAACGTCGATGAAGGTCCAAATCCCAGAGGCGAGCCACCACCGGATTCCTCTCTGTCCGTCTGTATCTTTCTCTCCATCTTCTCCCTCCTCTCACTCCTACTCTCACTATTATACTTGATCATGTTATAGTGTTTTTGTTAATGAGATAACAATCGTACTTTATCACTATTTTCCAGAAAGTTGACTTAGATGACCAGTATTGATATGATGGTTTGTAAAATTGAAGAGATAGTGCACGGAAATGCTCCTGCACATTCCAAACCAAGATTCAGCTTTTCAAGTCTTTATATTCACAGTCTAATAAAAAATATAAATATTCCCTATATTTGACCTTTATTGGACCTCTTCACATAAAATTTACATCGAGTCATAAAAGCACATTTGCAATGATTGGTGGCGTCAGTAACCCCTATTTGCATGTGTTTTACACTTCAACTACTATCTTTAGTTCAACATTCAGTTTAATCATATAGCATGGCGGCCTTTTTGAATTTATGTTAATTATGCAAATTGCTCAAAGTTGTCCATTTGGCAGACCAAGCTAAATTATTTTAGACCACAAAGAGTGTCCCGCTGCTCTTTCTTTCATTTTGACTTAAGCCTGCTCTCAAAGTTTATTTTTTCAGCATAATCAAAAATTATATGATTTTTCCTATATTCGACCTTTATTTGACCTTTAAATCATAAAATTGACATCGAATCATACAAGCAACATTTGCAATGGATTCTTTGCATAATAAAACCCCTAAATGCATGTTTTATACTTTAAAATGCGATCTATAGTTCAAAAGTTAAGTTTCACCATATAGCATGGCGGCCATTTTGAATTTATGCTAATTATGCAAATTGCCCAAGGTTGCCCGGTTGGCAACCAAGCTAAAATTGTTGTTATATCACATGAGATCACAAATCAGCAAAAAAACTTCAGTGGAAACAACTTTTCTAGGTTCACTACACAAGGTATAGGAGCTTCAAATGGACTATGTCTTGACTGACTAGCTTTAAAGCTAGTCCGTCCACTGACGGACGAGGTTAGGTTTTCAGTGTAGATTATGATTTAATGGCAGCGTTGAAAAACAGGGGTCTTTATTAAAGAAGTAACCCAGCAAACACAGAACGTTTTCAGAACGTTTTCAAAACGTTCTTTTTAGGTCCTGTACGTCTTCGTCCTAAATGAACGTTTTTAAAACGTTTGTATAACGTTAAAGTGTGAACTTCTCATTGATGTCAAGGTTGAGGTTTTTTGAGAACGTTTGAAAAACGTTTTTTGGACGTTACAAAATTAAACGTTTTGTATAGGACGTTTACAAAACGGTTGGTATAGGACGTTTACAGAACGTTTGATATAGGACCTTTACAAAACGTTTGTGGACGTTTTGTACATAACGTTTACAGAACGTTTTATATACGTCCAGTTCAATAAATCGATCAACTTAGAATTTTTTAAAACAAATACCAGAAGTGATCATTATGTTTTCTACGTGCAATTAAATAATAACAAAATTAATAAAAACACAGATCACTAAAGTACTATAGCCGATTTCTATATTGAAAGTGAAATTTGTTTGTTTCATTATACATGTGTACACGATTCATAAAAAAAGTAAAAAAAAAATTTAAAAAAAATTAAAAAAAAACATAACAATAACATCTTTTTAATGATTTTACATACACAATTTTATTACCGGTAATTTCATATCATTTCATATACGATGATCTTTACACATCAACGAACGAGGCCGCGTGCCAAGGATTGATCGAATACGTCATCCCAGCAAACACAGAACATTTTCAGAACGTTACAAAATGTAACGATTTATCAACACGTTCACAAAACGTTTTAATTAAACCTTATAATAAGATTTATTTTATTAAACGTTTAATGAACGTTTTTTATACGTCCAAATGGGACCTTATTGAAATGAGAAGGTGATTAGCATATAATACGTTAGACATATCGAAATAAACTTGTTTATTGAAATTATTTCCATTTAACAGTAATAAATTCATTCTTTGGTGTTTCATTTTATTGTAATATTTTTCTGAAACACACATCAATATAAAGAAAAATAATTCAGAATTGGAATGTACTAACATAACAAATAAAGTAATAATTAACCATCACAAACAACACTTTCAATAAACTATAAATTTTATGGAGCATCGTGCATTGTTAAATCCCAATAATATCCAATAAAGTCTGCTTTTAAGCATGATTTAGGTTGGAGACACTTCACTCTTAAGTGCCATTCCACAAACGGTGGCCAAGCGTTTGAGGTGCATAAATCATACTTGTATTTATCACATTGTTTACACAAGATTTTAAGGGGTTTCCAGAGGTCTTTTAAAAGGTTTTCTAGACGTTCTTAAAACGTTTTTTTAGTACATTTAAAGGTTTTAAAAACGTTTTAAAAACGTTTTAAGAACGTTCCAAAAAATTTTAAAGGTTTTCTGCATGTTCTAACAACGTCCATAATATATCTAAAACGTTTTCAAAAGGTTTTTTTTTTTTTGCGTCTCGAGCTTCCGGAAGGTTTTTAAAGGTTTTTTTATTGGTTCTTTTAACGTCAAATAAAACGTTTTTAAAACGTCTAAAACCTAGTATATTTAAAACGTTTTCAAAAGGTTTTTTTACGTCTCAAGCTTCCGAAAGGTTTTTAAAGGTTTTTTTATTGGTTCTTTTAACGTTTATAAAACGTTTTTAAAACGTCCAATAAAACGTTTTTAAAACGTCTAAAACCTACCACATTTTGACGTCCATAAAACGTTTTCACAAAACGTCCAAAAAACCAACTTGGAACGTTTTAAAAATGTTTTTAAAACGTCCGTTTGTTAGTTGGGAATATTGTTGCACTTTGATCAAAGAATTTGGGTATTTGAGTACATTAATAATCAATATTAATACTATCGTTATAATTATTGCATTTTTATGAAAATATTCTCTTTTATCTCCATCAGATGTGGTATTTAGTTGGAGTATTATTTGTTCTTCACCAACAAGTTCTTCTCGGTCTACAAGTTTGTGAAAGTGAGTTTTTACCCCCCCCCTCCCCCACTGCTGTTTCTAAACACAACACAAAAAGAAAGTTCCCCCTATTTCAAATATCAATAATTTTTGAAATAGGAGGAGTTAAAATATCTAAAATCACAATTTTGATTCAATGATATCGGACCAATTTTTAGATTTTAAACATTTCACGCATCAGAATGTACGCAAAACATGCTTCCAAATATACGGAAAGGACATTTGCGTAAAATTTCACGGTTGAGTGAGCAAGCAGCAAAAAATGCCAAAACTGCGATTGTTACTTCTTTTTCATGGTAAAATTGATAATATATGATGGGATTCATGTCTAGGAAGAGTGTTTTTAACTTTTTCAAAAAGTTTAAATCAATTCACGATTGAATGAACGCCATAAAATACCATGTGAAAAACACTAAGTAAGTATTCTTTCCATTTTGTACACTCAAAATCATGTGAATATCTGTTTTTGTATTATCTTTATGACCGGTGCACGTGTGTACATGATTCTATTGCATTTATGTAAAAATTCATGCTTCAGTGAGCACGTGGCACTGGAAAACCTGTTTTTTTTATTTAGAGACCAAAATTAAATTGCTTACTTTGCTTAACCATAACAATTCGTTTGAAAGTATTCATTTGATTTCATTTTTGCAAAAAATCCCGATTTTTTAGCTTCAGTGAACACAAGATATGAGAAAAACATGAAAAAAGGAAGAAAGTTTGCGGCCCTGGCACGGCCTTATGGCACGTCCGATTCTTAATTTGACCTAAGTTCCTGTAGTAATGACCTCTTAAAATTCTCTCCAAGTTTCAAGACTTAACTCACAGTATAACGAACAAAAAATTGACAATGAAAATGGGCAATATATGACTTTTGTTCACTATTGATTCCCCCCCCCCCCCCATTGACTTTATGTATAGAGTTTGAACAAAAAGTGGACAAAGGTCAAATATTGCCCATTTTCATTGTCAATTTTTGTTTGTTATACAGTGAGTTATTTTTTGAAACTTGGCTCAAATATTTAAGAGGTCATTAACTAACAGGAACTTAGGTCAAATTGAGAATCGGACGTGCCATAAGGCCGTGCCAGGGCCGCAAACTTTTCTTCCTTTTTTCATGTTTTTCTCATATCTTGTGTTCACTGAAGCATAAAATCGGGATTTTTGCAAAAATGAAATCAAATGAATATTTTCAAACGAATTGTTATGGTTAAGCAAAGTAAGCAATTAAATTTTTGTCTCTAAATAAAAAAACAGGTTTTCCAGTGCCACGTGCTCACTGAAGCATGAATTTTTAAATAAATGCAATAGGATCATGTACACACGTCCACCGGTCATAAAGATAATACAAAAACATATTATATATATATTTAGTGTACAAAATGGAAAGAATACTTACTTAGTGTTTTTCACATGGTATTTTATGGTGTTCATTCAACCGTGAATTGATTTAATTTTTTTGCAAAAGTTAAAAACACTCTTCCTAGACATGAATCCCATCATATTTTATCAATTTTACCATGAAAAAGAAGTAACAATCGCAGTTTTGGCTTTTTTTGCTGCATGCTCACTCAACCGTGAAATTTTACGCAAATGTCCTTTCCGTATGTTTGGAAGCACGTTTTGCGTACATTCTGATGCGTGAAATGTTTAAAATCTAAAAATTGGTCCGATATCATTGAATCAAAGTTGTGATTTGAGGCTTGTGAATTTCCAAAAATGACATTTTTGCATTCAACCATTGCTCACTGCAGCATGACTTCGTAATTTTTCCTAGAATTCGCTCCCCTGGTAGCTAATTAAATTCCTTACATGGACATATAATTAGATTTTTTTTAACTCCTCCTATTCAAAAAATTATTAATATTTGAAATAGGGGGAACTTTCTTTTTGTGTTGTGTTTATTTATTTTTATTTTTTCCCAAATGCAGGGGGCATTCCGAACAGTGGCTATCCAAGAGGTAACCATGGTAACATATTTAGTGGCCTAACGAATATGGAAAATGTGAATTTTTTATTTTATTGGGTCTTTTGACCATTGAGCCTCCAACAATTAAATTTTGATGACATACAAATAATGACCACTAATTTAAATTCGTTATTTTACAGTAATATTAGTGTACAGAATCTAAGAGAGCTCTTTTGTTATTTGTGTGATGATTCCATAAAATGTCATAGTATGAACAAATTCGAAACCTTGCGCAATGAATACAACCCCATAGTCATGTATTGCAATAATCCCGATGAATATACAAGCATTGTAATGAATGTTTATAACCCATTGAAAATATTTCTCATTTCCAATTACATAAATATTTGCAAAGGGACATCGCAACCTTTAATGTTGAAGGAAAAAATAATAGAATTATCTTAAGCCGATCAGCATGGTGGATTTTTATTTACAGAGGCTTCGATCATGGGGGGGGGGGGCAGGGGACAGTTGCCTCCCCCCCCCCAAAAAAGAAGAAATTTCGGGGGGGCAAAGATATCATTTTGCCCCCCCCCCCCCATAATTCCCGAAGTGAGAAAAATATACAGTGCAAAAATGGCTAAAGAATGTATACGATCACTCAAATGTGGTTACATTTTAACAGGAATATCTGTAAAACTGTAAAAAATTTCGCTCGCGCTTCGCGCTCGCATTTTAATAATAATAATTGTATTTATATAGCGCTTCATACTGGTGTTTCTAACGACTCTGATAGTCAGGTTAACTCAAAAAATAACTCATAGAAATCTACACATATAACTTATACATTATAGATATATTATATATCATAGGTCTGGCTGGAATTCGTTCATTTTATAGACAAATTAATATATTGGCATTACGTCATAATGGTCTGTTTTTAAGCACCAATCAAAGCACCCACTCAGTTTTGCGCTCCCACAAGTCCACAAATATTCTAATTCAGTATGAATATGGTAACCTGAAACAAAATATTTGTACTCCATATAAGATACAAATATTTTGCTTCAGGTTACCATTGGTATTAATCTTAATTGAGAAAAATTACAGTTCCCGTCTCGCCCTCGCAAAATAGGCTTATCCCTATGATGGTCCGCTTCTAATCACCAGTTAAAAACCCCTCCCCCTATTTGCGCTTACATAAGGTCACATATACCATGTTTCACTTTAATATTATTGTGACTATTTTCAGCCGGGTCGTGCTTCGCGCTCGCATACAGCAATATGAATTGGACCATAATATTAAAAGGGAGACCATCTTGATGAAATGTATAGATATTTCACCAAGATGGTCTCCATTGTCAAGTTAAAGCCCCTTCCCACGATCGTTTCACGTTCATCAAGATGGTCTCCTCTTTTCACTTAAGCTGACAAGGCGTTTTAGGTCAATATTATTGAGAAATTTTTCAGCTAGCGCTTCGCGCTCGCACAATACACCTATAGCATGTATATAGCCCTAACTAAAATACGTCCATATTCATGTGTGAGTATATTGACTTTCCGTCATGATGCTCCGCCTCTAACCACCAGTTAACACCCCCTTCCCCATTTTGCGCTTTCATTAAGGTTACAACAAATAAAATGATTTCGGTTTAACATTATTGTGAAAATTTTCAGCTCGCGCTTCGCGTTCAGCCCTATGAATTTGACCATATTTATGTATAAACATGTATAATGTGTGTATGTACGCATGATAAGATGGTCTCCCTTTTCAAGTCCAAGCCCATTTCCTCGTGTTGCGCTCACATAAGCAGATAAGGCTACGAATACCCCCGTTTTAGGGCACTATTATTGAGAAAAATTTTCGCTCGCGCTTCGCGCTCGCATAATTCAACATTTTGGGGGGGGTTAATTGGAATTCGTTCATACGTATCTGTGTATACATGTACATTTAGTGGCAGTACATCATGTTGGTCAATTCAATTTTATCTATTCACCTATATAATATTTTTTATTATATATATGTGTGTGTGTGTGTGTGTCCATATACATTACACCGTTGCTGGTTCGTCTTTGCTCGGTCGTCTTGCCCCCCCCCATCCTAAATGTGGATCGACGCCTCTGATGTTAACTTTAGCTTGAACAATGTGGGGTGACTCATCAAAGAACATCAAGTGTTCAAAATACCATTTATTGAATTTCCGTTGTAATGATAGTCCCGCTTTTTGCACGAATATTTTGTTCAGAGTTAGATAATGCAATTCACCTTCAATCAAAGACATACATGTATACCCTAAACTCCCCTTTTCATCGAACTTTAAATCTTGGCATTATTCTGAAATAATGTAAAAGTCGAAACTGATGTTTTCACTATTTTAATGAAGATGTTGGTCCATCGATTGTAAATTACTATAACTACTAAAGTCCGCATATTTGCATGATTGTAAACGTACAATGTATATAAATCATGCTCTACATTCATATCTATATAAGATGACGATTAAAATTAAAATCGATTAAACTCTAAAATTTATAGTGATCAAAAGTGCTGGATATCTATGTTTATGATTTATTCCCGTGAAATATATAGATAAATTCGCCAAAATCCAAATTATCTTTAGGCATATTGCATTAATGGGGATGCGTGCATGCCACCATAACTCCCCCTCACTTCTTCAATTCTTGGAATTCCTCCTCCCCCCCCAAAAAAAAAAATAAATAACTAAATAAATAAATAAATTAATGAATAAATAAAAAAATAAATAGTTGTATCAAGTGATGCAAATTGATTGAAAATTATTTTGTTGAAAATTTATGTCGGAGACCCCCTCCAATGCTAAACCATACATTGTAAACCAGGTTATAGGTTCAAAATGACAAGTTTTGCTTGTGAAATAAGGTAATTTTAATGAAAAGAAATCACCGCTTTCGCTTCTTTGAATATATTCTACCCGTTTACTCAATACAGTTATTCAAATATACTTTCAGCTTGTCCTGATGATACTGAGGAATATGACGAGTCGTGCTATTACTTCAGGAGCTCTCCGTCGAAACACGCCTCTGCAAATTCATCATGTTCCCAATTAGGCTATCATCTGGTCTTTATTGAATCTGAAGAGGAACAGAACTTCATCGAGATTCATATGAATGACACTGACATCGAAAACGCATGGATGGGACTAACGGTTGGTCCGAGTGGGGAAGCAGTGTGGTTTGATGGTTCGAGTCTCACCTATGATAATACCGAGGACAACTCGTTCAACGAGGGAGGGGAATGCTTCCGACTAGTAGAATCGTACGGATACACGTGGCACGATAGAGGCTGCTGGTATGAATTTCCATTTATCTGCGAAAAAGAAATGGGTAAATATTTTCATTTTTCTAACTTTAGTTGATTTTTATATACTTAATTAAAATACTTTAGCACACATATCCAAATGTGATATTTAATATCTTCCTATTATCTACGTTTAAACAATGTGCTCTTGATATAGAATTTTATTAGTTTAGTAAGTCTTGCAATAGTAATGTTTGTAACATCATTTATTCTCATGACCATTGTTATTGTCTCTATACAGAGTGTTTTACGACAGCCAGAATGTCAACTACTGAGCTTCTTACAACACAACCGCCGACTGCTGAAGAATTGACAACAGAACCAACTACTCACAAACCGACAACATCCCAACAATCAACGACAGAACAATTGACGACAATATCAACCACTCATGAACTAACAACAACAACACAACAACAAGCAACAACAGAGGAATTGACAACAAAACCAACCACCAATGAACCAACAACAACACAACAAGCGTCAACAGAAGAAATAACAACAACAACAACAACAACAACACATCAAGCAACAACAGAGGAACTAAAAACAACACATCAAGCAACAACAGAGGAACGTACAAAAACACATCTAGCAACAACAGAGGACCTAACAACAACAGCACATCAAGCAACAACAGAGGAACTAATAACAACACATCAAGCAACAACAGAGGAACTAACAACAACACATCAAGCAGCAACAGAGGACCTAACAACAACAGCACATCAAGCATCAACAGAGGAACTAGCAACAAGACATCAAGCAACAACAAAAGAATTGACGGCAAAACTTACAACACTTGGCCTAACGAAAACTAAGAAATCGACAACAGAAGAATTGACCACAATATCAACTGCGCATGAACCAACAACAACAACAACACTAGAATCGACGACAACATCACCAACAAATCCTCATCAAACATCAACACAGGTTTTACCTACAAAAGAAGCAACAACTTCCACCACGACAACAGGCCGATCGACAACGACTAAACGTCGGACAGGAGAAACAACGCATTCTACAGTAATCTCAATTAATGAAAATGATTTTACTACTCCACCACCCAAAGGTAAATTGACCAAGAGTACGAACATTTTAAACAAAGATTCCCCTCCCCCTGAATAAAAGAGAAAGTGATTTCACTGCAAAACTGGGAAACTGGGAACCATTATACTGTATAGTTCGTGATCAGACTTCGTTGTTTTGTTGATGTCGATGTTGTTGTTGATATTAGTTTTGATTCGTTAATTTTTATTTTTTTTTTTAAATAACATAACATTGTATTTAAACACCCAAATATAATACCATTTGTTTTCCATCCCCAGGTCACCAACGCTCGAAAATGTTTAGGAAGACAGCCCAAAATGTAGCCATCGTTGATTCAGCGGTGGCAGAGAGACATTCAGGGTCAACGTTGATTAGGTGCTCGAGTCTGTGCATGGCCATGGATGCCTGCTCGTGTTTTACCTTCGATGACGTCAGAGGGGAATGTTTATTAGGAAGAGGAACATCGAAAAACGATTTTGAGATTCATTCCGGAGCCCAAACATTCGTGACCATCTGAGGAGAGGGAGTTTTCGAACTCGGTCGACGTGCCTAATGAGGGAGGTGAAGAGGAAAACAATGGAAACCTTTGTCAATTAATTATGAATACGATGATGGTGGCCTCCTCACGCGTAACGCTCGTGTAACGCGTGAGGTGCTAATACTAGTTATAAAGAATTTAAGATCGCAGCTGATCAAGTGGATAACGTCACCACTGATAAGTGGGCGTCACGCGTGAGGGGGCCGCAATTATGATCACCCATGCAAAGGACTCCATTTTTATTTTATTCTAACACGGTACAACCTACTTTAGCCAAAGGCTGTTCTTCTATAGGTCCTTGGCGAGGAAGAGGCGCATCGAAAAACGATTGAATGAATTTCATTGTACACCTCTCGCCCTCACCCATACACACCGTGCAGTTCCTGCGACGGATCCGGGATTTGGAGTGCTTTTGACACTGTATAGGCCTATTGCTTTTGACACTGAACGCAAGATTTGAGGCTATACCCAAGAATAGGCCTATGTAAATATCATCGATTAGCAAACTAAACACGCGTTGTCCACTGCATTCGGGAAAGTCAAAATGTATCAAAAGGAAAAATATCATAATGTACCGTATAAATCAGGCGCGGATCGAAGAAAATCGAATTGAATGCATTTCGGGGGCCCAATTGTCTGGGGACAATAGCGGCTCTTTGTCCCCAGACAATTTGGCCCCCGAAATGCATTCAATTCGATTTTCTTCGATCCGCGCCTGTAAATTATTGTAAAATATAACTTTGACACTTAACCTTAGACATCTTACTCTATAACCGTAAAATCCAAATCGAATTCAAAGAACTATCTAGTACTCAGGCTCGATTCCTGGAAAGTATAGGTCTGGGTGTGCTTGCCAAGTGCCAGCAAAATGGGCCCCAAACAGGTCAAGGGGCAAAAAGGTGTGTGCAAACATGACTTTAACCTCGGGTATACATAGGACCGTGAGAGAAGCCGGAAATCATCAGGGGTGCTCATTAATATTCTTCAAATCGATTTTAGTCAATGAAACACACCCATGCAAATGAAAACAACGATAAACGCATGCATGCATTGAAGAGATACAGACCGGAGCAAAATGATGTTGGTGAAGCAAACTAAAGTATACCAATTTGATGACAAAAAGTGTATTTTGAACATTATATATTTTTTTGGTAGATGTTTTTGTAAAACATGTTTTATTGTACATCTTTATAAATCATTTGAATAATCATATTATACAGCATACTTGTATTTCAAATATTAATTGTCAAATTTATGTGTGAACTCGTATAGGAAATTTAGCACCAAACATTAAAAATAAATAACAACAATACCATAACATTGACGTTTAATGATAGAGCTACTGGGTTGTAAAATAAGGATGCAATTGAATCTGATTTTGCATTTTGTTTTATGATGTGGATGAATTTTTCTAACGACTGAATTCCAATCAATAATCCATTGATTCTACATGATCTATGTGATCTATTATCAGAGCGTCAGTAAATTAATATAACATAGTACATATTTTGATCTGTCTCACATCCCTACCCATTTTTATGGAAACAACACAGGCTTCGTGTTTGATTGTACATTGCAATGATAATTAATTCGTAGACGACCAATGTTATTAAAAAACTTTTGCAAGGCCCACCTCCAGACAATAGTAATAATAATGGGTGCATGTAATATTTCGAATGTGATGGTAGCCTATATTATAAGGATTATGTAGAGGCGTGCATGCGTACATTAATGTGATTTCCCCACACGCATTCCATCATTAGATTGTGCCGTGAATTTAATTTTGTAGAGTATTGTGCAACAAAATAAATCGGCCTGGTTAATGAAAAATAGACCGACAACATTATGCATGTAAAGTGATGGAACACAACGGATTACCATGTATAATTATTAGCGAGCATAACAAAAATTATATTGGTTGTGATCTCTCCTGCATCTATAATTTAATCAAAATCAGACCTATGCCTATAACCAGACAGGGAAGCCGGAAATTGAATATAAAACTGAAATACATAATCATGTTGTCATGACGTCATTATGCCATCACAAGCACAGTCGTGATTATGATTGTTGATGTTAAAATATGTATCAAACCACGCTAGATAGTTTCTAGCTAATTACATATCAATTCTAGTTGCAAACTTAAGGGGAAGAGGGCGCTATCACTCTACTCAAAGCGAACGCAGCCATAGACATTTTGTATTTTGCACAGTTTTTTCACTTTGTTTTCTTGATTATGGCGAGCAACAAATTTTTCAAATAAATGTTTGCTCTGATTAAGTAAGCTAAGATTCTGAATTTTTTAATAACAGGAATAACAAATTGGAAAGAAAAGAAAATTAAAGTTCTGTCACTTGCGTCAATTCGAAAGCCATGTCAGATCAAATTCCTGTACAATATGGCCAATTTTGCTCTCGAAATAGCTCATACACTGCATAATCATCTTCCTAAGTGACGCATAATTATATTACAACTTACTGTTCGCACAGTTTTTAAAAGCTTGAATTCTCAGCCTTCCAAAGATGGTAAATTTATTTCGATTGGTTAAGAAAAAGTCCTGTCACTTTGTACATTATCACAAAAGAATTTTTACTCGACGGGTCAATATTTCCGCATATCACATGCATATCGCTTGTGGACGGCGTCTTCGCAAGAAGTGACAAGATAACTATTTCTATCAATAATCGTTTGGAACATCAGTCTAGGGTACATGCAGGTAATATGGGCCAGCAGGTAATATGGGCCACCTGAAGCAAATCATGTCGTGACCGTCGACCGGTGACCGGTGTGAGCACCATAATGTTGTTCATATGAACTGTATACGAAAATATATCGTCGTGAGAGCATCTGATGCCGAAATTTCTCTGAGAAAATTGCTGAAAACCAACAAGGTAAGTAAAACTTACGGCATTTTTTTACCCTGATGTAAAATTTGATATTTAACAGAATGTGATGGTGAAAGAGTGTTTGAGGGGGTAACCTCAATTGTTTTGTATATTTAGTAAGCTTATAGTTTCATTTTGATCGTACTAGCGGGTAAAGGTCAATTTCTTTTAGTGAAAGGGTGCAATGTGGCATTGAATGCTTGCCTGACACAGCAACATTAGTGCAGGTAATATGGGACATCCAAAATGGCGGAAATGATTCTGGTACTTAGTATTGGGATGAGGCATCAATCTCTTTGCTACGATTTATTTGGGTATATTCACAGTATATAATTAATATAAATAACTTATTGTAGGCCTATATTGACTTGTATAATGAAAATAATATTTAAATAATATTAACAAAAGAAATAATATACAAAATACATAACAATGAAATATGTAGCCAAAGGATTCACTGAAGGGTCTTATAATTTCGAATTATATCTTAAAGTTAATGATTTTCAACATTTTAAGCAAATTCCAGACATGGTAGAGCCATTGTAGTTTTTAAAACATACATTAAATACATGTGCCCATGATATTACCTGCACATGCAGGTAATATGGGCACTTTGGTAATGACGCCAACATTTGAATATTGCACACAGGGGGGTTGGTGATAATTGCTTTTCTTCACAATAAAAGTTAGAGCAGTAGTTATTGATTCATATAAACAAAGATTAGACTGTGTGTCATTTCGTAATTTTATGCAAATTAGGCAAATGAGCTTAGGGGGCCCATATTACCTGCATGTACCCTATGTGAAATAAAGATTCTGATTAAAACTTCAGCACAATTGTGCTATAGGCTTGCCAGAATGTCTTTTTCCCCAATCTGGTCTTAAACATCTACCTACGAAAACTGTGATAAAAGTTCAATTATTTTTTTCATGTCCACGAGTAATTTGCTCAAACAGATCGACGGACAATACCATTCCACCACAGGGAAGTTTTCTTAGGCGTGTTTTTGTACGCTAGGTAATAATTGCATGCAGTTGTCAATTGTTCGCTTCCCGCCGTCAGCCCGGGTTTAGTTGACATAAATGTAGAGCCGTATAATTTTCTGCGCCGCTCAGCTGTATTTCCACTAAACTCATGAATGTAGTGTTGCGTTTCCCCTCCTCAAAATAATGGACGCGTCTTTATGTTAAGATTTAATGCCATACGTTAGGGTTACATTTCACGTGGAGTAGAATTGATATGTTATTATTTTCATAAAAGACTAATCTAGGCTTACATGCAACGGTTTAAAGGGAAACTCAGACCCAATATGAATTAATGACCAATTGAAGAAAAAGGTTTATCAAAATCTGTAATGAAATTAGTTATAAAAGTTTGAAAAATTTTCGTCTTTACTTCTTTGACTATTCTCAAAGTGGAAAAAAGGGCTGATTTTGTGGACAACTCTCCATTTAAATGTTTTTGTAGGCCTACACAAATTTTAAGAAGTTACCCATTAAGTTTCACCATGTTCACAATTCGGCTTACCTCACATTGGGCTCATACAATTAGTCATAGGGAGATAATAAGTGTATGTCACACAACATACAATCGGAAATATGCATGAGAAAAAAATGTGGGAAATATGAAAATCTGTGTATATAAAAAAAAAAGGAAAAAGAAAAGAAAAATGGAGTGTTCTGTTCACAAAATCAGCCATTTTTAAAGCTATTTTGTCTATCTGAGGATCAACAAAGTAGATAGAACAACTTACATAACTCTCTTTCATTTTACCTTTTCATATAATTCTCTTCTTGGAATTTGGTCTCCTTATCTCATGCACGGAGCGGCCAATATTTGCAAAATTCTCCATTGTCATCATATATTGTTTAAGGTGTCTTTGTGAACAAACTGTTTTTTTTTTTCAGTTCAATTCAATTCAACTTTATTTTTCATTTCCACAGAAATTATGTACCTTTGAACAATAAAGAATCATGCAATATAACATTTCAATAAAACAATTTACAAAAAAATTCTTTGACAGCGTATACAATTATAATTTTTTGGCATATTTAAGGTATATAATATAATTGAAAGTATACAGTGCGTCCCAAAAAGAACTATACACTTTTGAAATGGCTGCCAAATAAAAAATATATGATTTTAGGTAATGAAATTTACATGTTTTGAAAGCTCATTATCCCAACTTTCATATGACACCAAAGATTCCGAAAATAAGTCATGCATGAATGAGCAGCGTTCACTTTTGTAAAGGGTATGGAAATTAGGGTGCGCAGGAATTGCCCTACCAATTTGTATGAGGAAAGTCATTTGGAGCTAAAGGAATTGAGGATGATATGCAGAATTACTGATCAATTAAGATGAGTTGGGATTTACTAAGTGAAATTTGTGGAATTAGGGATTACAATTTCATGCATGAGTGAACAGGAATACATACAGGAATACATATTTCCTATTGTTACATTGTAACTTTCCAAGGTATATTTAGTGAGGTGCTTCAGTGGTGTGTTTAATCTCTCTCTCTTTCTTCCTTTTCTTTCATCTCTCTTTCTCTCTCTCTCTCTCTTGGTCTTCCTCCCTCTCTCTTCTTTCTTTTTCTCTCTGTCTCCCTCCCTCTCTCTCTATCTATCTCTCTCTTTTTTTTGGATGGTTGTGTTTTTGACCATTCATATTCATTGGTTTCTACTCCAAATATCCCGACTACCTCCCCGCATCCCGGTCTACTCACATTTACCCAAATTGGGATGGTTGATGACAATCTATCGATCAATCAGTCACATAAATTAGACAATCAACACCCAGCTAGCAATCACTTAATCAACATGGTACCAGTCTCCAAATGTTTCAACTAATCAATCAAACATTACATCATCTTCATACAGTTATTTCAAAAGTGATCAAAAATCTTACCCTGCATCTCACCTGTTCTGCACCCCATCCTGACTACCACTTAACACACCACTGAATAAAACTTGTAAAGTTACAATGCTATAATAGGAAATACATATTCCTGTTCACTCATGCATGAAATTGTAATCCCCGAATCCACAAATTTCACTTAGCAAACCCCAACTCATCATAATTGATAAGTAATTCTGCATATCATCCTCAATGCCATAAGCCACAAATGACTTTCCTTTCCATACAAATTGGTAGGGCAATTCCTACGCACCCCAATTTCCATACCCTTTACAAAAGTGAACGCTCCTCATTCATGCATGACTTATTTTCGGACTTTTTGGTGTCATATGAAAGTTTGAATAATGAGCTTTCCATACATGTAAATTTCATTACCTAAAATCATATATTTTTTATTTGGCAGCCATTTCAAAAGTGTATAGACCTTTTTGGGACGCCCTGTATAATATAATTGAAAATATATAGAAATTTCCTATGGAAACGGAGGGACCCATTTAAAAGTGAATACTTGTAGGATATGGGTCCCTCAAAATTGCACATTAACATTATATAAATAAGTGAAACATAAAAGTCATATTATCTGAAATTAATCAGTTTGTTCTTTTTTTATATATCATAATGTAGAAATATAAGGACTGTTACAAGCCTGCGTTTGTGGATGTTTGCGACACAGTAAAACCGTGTGCGACTCTATAAGCTGTTATCTCACATCGCGGAGACCTCTCCGCGACTCGGATACTCGGAGACGTCTTTAAGAGGTCTCCGCGATTCATTAGACTTCACAGAGACCGTCACGAGACGTCTCTGATACGTTTCTGCGACAAGTATCAAATCTATCTCAAATCGGTCTCAAACCCGTCCAAAACTGTCTAGTCTCAAAACCGTCTCATGGAAAGTGAGATTCCACCAGTTATGAATTTACCGGTGAGAGAGAGAGAGAAGGAGGGGGAGGATTGAGAAAGAAAGAGGGGTTAAAGAGACCCGCTTGTGCTGCATCAAACACGCCCTCTCGATCATTAGCTCATTATCATGATTTAGTTCTTCAATGTAAAAAGTTAGATCTACAGTTTATTTTACAGTTTATTATTCAGATGATTTAAAATATCTTTTTTTTTTTTTTTTTTTTTTTTAAAACAGAAAGCCTATTGGGCGCAGTGCCTTAGTAAAGTAAATTTCAATAGTTTCAATTATGGCCATGCGTCATGAATTGGGTGCAAAATGCGTTACATGTCCAAACATTTGTAGAAATATACATTGTCACAAACGAACATCTCTAGTTTCTTAATGGTAAGTCAAACATGTAGAAAAGTATACATATATTAAAAGCTGAGATGGTAAGGAAGATGATTAACATATTCTTTTGACTGTACAGGGTGTGTCATTAAAGCTATACAAGGTGTTACAACAAAAAGTGGTTTAAAAAGTTTCACAATTTCACTGGCAAGTAATTTCTTATTGTTTGCATTAATTGAAATAAATCAACTTAGACTGTAATAATACGACCATATGCTTCTAAAAAATATAAACTTGTAATACAAAATTATTCTTTCAAACCGCGCTACTGAGTGTATAAAAAAGAAGTTTTTTTTTTTAAACTGGCAGAAATCCTGTCTTTTACATTTGAATTACAACTTCGACAAAGTTTATTACAAAAAGTATGTTTCTACTCATTTGTGTATCTACGTACATGCAAAGAAAATGGGTGAAAAAAACAATTATTGCCATAAATGGCATGTTGCAATTTTTTATGCCTGCATGCATTGTCTATGAGCCTTGCGTGCATGAAGTTTGTTTTAATTGATTAATTAATCGATAAAATGACTTTTGAAAAAATCTACATTGCACATTTATCTAAACCAGGATAAATTTCCAAAGAGATGAATAATATATCAGCTCAACCTAATAGACCAATTGGGGATAACAATATATTAACTCAACAAAGAGAAAAAAAGAAAGTAACAAAAAATGGGAATTCCCTATGCTTTAACACTATGCCTCCATCCCGTAGGATCCTCCACCGTAGGATCCTTCCCCTCCCTACCCTTACCGCACGTACTCAAATTTTATCTTGTATTAAATATTAAAAACTATGAGCAGGACCAAAGCTGAAACTTCACCAGACATGTAGCCTTGTAAATTATCTACAATTTGAGAAAATTGTTTACAGCCCTCCATGGACTACTTTGTTATTCGTGCTATGAGAGAAAAATGTGACAAATTTCTCTCCAAAATGTAACGCCTCACCCCTTTTACTTCGCCGCAAAAGACACATGACCTTATTCGAGTTCATTAAATCATATGTAGCACACCAATATTTGTGGCAATCAATTTCATTACTGTTAACAAATAGGATTACCGACCATTATTGGTGATATCATATTGATGAAGATGATGAAAGGAATTATAATAAAAGTAAAAACTAAATTAATGGAAGAAGCAAACAGAATAATAGCAGAAGATCGAGGATGATTTAAATGAAGGTGTGGCAAGCGCGTGGCCGGAAACTGTAAAATTAGGGGAAGGGATGCACCTGATAATATATTTCATACGTAGTTTTCAAAAAATAAAAAACAAAAATAAGGGCCCCTCCGCCTTTAGCCCCTGGCATCGCCCTACTTCGATATTACCCGTCAGCCCGGCAACTCTGACTGAAAAAAAGAAAAGAAAAAAAGGTGCGGGCGACAGTTCTTAATGAGGATTAATCTGACCCAAGTGTGACCGACGGTAACCCTTTACCCCTTATCGCGGAAATATGATGACCTTCAGAGCTTCTGATGGCCGAAGAAAAAAAGCTTCATGCCTACCCCCCCCCCCCCCCTAGTCGCAAGCACCGACTCAATTTTGACAACTTAAAACAGTTTCAGTCTAGAGTGGAGACTAGTCTCCATACTCACTCTGTCTGTGTCAAATATTGTGTGGAGAAGGTACACGATGTATCTGGTTCTCCTTAACTTCAGACCCTAGTAAGCGAACAACAAACATGTAGGTTCTTGCCTGCAAACTTACCCCCCCCCCCCACCGCCTTCTTCCCTACCCCTTTTCTTTCAATCATGAGGTTACACAGGCCTAATTACTTCGAAGACACCAAAAATGTGAGTGCGAGCCAAACCCAAAGACAAAATAACTAATTTCAAACGCCAGATTTGACGAAAATGTATTAAATTTGATTGGTTTTAATGACACCGATTCCCAGGAAAGCAAGACTTGGACACTCTTTGCACCAAAATGGGAATATCTAGGCCAGTGTTTTGGAACTATATGACGAGCGTGAATGTAGAAGCCAATTTACTGCCTCCAAACTTCCTATCAAACAGTGTCCCGCAGAGAGGCGCTATATTTTCTTGTTTAATGAAAAATCGAGCTGGCTATGCCTATGTTTTGAGACCAAACAGTGAGAAGATGAGTAAATTGTCTTTAAATTACTACTAGACATTAGTTAGCCCAATTTTCACCCTTTTCTCTGCTAACGTTTCGAAATCTAAAATTAACACACGAGTCAAGGGGGAAATATTTACCGCTGTGAAACCATGAGAGAAAATACTCCCTCAACGTTAATTGCAAGACAGCCTTCCCGCGTCGACTTGAGTTTCCCGTGGATCCTCTTTGTTTTTGACTTCGTGAAATTGATCGAGGTGAGCAATATATCACTACTAAAATCCCTTTCGTTGTATTTTGTATCTTTAAAGAGCAATCATAAACGAGTTTAGTGTGTTTTGCGAGATTATGATGGGACATGATCGTTGGGAAATGTGTAAGAAATTCGAGATAATGAGGTCGTTCAGTCCCATACTTACGTTTTCATGTTTGTATTGAAAATGTAATTGGGCTATGTGAAAACAAGTTTGATGTCGCATTTTTACCAAAAGCCAGTGACTTTTGTTCTGTAAAATGAAATGAAGCAATAGCATTCTAAAGACTTTAAAGACTATCATTTTAATCTGTCATGACGATTATCTAGATTTATAACATTTTTGCATGTCTTTTCTTCTGTTTATTCTCTTAACTTAACGTTAATCTCATTTAAAAGAATATTTAGACGAGCGACTCGGCTCAGTGAGCAAGTTTGGTGCTAATGTTGAATGTACATGTAGTTTGATATTAATACCCTGCACTCCACCCTTCCTACCCAAAACCTTACCCATCCCCGTTTATACATTTTACACAATTCAAGCAGCAAAACAATTTCCGAGAGATTTATGATGAGATGGGAGGACTTATTATAATTTTATATATTTTTTTTTTTTAACTTACCATGATTCAATACCTTGGTGTTTGAATGATCTTTTCCTTATTTTTTGCTGGCCTTAATTTTATTTTTCTCTTCTAGGGTGAAATATGATTATTTTTTTATTACATTTTCATGACTTTCCAGTTCAGCTTCCCCAGTGAGCTGAGCTGCTTATGGATTCATTTCTAGAACTTAGAAGGTACAAGTTCCTAGGGAATCTTCCGCCGAAAGGAAAATATCGGGTATTTTTGATATTTTTTTCATGACATTGAAATCAAATTTAGGCCTATTTAAAATATATACTCTGATAAATATACCAACATGGAAATGGGGCTTAAATTTGGAGCCGATATCTATTGCAAAAAGTAGAAAAACCTTGGAGAAAACCAATGTGATATCCAGGAGGATATCCCTACCGGGCAGCAGTTCCCTAAATAAAAATGTGTGCAAGGGGGTTTTGATTGACGTGTGCTCACTAGAGTCACTAATGCATTCACCAATCATTTAATAAAATAATCTTGAACAACTCTTTCATCACACGCATGTCTGAACTGTGGACTAATCATATAACTTGTAAATAAAAAGGCAAAACTTAAACGAGGCACACAGTTGACTGTAGTCGAAGCACCCGTAGACACAGAGGGCGTTGTGTGTATCACCTCACACAAAAGTCTGTAGATGTATTATACATTCAATATTTGAAGGAGAGTACGATTTGGTATTGTTAACTTGCAAATTAGATGCATGTAGTGTAGTGTAACTGGGCTACATATGCTTTTTACTTTTTATTTCAAAAGATTATACAGCAATGTTTTTTCCCCCTCTCCAGGTAACATTAGAGAAGTCACTTGGAGGTGAAAGGTCAAAAACACAATGGCATCGAGCACTACAAGGTCGGCTACCTCCAGCCCTGCAAAGAGCGAGCGGAGTGTGAGTGAAAAGTGTGGCGGCAGCGGCAGTGGAGGCGGGGAAAAGAACTCCTTTACAGATTTGAAGTCGATTGTCAAGTCTGAATACATGAGCCTTGTGGCTAACAGACGCTTCAAGAGAGCAGGCGAAATAAGGGTGAGAGTTTTGTTTTGGTGGTTACCCTACTGAGACCCAGAAAGCCTTGTAAATGCATCTGCTTCAGGAGACGTTGAAAATTAATCTGAATCTAAATCTAAAAATGATTATGGGATAATGTAGTGAGCAGGAACTGTCATGAAAAGAAAAGGGATGCCAGTTTTCAGGCTATTGCCTAATTTTAGACCCAGATAACTTCAGATTCCTGGCTTTTATCAACTCTTTGCACACCACATGTGACTGTAGTCACAATTGTACTAACTATACAATCGTAATAATTCATTTTCTCTGTAATGGTTGGACTATATGAGTTGAAAATTACTGATATTTGTAGTGTCATTTCTGTGGATTGATTTTTAGTAGTATTATGCTAAGCAAAAAAAAAAAAATAGTCTACTTTTAATAGTTACAAAGAAATTTGAACTTTTTAATGCTCAAAATTTATGTGGCTGGCACAGGGTTAAACAGCATGTATGGGGTTTCAATAGTATCGAGCTTTTTTCAGGCACTGAGAGTAAAACCAATAGGCATCCCTGAAAGTAGTACATACATTTTTTACATCTTAAATGCAAGGGAAAGTAGGTTTCGTGGACAAAATGATGAGTATAATGGGCAAGAATGGTGGAAAAATTCTGGATTGAATGTACCCTAGTTTTTATTAAGAAGGATTACATGTGATGAGAAGGATTCTGACAACAACAATAAAAGACTGGCAGATATAGGCCACTGCAAGAGAGAATGAGTCTTTAATGGTTGAGAGGATGAACATCCATAGATATAAATAAAAGGACTTGATGGGTGCTTGAGGCTGCTCAACTGACTATCGGTTCACAGTTTTAAAATTCAGAACTTTGGCTTTATTTGATTATCATCAAATGTCACTGAACAGCTTTTTTAATTTTTCCTGTTATTTTTCAAACAAATTAATATATCATTATATATCATTTGTATGTTTATAATCACTATTTATTGCCTAATTTTGATCGAAACTATTCGATAGGGGAGTTACACGTACATGTATGTCATGGTTTTATCACATGATTTTCAATATAAAGTTTCGAGCAATAGATTTATGTCATGAATCTGGAGTTTTTGTTATGATATACAACTTAAATCTAGCAACATGTACTAGTTGCTCCAGGTAGAAAGCTGTAACTGATTCTTTTCTTGATAACAGATGATATGGTCTGCCAATAGGAAGAGCATAGAGGAGAGAACAGAAGAGAATGAGAGAAAGAATGAAGAGCGTCCATTCCAATCCATCCACACAGCTGCATCATTTGATCAACTTCCCATCACAAGAAAGGTATGTCAATGTTACACAAGGCTCTTCTTTGAAGAATTGTCCTGCTTGATGCTAGCTTTAATATTGTTCAACCTTGCTTAACCGGTCATATTGGGTCTGGCACCCATCCGTATTATTGGTTTGTCCGAAGAAAAAAGTAAAGTAGTGTGACACCCTTTTCTATCAATTTTTATAGGCCCTTATAGATTTATAGGGTAGCTGATTGGAAGTGACAAGTAATGTCTTTTTTTTTTTATAAGGAGCTTAAAGGTAGTGTCAGCCTTTTGCAGGCAAAAATATTGAATTTCTAGTTTTTGAGAGATATTGTAGTATATCAATGACTATATCTTCCCACAGCATGATTAAGCTCAATTGTGTATATTTGTCATTATATTGCGATTATCAAAATTCATTCCTATTTTTTCGAACCTCGAAAAATATACCGTACGGTGCGAACCGTTGACCGTTAGCGCAGAGAATAATGCACGCTGATGCGCCATGTGTATATTGCTGTGTGTGGTCTGTTCTGCACGCGCTGTAATATCCACGATGTTGATGGAGAGCCGGTCTAGAATGGTAGTCAGATTTTCGTTTCATATTACTGATCTAGGCAACCTATCACAGTAAGATTGAATAGACAGTATAGGTGGATCATGTTCTAAAGTTATGCCAAGTTGCATTAGTTTTCGCAATTTGTGAAAAAGGCTGACACTACCTTTAAATAGAATTGAAAAGTGAGGCTTTTATGTTAATTTCATAAAGAATAAAAGAAGCAAACTTGACATGGTGGGATAATAGAGGATTATGGATAAATGCACTTGGGAATGCAATTTCTTTAAGATATATTTCTGCTATTTGTTTTCAGTGTTCTGTTGAGGTTGGTAGTAATAAGCAGAGACAGACAGCTCCTCTCCACACACTGAACG
Organism: Paracentrotus lividus; assembly: GCA_940671915.1. NCBI lineage: Eukaryota > Metazoa > Echinodermata > Echinoidea > Camarodonta > Echinidae > Paracentrotus > Paracentrotus lividus. The sequence goes on along the minus strand of CALNVZ010002974.1, from coordinate 26,074,067 downwards.
GAGTGAGTTCAGTACCATGCGTCTATACCTGGGCCCCATTACAGCAAAACTTCATGGTAAGACATCTCAACTTAACCCTCCTCCTTGAAGAATGTGGTGATTCTATTTCTGGAAAAATCAGGGATTTTGAAAATACCTTTCCCAGAAGAAAAAGTTCATTTAACCTGTTGGAGACAAGCTGATTTGGCTATAACATATATTTCCCATAGACCTCAGCCCGAATATATTCGGGCTCAGTCCCCAACGGGTTAATTAATCATTTCTTCTGGATAGTCAGGGGGAATTTTTTTTTTCTTCAAATTATTTGTCAAAATTTTCCTTTGATAGCTTCCTAGTAGTGCAATAAAATGTACTTTTTATATTCATTGAACTAACAGGATTCAAACGTGTAAAATGGTCAGTGGAAATTTTACGTCTTCTGCTCTAAAAGAGTAATGATAAAATCACGGCATTTTTAAAAATAAGTGTCAGAAAAACTGTGTGCAGTCTCCTTTCTTTTTGAATGCCTATTGGTTTCTTACGAATTTCTTTAATGGCAGAACCTTATCATTGTAGCTGGCTGAAGCCTGTTAGGCACATGTAGTATGCACCTCTATCCACAGGCAAAAAGTATTTTCTGAATCTGAACATTATAAAAAGTGTGCCTTTCTCTTTTCTTCACTTCTTACCCCTATCTCGACTATTCAAACTTCTTCTTTCCTTTCCTCTTGACTTAACCTTTCTTTCTCTCTTCTCAGTGACCAATACCCTCTTTTGATATTTTGTATTGTAAATGCGATTTAATCTGGTGCAATTCTCATGACCGGGTCAAATAGCAAAGAGCAATCACGATCTTACTCTTGATCTCCACTAAAAAATGTCCCTTGTTTATTCATGTTGTTGTTATATTGAGTAAAATAAATGAATCTTGAATCCTGAACAGGTAGAGGATGAGACTGTACTTCACAATATTCCTTACATGGGTGATGAGGTCTTAGAGCAAGAGCAGACATTCATTGAGGAACTTATCAAGAACTATGACGGCAAAGTCCATGGTGATCGAGGTAAAACAATATTTATACACTCAAACCCTTTGTGCTTTATAATCACTAATTGTTGGCCCCCTAATGCTATTTGTTTTTGTTTTGTTTTTATTTGCTTGTGTGTTTGTTTGTTTTGTTCTGTTTTTTTTAGGATATCTTGGTGCTTCCCGGATTTGTATAGGAGTCTTGTGTGTAATCTCCAAGGTGTGGATGGGCTAGGGAATTTTTCCATAATCACAGAGTTAAAAGGGTTTTTTCAGAAGCAAATTCTGGGAATTATCATTTATTTTCTGGAAAGAAACTTATATTCAAGATGCATTTCACAATATCTTAGAATGCCAACTGTTCCTAAATATTTGTATTTCTTATGAAAATCTAAAAGGAATTCAAAAACGCATCCCACAAGTCCTAAATTGAAATGGAAATTCACTGTTTTCCACTATGGCAAATTATGGCATTTTGAAAATATTCAAGTGTAAGAACCCTTATTCCTTGTGTGTCTGAAAAGGCCTTTCCATGCCCTGTAACATAAAGAGATACGATCGATCTTATGATTCATTGTTATACTTTAGTGCATGTTTTATCATAGAATTTGATTGATATCAATTGTAAGATTGGTTGTATCTTTTGTGTTACAGGGCACTGGTCAGACAAAGGCATTCACAAGTTCAAATGTCAAAGTTAATGAAAATTATTTTAGGTAATCTATCAAAATCACATAAACTTCAACCTTTTAGTCAAATACATGCAACCTAAATACAGGATGCCTTCCACATGTCACTACTCGTGTTTATGTGATGTTATTTTATTTCTGCCAACAGAGGGAGGTTTCATCGATGATGAAGTATTCGTAGAGCTTGTGAGGAGTGTTGCAACGACTGAACGTCAGCTGAAGGCAAAGAAAGAAGAAGAGAATGGTTAGTGACTGTTTGTTTGCTTCACACATGAAAAAATGTACCCAGGAGGAGGGGGGAAGAAATAATGTAGTAAAGAATGAGGGGAAAATTTTTTTTTTTTTAATTAAGTGTTACCACTCTCCCTGGAATCCCGGAAATATTGGAAAAAACAGGGAATATGATAAGGAGCAGTCGGTAAGTAGAAGTAAATATCAAGGAATTTTGAAAATCCCTCTGGGAAAAGTCCGGGAATTTTGTTGTAATATAGTGGTAACTTTTTAGTTGCTGAAGAATAATGAAAGAGTAAACAATTCTATCACTTTTTTCTTTATTGATAGCAATATTATTTTTTTTGTTTCTTTAAAAATTTTTCTTTTTCTTTTGATGAGATAATAACAATGCCCATTGATCTTAACTTCACATACTTCAGGTTAAATTATGCATGTAAGGATTATTATTTCTGTCTTAAATCTCCCTCATCAGCTGGGACCGATTTGACAGAGATGAAAGCAGAGGAAGTGAAGGAACCTGAAGTGAAAGAGCCAGAATCAAAGGAGCCGGAGTTGAAGATTGAAGAAGCAGAAGACGAGGATTCTCTTCCAAGTGATTTCCCCAAGGATATAGTCTTCAAGGCTATTGTTAGTTTCTTCCCTGAAAGAGGATCCATTGAGGAGCTCAAGGACAGGTCAGGAGGTCTTCTCTTTTCTTTTGATTTATCCCGGAAATACAGCTGAAAAGATATAACTTACTTTAATTTAATTTGATTAATTGTTTATTTGGAATTCCCCTTTTATTCCTTATAAAATTCGCATAAAATATAGCCCCACTTTTCTCCTGTTATTTATCTTATTTTTATCTCCTTACACACAGAAAGCATTATGGTCATTTACAATTATCTATCCCATAAATCCGTCCCTCTGAATAAATCACTGAAACGGATGTGTGCTGGTCCTAAAATGGCCGGATAAGCCAGGTCGGACTGTACTTGCATATAAACAACTTTTTGAAAGAGAGAGTGTGTAAGGCTTCCATATACGTAATATATACTTTGGATCGTTGCAACCTAGTGATTTTTTTGTTAATCATGTCATTGTACTAAGTCAGAGCACAATTTGGGCCATCCAAACTTTTTATAAAAAGAAACGCTCCAGATGTTTTCAAGATCTTTTAATTTACACATTTTGCATCCAGGTTCCGTGAGCTAACCGAGAAACAGGATCCAAACATCTTGCCACCGGAGTGTACCCCTAACATTGATGGTCCCAACGCCAAGTCAGTTCCCAGAGATGAAACAATGCATTCCTTCCATACTCTCTTCTGCCGTCGCTGCTACAAATACGACTGCTTTCTTCATCGTGAGTTTCGTTGGATTTGATGTACTGTATAGACCATATATTTCGCATCCATATATTTTTACGATTTTGCTTCAAGACGGGAAATTCAAGAGTATATTTCCGAGAATTTACTTTATTTTCATTCACTTTGTACAGATATATCAGGAAGTTAAAATTGTCGGATTCGGTAAGTCGCAAATTTCACGAAAATAAAAACACCCACTAAACATTCAGTGTACAAAATAAAGCATTGCCAGCTTAGAGTCTTGATCTCTGTCAGGATAGTGTGTATTACTCTAGGTAGATGATCAGATTAGGTTATGGAGTAAGTATATAGATCAAAGGTCAAGGGTCACAGGAATCAAATTCTGAATTTCCTGGTCTAAGGGCAGGGTATAGAGGAGATGCAGTTGCATTTGTCACTCTGTACAATGTCTTCTTAATTTGTCTCTCTCTCTGTCCTACGCACTCTCTTCTCATAACCCCACTCTTCCTCTTGCATTTCTTCGCACTCTCAGAAGGTTTGTTCTATCTATTCTGTTCATACGTACCATTTCTTGTTATTTCTTTGCAGCTTATCATCCAACTCCAAGTCAGACAAAGCCTAAGAATAAAGAGTTCCGCATTGGGACTGAGCCGTGTGGACCAAGCTGCTTTATGCATAAGGTGAGTCCCTAAAGGCTCTCATTAAAGGATTGGTCTGATACATTGGCTTTTCAGAGCCATGAAGGTGCTCCGGCGACTGTTGCTCCATGCTCGACAGTGCGTCCCTAGAAAAACTATACACTTTAGAAATGATTGCCAAATAATATGTGGTTCCTGGGAAAAGCTTTATACTTTTCAAAATGTATTTGGAACAATTTAAATGTAATAATATTAATAATAATAATAATAATAATAATAATAATAATAATAATAATAAAAATAGTACAGTTCTTACATTAGTGCCTATCACTTCCAATTCAGGGCGTCTCTATGCGCTTCTATGTAATGTATGTAAGATATTTTCTGTGTTGAGGAAAACACCATGTTCACATTTCAACTATTAAAATGCATCTTCTTTTTTCTTGTGATATAGATTATTCCAAGTGTAATATCACAATATGTAACAAACTGATATAATTTATATGTAACACACTGATATACTTTATTTCAGCAAGAGTACAGTATTCCAGAGCTCCCTGCCCCAGTGGTAGACAAGAACAAAGGTTCCCCATTCCGACCTGGATACAAGAAACTAGGAGGGGGGCGCTCAAACACACAGCAACACCTACCAATTCCTTGGGGAGCTAGACCCAGACTTCCAGCCCTTTGATAAACCTTTCATCGTAGGTTTTTCTTTCCTTTTTTTTTGGGGGGGGGGGGAGGGACAACAATTAATTATTTTTGTCTCACTGTGACATCCTTATGTCAAAATAAATCTGCATTTTATATAAACCATATATCATTTATAATAACAAAAGAAAAAAAATGGTTCATGTAAGAAGAGTGATTAGAAATTACTCTTTGCATGGCCAAGTTAGGAAGATTTTAAAAGATTTTTTTTTTTTTTTTTTGAGGTGGTGGGGTGAGGTTCAAACTGAACTTTTCGTGAACTGCTTCCTGTATTATACAATTTTTAAAGGAATCATATTCTTTTTCTTTTTTTCTCTTTTTTGCTTATTGTTTTTAAGAAAATTGAATTAGATTCTGGACATATTAGAATAAAATACTATGATAATAATGATAAATCAATGATAATGGTGGTTTCTTATATAGTGCTCAGGTCCGTCAAGCATGACGCTCATGGTGCTTTGCACATTATTACCCGGTTCATAGCTAAGGTTCCTAATATGTAGCACTTTAGCATATCGGGTACCCATTTACACCTGGGTGCATCAAAGCAAATGTATTAGAACGTCTTGCTCAGGGATGTAAGTGCCGTTACTGACTGGGTCATAGCAAATCAATATAATCTCATCAATATTTGAATAGCTTGCAAGCAAAAGGTAATAAATCCACTTTTGATGCAAATTGAGTTATTGATATCAGGCCATTGTTCAGGTACGTAACCGTCTTTGAACAAAGGGATTTTCTTAATTGTTGTTTCCAACTGTAAGAAAATGCATTTTGTAATTTCCTTTTTCCATAGACGTTTGTTCAAAACCGGGTAAACAAATGCCATTTCCTCTGAAGTTATAAAAGTAGATTTAGTCCCTTTTGCTTGCAAGCTCTTCATTTATATTTTTATGATACAGAACCAGAGAGTAGCAGTAATGACAGCTTACCCGCAGAGACAAACTTGGTGACATCAGATGAATGGAATGGAAGGGAATCGTCTCTATTCCGAGTCTTAAGAACTGTCTACTACAACAACTACTGCACTATGGCTAGATTACTAAGGACGAAGACGTGTATTCAGGTTTGTAGCACACTGTCAATTCAGATTCACAATATCAAAGAACTGTCTATTACAACAATTCAGGTTCACAATGTCAAAGAACTGTCTACTACAACAATTCAGGTTCACATTGTCAAAGAAGTGTCTACTACAACAATTCGGGTTCACAATGTCAAAGTACTGTCTATTACAACAATTTTTTTCACAATATCAAAGAACTGTCTACTACAACAACTAATGCACTGTGGTTAGATTACTAAGGACGAAGACGTGTATTCAGGTTTGTATCACACTGTCAATTCAGGTTCATATTTAAAAACAACACTTTATACATAATTATTGATGTAATTGAGGTCAGTATAATTCTTGTCCTATTCATTCATTTCTGCTGGTTTATGCAAATTTATTCTAAAACCTCCACAAGTGCTTCGTCATAATTCAAAGCAATTCCGATGTTCTATACATTGATTATGCACAGTGTAATTTACTAAATCACTTCACATTATTAATTACAATGATGCTATATATTTATATTTTGCTGAATTCATATAGCATATTTTTTATGGAATGGATGATGGAAGAATTAAATATATTAATTGATATGATTGCTTGATTCGTAGGTGGCAGAATTTGCAGCGAAGGAAGGCGAAGCCATGGAACTCTCACCAGAACACAACACACCACCCAGGAAGAAGAAGAGAAAACAGAAGTAAGTTGAATAATGTCATTTATGGGGAGTGTTAAATGTCAAGTTATTGTTTTTATGTAGCATGAATACACTTGTTTGTTTTTTTTGTTTTTTTGTTTTTTGTCTCGCCCACTGGAGATGAAGGCGAGAATTAGGGATCCAATTAGCGACCGTCCATTATCCATCCATCACAGTTTACTTGCACAACTCTCTCAAGACGCATAACTTGGCAGCTGCTGGTCCAATGGCAACCAAACTTGGGTGGTAGATGTAGAAGTCATCCAATGATTACAGGGTGCAGGAGTAACTTGTCAGATTTTCCCTTTCAATGTGCTATGCACTGAAAAAGATAGAGTAGAACTAAATGCCATGGTGATAGTATTGAAAAATCTTTGAAAGTATTTACAGAAGATGTTTCATAATATGATGTGTGTTTTACACAATTTAAAAATTACAATGAATGTTAATGTTGATTTTAAATTAAGTGATAAAAATGTATGTTTTTTCCATGTGAAGGTTGTGGTCCATGCACTGTAGAAAGATTCAGTTGAAAAAAGGTGAGACTTTTTATCATTTCTATGCCAATGTACTTTTGCAGTGTTGTCGCGGCCAAATAAGAAAAAAAAAATAAATTCAAAGATTTGAAAAAGAGATTATAAATAGTAAAATATTTTTTTAAAAGAATTTTTTTTTTTAAGCATATGATAGCAATCAACAATTGTCTTTTGGAGGGGAGTTAAAAAAGGATGACAGTCTAGAATAAACACGTGTGACATTAACTTCTTTTTTCTTTTCTTTTTTTTTCATCATGCATACATATTCATACACAAAATCGCCCACACAAAGGTTGCAGGCCTCTACAAAAAATTTATTTTTCACTTGCCCTATTGGGCAAGTGAAAGTTAGTTTGCTTGCCCAAGAGAAAAATCCACTTTCCCAGATTTTCTTTTCATTTACTTTGTTTAGACCCTAATCTTGATTTTTTTTTTTTTTTTTTTTTTTTTTTTTTTTTTTTTTTTTTTTTTTAGCAGCAACTATACCTAATACATGCAAGAGTCCCTAAACAACGAGCCTAGAGGAAGATTGAGAATGCATGCATATAAGACACACCCCTAAATTTTGGCCAACGAAAAACAAAGAATTAATTGTAAAATTAATGATCTAATTGTCAAGCCAAATTATCTTGTTTCTACACAAGAGCCCCCAAAATAGTGTTGAAATAAAAATGAAACAAAAGTTAGAAAAGAAAAACTTGCATCCAAATTATGTTCTTATCTAGGGGCCAATAAGTACCACAATGAGTCTGCATATTAGACTAGCGTGAAACAATGATAAAAAAACAAGAACGGGTTGATGTTTTGAAAAACAAACTCGCTTTTATCAGAAGTTTTCAGGACTTGATTTCAACTGTCTTGTAATGTTTTCTCAAGAATGATATCCTTGTGTAATTTTTTTGTCTGATTCATGTACTTATAAACATGTATTTTAATGTCTTGCACTCCAATAGGGCAAGTGACTTTGAACTTGCTTGCCGATCTGTGGTATTTACTTGCCCCGGGCAAGCGGGCAAGTGAGTTTGTAGTTCCCTTGGTTGTTTGGTGTGTATAATGCTCAGAATAGAAAGGAAAATTTTCACAGGCTGTGAAGCTGCTGAAAACATGGCACACCTAAAAACAATAGACAAATTCTGGGTTTTCCCATTGCAACATCAATATTGATCACAATTAAAGAATGGTATTATGCAATCGCAATTGGAAGGAATAGAAAAGTGTTCTGTAGACACTTTTTTTGGGGTCGGCTGTGTAACGCCCAGATAACCATTTTTTTAAAGGCCTAATAGAAGGGGACTGCAGTATACATGATCGTCATGTGGAGAATGTTTTCTTTCATTGCAGATAATTCTTCAACCCACGTATACAACTATCAACCGTGTGACCATCCGGGCAAACCATGCGATTCAGACTGTACGTGTATCATGCTTCAAAACTTTTGTGAAAAGTTCTGCCAGTGCAGTCCTGAATGTAAGTTTAATATGTATTGCTCACAATCGGAAGTGCACCTTTCTGCATCGGTTTATATACACTTGGCCTAATAGCAGTTGGTCCAATTCTTTGCTTGCCTAATAACACATGGGCTAAACCCATTCGGTCTACTAACACTTTTGTCTAATTTCCCCTTCATCTTATACATACTTGGTCTAATTCTTACTTGGTTTACTGATCACGTGGTCTAATTGCCAATCTGTCTAACATTTAAATGGTCTAATTGCATTTTGTCTAATTCCCAATTGAATATTTGTTCTATTACCAGTTTGTTGCAGGAATTGACACACACACGAATGGTTTGACTTTCGCATATATTTCTCAAGGTCATTCTTGTAGGCAGTTCATATTGTCTTTCTTGCCATTTTAACCCAATGAATTTCTTGGACTCCCAGAGATGATTACATTATTACAGTTCAACTTTGCATGAATATTTCTGTAAAAAATTTGTGTTACACAATAAGTCAATGTATGAGTAGGTAATTTTACTTTGTTTCATATATAAGTTTACAAACAAAACTAGCCCAAGCATTGTCATAAATAAGGTCAATTATTTATATTTATTCTTTTTCAGAGGGGAGGGCTGGGGTTGAAGTATGTTCAAGAAGTATTTCATGTAGATAATTTACAGAAATATATAATGTAGAAGAATGATTTTGAAACTTTCAATTCTCTTTTGATTCTTGCAGGTCAGAATCGTTTCCCTGGTTGTCGTTGTAAGGCCCAGTGTAACACCAAGCAGTGTCCATGCTATCTAGCTGTCAGAGAATGTGATCCTGATCTATGCCAAACCTGTGGAGCAAGTATGTAATGATGATAATGAGTAGGAAGGATGACGATGATGATGTTGATGATGAGGATGATAAAGGATGATGATGATGATGACGATGATGATGATGATGATGATGATGATGATGATTATGATGATGATGGTGTAGATGATGATTATGATAATGATGGTGTTGATGATGATGATGATTATGATGTTGATTATGATGATGATGATGATGGTGTAGATGATGATGATTATGATGATGTTGATGATGATGGCGGTTTTGGTGATGATGGTGGTTTTGATGAGAGAAAAACCAGGGATGGCGTTGAAAATGATGATGATGGTGACGATGATTGCAGTATTGATGATAATGGCAGTGTTGATAATAGAAATGGTGGTAGTAATGATGAGAGAAATGGTGATGATTATGATCATAAATTGGTTATAATGATAGTCATGACCCATATGACCTGTGGATCAAGTATGTATTTTGTGTATATCTGTTGGTTCCTTTTGCTTTTTTTTATGTGTAATATCCCCAATGAAAATATTAATTAATGTGCCATATGGTTGTGTTTTTTTTTTAAATAAATATCCAGTAAAACCTGCACCTTTAGGAAGATGATGAAGGTGATGATTATGATGATGTTGATGATGACGATGATGATGATGATGATTATGATGATGGTGATGATGATTATGATGATTATGGTGTTGATGATGATGATGATGATGATGGCAGTTTTGGTGATGATGGTGGTTTTGATGAGAGAAAAACCAGGGATGGCGTTGAAAATGATGATGATGGTGACGATGATTGCAGTATTGATGATAATGGCAGTGTTGATAATAGAAATGGTGGTAGTAATGATGAGAGAAATGGTGATGATTATGATCATAAATTGGTTATAATGATAGTCATGACCCATATGACCTGTGGATCAAGTATGTATTTTGTGTATATCTGTTGGTTCCTTTTGCTTTTTTTTATGTGTAATATCCCCAATGAAAATATTAATTAACGTGCCATATGGTTGTGTTTTTTTTAAAAATAAATATCCAGTAAAACCTGCACCTTTAAATGTTTTGAACAAAAATATGTCAGTATCACCAAGAAAATGTTTTGAATGGTCTAAACCTTCTTTTCCAGAGACTATGACAAGGCTCACAACTAATAGGAAATTACGACGTCAATAATTTGTGTGTTCCTTTCCTTTAGGTGTATTTACAGATAAGAGTACAAGCGAGAGTATCTCCTGCAAGAATGTCAGTCTACAACGTGGTTGGAAACGGGTAAGAATTAAGCCAAACAGTTTTATTCATAAATCTGCAATGTGGGGAAATCTGATCCATACAAATCCATGTTTAGTTCATCCTTCAACTTTTCTTTGCATTGAGAGAGTACATCTTATAAAATAAGGGAAGAAGCAAAAATATGAATTAAAAATGAGCTTGTCTTTGTTTGGCCATCAAAATTCAGCTTCTTTCATCTATTGTGAAATAATCTAAATAAATAATTCTGAATAATCATAAAATACAACAGTTTAGCTGGTTTCTTTTCCTTCACAAAAAGAATTTTGTCACTCATTTGTGCTAAGGTATGCTATTAATTCTGCCTTTTTTTTCAAGAATACACAGTAATTGTTTATTTGTATTTCATCTGTTGATTGTAGCATCTGCTCCTGGCTCCATCTGATATTGCTGGATGGGGTATCTACATCACAGTTCCTGTTATTAAGAATGAGTTCATCTCAGAGTACTGTGGCGAGGTAAGTTTGATAGAAACCAGGCATTTTATCAAAATCAAAGTATGTTTGTAAATTCAGGTGCATGTATTATAGGTAGGTGTTTATGATGGGCTTGTGCTATACTATCTCATTGTTTCTGTTTCTTTTCGGCTATCCCCTCCTCAATTTCTCTCTTTCTCTCTCTCTCTTCTCTCTTCTACTCTCCCTTTGTTTCTCTCTCCCTGGGTCCTGTTGGGGGCAGTTTGTAGACAAATGCATGTTGCTGACAATAGATGTTGCTGCCAGACGAACTCTTCATCCTTATGTGTACGAATAGTTGTGTTGCAACCATGGGGATTTTTTTTCTCACTTTTCTAGCATTGAATCACCATTCAAATGCAAATCAACATTTACTGCCTGTAATGTCAGATTATCCCATGTGCAATAGTTATAACCTTCATTCCCCGCCCCCTCTCTCTTGTTCAAACTAGATTATATCTCAAGACGAGGCTGACAGACGAGGCAAGGTGTATGACAAGTACATGTGTAGCTTTCTCTTCAATCTTAACAATGGTATGTATTATCAAGATTGTATAAGCAGATTTGTAGTAGTAGTTGTGTTGATGGTGGTGGTGGTGGTGGTGGTGATAATGGGATGGTGGTTGTGGTGCTGGTGATGATGATGATGAGGATGGTGTTAGTGGTTGTGGCGGGGGTGATGGTGATTATGATCATGGTGTTTGTGGTGGTGGTGATTATGATGATGATGATGATCTTTATGATGATTACAGTGAAAAAGATCATAGATTCTGCACTATAAGACAGACAAATGTCAGTAATCAAGGGCTTGACATACCATATGGAAATGTAGTACAATATACTTTTGTATTTGCCTAATATCAGAAAATTTATTATTTCAATGACTGTGTTCATATACTAGCCACATGTTATGTGTCTTGTACATCTTCATAACATTGGAGTTTTGTTTAAATATGGTTTCTTTCAGATTTTGTGGTGGATGCGACGAGGAAAGGGAACAAGATTCGTTTTGCCAACCATTCCAATATTCCTAACTGCTATGCCAAAGGTAAACTCTTAAGCTCTTGTTCAAACGTAAGGTACAGAACTGCTGGAAGAAATCACAATTGCAAAGTGAGGAGTGTACTGTGCTTAATACTTCACCTATATAAAGAATACCCACTGTCGCATATCAAAATGAAAAAAAAAATGGCGGAGAATTTCACAGCATTCTGTCTGAATGGCGGCGCGTTCAAGGTCAACAAACATGAGCCAGCTCATCAAAAATACCCGTAATTAAGATGAAATATGTACATATACATGACCGAAGTAGAATAACATAATTACCATTTGGTATTTCAAAGAGGGATAGATTAAACAAATATACATGTAGGAGGAAAATAAATAGTTGTAGATACTGTTGTCATGGTTTCCAAAAGAATATGGTAAAGGAGGACTAAATTTGTAACCTGTGTGATGTTATGTTTATCTTTCTTATCTGGTAGTAATGATGGTGAATGGAGACCATCGGATAGGGATCTTTGCCAAGAGGAACATCCAAACGGGTGAAGAGCTCTTCTTTGATTACAGGTTAGTGTTCCAAATGTTTATTGCTTGAAATACAACAGTATTCCATAAAATATTTGGCTTTTCAAAAGTTTAGATTAAGGCTATATAAAAGTATTCCACAAAATACTTGTTGTAGGCTTTACAAAAGTATTCCATGAAATACTTGCTGTGGGCTTTACATTAATGTCTTGACCATTTGAGCCCTCAAAGCTGGTTTACTCTCATGTTATAAAGATTGACATATTTTGCAAGGTCTCTGTCCATGTGCCTTTAAAATATGCCAGAGAAAATGATTAATTAGAACTCAAAGTTTAAAGCTTTTGCATGTCTTTTGGGATGTCACTATTGCAAATCATGAATGTTATTTAAAGGATCATGACTGTTCAACTGTCTTCCATACCTTTTCTCAATCAAAATGTACATCTGCTACTCACAAATAAATAGATTTCTGATTGGGAAATTTAAAGATATTCAACATCTTTCCAAAAAAAAACACCAAAAAAAAATCATGAATTCTGTGGATATTGGACTCCTGATACACATTTTTATTTGTGTGCTAGTGTTCTAGATATATTCTAAAAATAAGAGTACAATAATCTTTGTCATACTACCGGTATGTCATTATTTCCTTGACATCTCTAGAAGTAGGATTAGACTATGATTGTCAATTTAGATATTCAGAATTTTGATTGAAAATTAGAGTTCAGTAAGATTTCGTTTTCACTATCTATAATTTCTGGTTATCTTCAGGTAAAGTATGAATGATGTTGAAACCTGTATCTTTCCTTGAATGATTTTTTCATCATTACTTGCAAAGGTGTAAGACCTTAATACCACCTGAATATTTGTGTGTATAGTATATGTACATACAATATACTGTATGTACTTTCATTAAAAAAGGGCCTAATTCAAATTTTGGGTGTTGGCACTGTCTGCCTTTGATTTGAATGGTTAAAAGGTGCATTGAATACTTCAAATCACGCCTCAAAACTCACTTATTTCAGCAGATGAGCAGTAATTAACTTAATTGGATGAGCCTGCGCCTTTGAATAATTTGAACAGAAATATGGCGCAATAGAAATGCTGTGGATCATCATCATCATCATTTTATTTTTCATATTTTTTTTTAAATTCCAGTAACATGAGTAATCTTGTGTTTTGAAAAAAAAAAAAAAAAAAAAATGTGTTTTGAAACAAAAGGATTAGTCATTATACTGGACAATATAATTCAATGAGTTACCCTTTAAATATTCATGTCAATACAGAGTGAATACCCAAAAATGTTAATATAATTGGAATATACCGTACATAGTTTTTATTAGCAACTGGCCTAATATTAATTAGGGCATTTGTAAATGAAACTATATTCTAATTATACACAATTTTTGTATGCTCTTAAAAATTTTTACAGACAATGGTAAGAATATATGAAACCACTTTCTTTGTGTAGTAATTTCCTTTTTGGTCATCTTGAAATAAATTAAAAATATTTCTTTCAAATTCTTCTAATTTTCCTTCTGCAGATATGGCCCTACTGACGCCTTGAAGTATGTAGGAATAGAACGAGAGATGGACATACTGGCTGGAAAATAACAACTCCTACTCACCTCAACTAAATCTTGCATTCCAGGAAAATCAAAATTTTTGATTGGATCTGAAATCTTTTCAGTCTGTCTTTTTAAAGGAGACTGTTTTTTTTTATTATGTTGTTAATGTTTAATCCATGCTTTACAAATATGGAGATTTTTGTGGGGGTTTAATAAGATGCATTGTTATTTGAAAAGGGAATAGGTGACAATAACTGAATGTACATCTACAACTGCTACCATCACAACCACCAAAAACAACACACCAACACAATCATTCAACATCAACAGCAACAATGCCAACACTATCATTTACCTCCAACAACATCACCACCAACAACCCTAATCACAACACGCCTATTGTTTCTACTCATGTTATCAACAATATCATTGCCACAAATACAGTCACAACTACCTCCTTCAACTCCATCACTCCATATGGCTCATGTTTATGTTGATTTAACACAAAATCTATTATTGACATATCGTCAACAATATGATGTTGCGGGATTAATGAAGTGAAATATACATCATTAACAAATTTAAATTGGAATGCAGTCATGCTGTAGCTGCTAAGAGTCATTAATTTGCTTTGACAATTTTTATTCTGACATATACGGAATACATAAAATTTTAGATAGATCACAGATTTTATAGGCCAATATTTTCTTACTTACGTACTACATTGGGGCTTCATAAAAAACTTCATTAGTGCCTTATATATAGATGATCACTGACCAGTTATATTACATGAATTTAGATCAGAAAAACGATTATTATTACAAATATTTTCATACATTGGCAGTTGAGAGCCAGAAGGGCATTCACTGTTCATGATATACATTAGTACCCTTCTACAGCTTGAAGGAACTATATTCTGATCAGTGCCAGAAGGGGATTAGCTCAACCCATTCAATTGACTTATACATAATGATTCAGAGCCATAAGTATTATATCAAAAGCATCCACAGAAAGAATGAAAAAATTTTGATACACTATCGACTGTACCATTTTTGTAATGTTACCGTCTGACCACTTCTGTCAATAATTTATTAGAACAATCGAAGCCTCGAAATTCTTAAATTGGCAGTGTTTTGACTCAATTAAAGTCGATTTTTATCCATTCCAATTTGCAATTATAATTTTAAAGTGAGTTATTGCCCTTTGGCTCTCAGTAGAGGATGATTCCTCATTGCCCTCATAAGGATCACTTTTTTGGAAAACTCTGCAACTTGATATATTTTATACAATATCATGCGTAAGACATTTTCTATAGATGCAAAGATATTGTGATGGAAAAAAAGCAAAGCTCAAAATGTTATTGTCTGAAATGGAAATTCTTTTTGCCCAATTGATAGTGGGCACGGCAGCCACTGAGCAGTGTCAGATATATGTTGCTCTATCCCTTTCTTGTTGAATGCCAAACAGGGTAGCAGCAGCTGTGATCTTTTAATGTCTTTTGGTATGACGCAGCTGGGGTTCAAACCCAAAATCTCCCAATCGTAAGTCAGACGCTCTATCCACTGTGCCAACACATCGTTCTATTGTATTGTAGTTATGACTGCAGTATGGAAAAAGACACCCTTGTGGATCTAACATCCTTTTATAAAAATCATCCTTCCTTTTTTAAATGAATTGTGTTATCAAAAGTGCATGTTGATAATGATTGAATAAATCCTCATAATTCTCTGATGCATTTTAATATGATACTTTTGCCCGAGAAATAACGATTCTCTTCTTTGAGTGAATTATTTTTCTGTCAAGGGATTTTGTTCCACGGTGGAATATTTCTTCAGTCATTCCCTCTGAACCTTGAAAATTCAATGGTTTGTCTTCAAGTCTTCACAAATTCAATAAGACCACATGAAAAAAAAAAAACCTGTACAATAATAATGAGGCCATCTTTACAATGCCAATTGAGACCAGAGCACAATATAATAACCCATCTTTACAATATAGATGATAATGCACATGAACCATCTTTATAACATTAGTACTACTACTACTATAACTAGATCGAGGGCAGAATAGCATTTAGCCTATGCCACCTCGGGCTCCATGAACATATTCTTCCAACATAAGTAAAGAGATCAAATTCACAATGGTAATGAGGTCACTTATACAAGATTTTTCTCTTGGGATTCCATTCCACATTGATTTTTTTTTTTTTGTCGTACATATAAACACAAGCAGTTAAAGACAAAAATTCATCAAGTGCACAAATTTATGGAATTGAGAAAATATATTTTCAGAAAGAGAAAAATAAAAAGACTTATATTTGATACCACAGTTAAAGGAAATTGTGTTCTTTAGCATGCTTGACAAATATATTGTTAAAAACATACAAGAGTTTCTTATTATTTTTCTCCTTGCCTAGTTCCATTGTGTAAGAAAAGGAATGAAACCTGAAATTTAAAAAGGTTCTTGAAGTACGTCTCATTCTCAAGAGATGGCAGCTTCCAGGGAGTTAGGAGAATCATAAATCTTGACAAGATTATCTTTATTTATTCTTTTCTCTGAGATATTTGAGTGAAATTTAGCAGACCAAAATATTAGAATACAATAAACAATCAGAATAAGCAAATTTGTAATATGGGAATGATTCCCCTTTAAAGTACAAAAAGATAAGAGAAAACTTATGACTACTCGACCCTGTCATAAGTTTTATCTTTTTATCATTTCCTTTTTTGCATAATCACGATTAGATATTAAGCGTGATAAGTGCCACATTTGGTTTTGGCGTGCTTAAGAGAAAAGACAAGATGACAACAGATACGAGATGGTTTAGGATACTGATTTTGACTCGGAGAAAAGAAAGGGTATTAAGATAAGACAGTCTTCAGGGATTTCACTTCTTATCAGAGATTTTGTATTTTTATACCCAGTGCCTTATTGTAAACTTGTGCTGCATATATGTCTGTGGTCTGAACGTCACATCTCTTGCAAATGTCATTGACTTTTTATTTTATGATGTAACAATGAAATGATTGTTTAAAGGTTTATCTAAGTCTGCTCATTGATATTTACTATGCACTTGAATAGTTTCTTATGATAATATTGGTTCACAAATCTTGAGACTTTTTGAAATACTGAGATAGAATCTTTTCCCTCTATAATTTGGCGTGGCTTTAGATAAACTAACCTTTTAATCTTTGCTGGGCATTACATGTAGGTGTCTATTCAAAGGTGATATGTACTGATTTTCATAGTTTCTAGACATTTTACCTCTGAAAGAGGAAGTTCTTTAAAGAGAGAAGAGACATGGCAAACATTTATGAATGCTTGCAGAATGCTCTCCTGTTATATATGTAAGTAGGTGGCCAATTACACATATTATATAAATAAAATCTTGTTTAGCTGAATATTGAAGACAGAGGTTTACACATGCCTTGTTTGAAATTGTAATGAAAGATTTGCCTCATCAAAACAAAACATTGCATCTGTGCTTGTTATACCGGTAGTGGACTGTAAAAATTCCAAAGGCTCTTCTCACAAACTAAACCAAATTCTCTGTTTTTGAACAAAATCAGGTGTAGTTCAGTAGCGGATCTAGCCTCTGCTAATTCAAAAGATTGTATCGGCCCATAATAGAGCCGCCACTATACCCAGACAATGGGCCTGCGCAATTTTTTGTCAGAGCGAATTCTGGATGCACAAGACATACTATGTTAACCTGTTGTATCTTGCATTACTACGATAATTGAATATTATAATAAATTCAGGGAAAATCTTGTGAACCGCACCACTTCCTCATTTTTTAAGCAATGCTCATGAAGCTTAGCAAACACTTTGGTCTGAAATTAATTATGTGCAAGATATGTTTGAATGGGTTCAAGAAGTATGTGGCCATAATCTTGCAATAAATCTGTAAAATCTTACAAATCAAACCACCTCACTATTTTCTTTGAGCAATGCTAATTGATTATGGTACACAAATATGGGAAGGGATATTAATCACCTTCGGTGATAATTCTAGTTTTTAATGGACTATGCACAAATCAATTTCTTCCCGATTCATATAATCATCACATCATGGATTCTATTAAACTATTATATTTTTACTCTTTTGAATACTGTAAAAATCCTGATCAGGAGTTGTAAAGTACATGTATGTATTATACCAAATCAAATCTGATACATCAGGTTAACTATTTTTGCAAGGTGTTCCTACATCTGTTTGAGCTGTATATTCAATTTGATTCTTGCTGAAGTCATACAATCCTTCTACACTATATGTATGTCCATATACTGTGTGCATGTATATTTCTTGTAATATATTATTTGTTTATGTAAGTTAATGGGAGGTGCGATCATAGAGTTTGCGACATATAAAATGCTATTCTGTAATCACTTTGAGTACTGCGCAAAGGAAATTACAGATGCCTTCGAGCCCATAAGCTACAGACAGCACAGTTATTTGTATCCTCTTGGCGCAAACTCTACGATTGTTTCGCCTTAGTGCCCTCTTTGGATAAGGAATTGGGTAAGAAAGTTTTTGACTGACAACAGCTCATTGTTTTTGTATCTGACTTTCAACAAAGTGAAAGGCTTTCTCAAAATTAAATTGAGATTCTACTTTTGTTACACAACAAGTGCTCTTTTCTATCTTGTTTTTATTTTGAAATTGGCTGGTTGAAAAAAAAACAATCCCTTCCAAGAGAAAATATGTGTGATGTGTGTGTGGGGGGGTGGAGGCTAGGGTGCATGTGTGAGGGTGTGGGTAGGTTTGTGTGTGGGTGTATGTGGATGTGGGTGTGTATATGGTTTATGTGTGCGTAAATGGTGGTATGTGTGAGTGTGTGTCTTTATGTGCACATAGAGAAATAAATTCATGATTTGTTTAGTCTTCACCCAGCCACTTGGCGCAAGTGAGATTTTGCTGTCTTCTGAAGATTGTCTGTTATTCAGTCATTCATGCAATGATCCAAATGAAAAGGGTACCAAAGGTGCTTGGAGGAATACTCTACCAAGAATTATCATGAAACCCATTATTGAATGTTCATACTTTTTACAAGACAACTTCAATATAATGGGACATTTATTTTTGTACTCGCTCTGTATAAATCCATATTGTTATTATTACAAATGCATTAAGTTTAAGGGTAATGTCCTTCCCATTGGCTTATCTTCACCGATTGTTCTGTAATTTCGCCAAGTTACTTAACCCACACACACACACACACACACACACACACACACACCCTCCCCCTCTCTCTCTCTGTCCCTCTCTCTCTCTCTCTCTCATTCTCTCTCCATCATTCCGCAACATAATTTATCTTCAATAGGGTCAGGCTCTATGTCACTTGGGGATTTTTTTCCAAAATAACACAAAATTGGAAAGGTCGAATATCACAACCAACTGTCGCAACTTTGCAGCCAACTTTTTGTGAACTTGCCCAACTTCATGTAACTTTTCGCAATATTGCATTACTTAATAGCGCAAATATATACAATTTGATATAGCTATACATAAATTTGCAAAACTTTTCACAACATTGCGTAGCTTTGAGCAAGTTTTTGCCAAACTTGGTGACGATTTCGTTTATAACTGAAAATACCCCGAAGAGACAAGGTGCCTGTAAAGACATGGGTCTTGAAACATATTCTCAATAAACAAATTTGTATGGAAAATGTTACTTTGGACATCATTCGTGTTTGTTTGTTTGGTGTTTTTTTTTTCTCACGATTTCGTGGGTACAACAGGTGTTAAGAATCAATGCGCTTAAAATTGGATGTTTATAAGCCAATACCGTTTTTGGCTTAGTTGCCAAAAAGATCCGAGATCTACTACAGTTTGTTGCACCTCTATATACCATTACTCATAGTCGACATTAGCTACAAGAAGATTGAAATAAGAACAATTCACATCATTAATTCAATTCAATTAATTTCAGTTTATCTATTTTAATGTTTTCATTCTGTCCCGCCATGCCCGTAGACTGAGAAATTAAGTTTAATTTTATTTCCTGTAGCTTCATTAACAATAACGACAAAAATCGAATACTACTAAGTCCCCTGTGGTACAGTTCATGCTGCATTGGTCAGAAAGATTATATATATATATATATATATATATATATATATATATATATATATATATATATATATATATATATATATATATATATATATATATATATGTGATAATCCTCAAGGGAACTGCTCTTTAACAAGGCTACTGCTTCTTGTTAGAAAATGTAGTCGAAATAAAAACAAGAGGAGATTATAAAGCCTTCTTATACAGCCCTTGAAGAAGGCTTTATACAGCCGAAAGCTTGGCAAATAGAGTGGTTTTCAGCAACGCCAATCTCCTCTTGTTTTTATTTCGACTATATATATATATATATATATATATATGCCATATTTACAGTGGTGGCCAAAATTATTAGAACACCTGAACCTACACAAAGTCTATGCGATTATCAATGCCCTAGTTCATTTGTCGAAATCAGATCAAAGATATCTTTTGGGTGTCATGAGCTTTCATGACTTTTTAGCATAGGGTCTGACGGATATGTTGATACCAAATTTATATAGTTTTGACTATCTGGCAATGCGCAGCATTAAAAATAGTTGCGCTATGCGCTTTTGATTTCCCCAGAGACTTGTGTATTAAACATGTAGTCCAAATGCAAAAAAGTAAAATGCCAATTACATATGCCGATTGCTCTAAAAGTATTTGAGGTAGAAGTATGAAACTTAGCAGGCTTATTCATTCTAATATACCTCAAATACATTCTAAGTTCATCAAATTTGGTCAAATAGGGAGGATTCGCCCCCACCCTCGGTGGTTAGATGACAAAAATAACCATGCCCAGTGAAGGTTAAGACTATTTTTTAAAATTTAATGAAGACACTCCTTGTAAATGTATATTTTTTTTAAAGAAAATTTCATGAGCAATTCAAATATGTTCAAATATTAAGGGTCATTTGAACAATGGACTTAAATAGGGGCACTAAATTAAAAATTTGGGGCCCTTCAAAAATAATTTAAAAATCCCCACATAAGATATAACTACTTCACCCTGTGTTTTTATGAATGCCATTTTTGACATCCCCGGGAAATTTCCTTTCAGAATATATATACTTTTGTAGGGAGAGGCTTAAAATGTTTAACGTTATGACACTTTGATCCTGAAAGGGGCAAGATTTTTTAAATTTTTCAATTGGTGGTGTAACATAAAAAAAGGGCGACTTGGGGTGCGTTCCCAACGCATGGCTTTCTTATTTAGTTTTTAAAGCATAATGATGATATTCGGAGACATTCCAACCATTTTATAGGTATTTAAATGGTCAACTGAATGAAAATTATTAAATTCATTTAAATATGCTTGGTGTTCTAATAATTTTGGCCACCACTGTATATATATATATATATATATATATATATATATATTGTGCTTCTGCTTTAATTTCTTGAATTTGTTTGTCTCCGCTTTCACTTTTCGGGACCCTGGGTATATCTTATATGTTCTCCAAACCACTCATGGGGAATGAAAAATAAGATAAGTTTGTCAAACCCAACAAAGCCCATTTTTTGCCATCTTTCTCATTTTGGGGTATCTTTTTGTTTACCCGGCTAACCAAAGCCCTCTCAGTCCTTCCCTTACGAAACGCGTCTGAAGTGTAGGTTTTTTTGTTTTTGTTTTGTTTTTTTTTTAACGTTAAATCAAGGTTTAAGGTTACAGGCTTTAGTTTCTTGTATAAGGGAGGGTTTAAAGTAAAAAAAAAAAAGTGAGATTGGTAATGATTGACATATTTAATTTATACCTTTATGGTCAAAACAAAGCCAATTAAATAATCCATAATTATTTTCCCCACAAATTTATTTCAGCCTTAATGAGAAGGTTGTAAAGGGTAACTATAGTCTATTTTTCATTACTAGTATGACTTATTTTAGCTGAGACTCTACAATACATTTTTGAGAAGATAGAAATTTTCATGTGGTAAATCTAAGTCTATGAAATGATAAACCTAGATTTTGCTTAAAGAACAATTACAACCCCAGACCTCAGACGCGTTTCGTGGGGGTAGGACTGAGGGGGTCTTGGGCAGCCGAGTAAAAAAAAAATTAAAAAAAATGGGGGGCCCGAAAATGAGAAAATTATAAAAATGTGCATTGTGGGGTTGACAAACTTCTTTTTATTTTTCAATACATGGGAATGGTTTTGGGGACGTCCAAGATATAGCCAGAGTCCCGAAAATTGAAATTATTGAAACTATCAAATCTTTGTGAGCAAGAGTGTATAATTAAAAAAGCGAGTATTTATGGTACCACTTTGAAAACTCCACAGAAAAGGATCTGTAAAGCACAATTCCATCACAATTAATCATATCTTAGATTTTATGGATGGAGCTTAAAGATCAGTGGCGAATTCCGGATTTTGAAACGGTGAGGGTGTAGAAAGAAAATTTGAATATTTAGGTGTATTAGCAAAGTCAACTCAAGCACATGACTTGGATATTGCTATTTATATATGCTCAATATTATTTATCTTACCCCCCCCCCTCTAAAAAAAATGGAGGAGGCGCATAACTCTTGCACCCCCTCCCCCCCCCCCTCCCCCCGCGATCCGCCAGTGAGCTTACATTGGTTCACTAGAACGGAGTTTTAATTTTGATCAAGGAATTCCCTGATCGGAATGGTATTAGGAACACAGAAATATTTATACAGCGAAAGAAAAATGAGAGAATTATTACACAGATTGAATGGAAAGTATTAAAGTAGAATGTTTATTCTGTGATTCATTGTCTTTCACTGCTATTATTCATAAAGAAGTCACCAAAGTCATTTATTCATTTCCACAATTGTTTCACCATATACGGTATAACAAAAACAACAAACAAACATAGTAGCCTTTGCCATACAAGCATATTGCCACCCTACACCACATTTAACCTTTAATCACATCTTTGTAAAATACTTTTAACTTGAAAGTCTAGAGAGGATGAATGGGAAATATATAGATTGGTGATTTAGAGCGAGGGAGAGCGATAAAGGGATATATATATATAGATGATGAGATATAGAGTAGTATGACAATGATATCAACGTCTTAACTAGCTGCTAGATCTTTAATTGAAATATATTCAGTTTCAGTTGCAGTTTATTTATTTTCCAACATACAAGCAAACATACAATGTACAATAAAATCTCGAAGTGCATAATATCGAAAATGATATGAACAAAAGAGTATGTGTACAAACTTAAAACTCACATCTAGCACAAAGTATAATTTACAGTTGGATGGACCTATAACAATGAGCTAGGCTTGTTAACATATAGGCCCTGTTTGTACAATAAAATAATATCTTTAAATACAAAAGAGATAGGAAACGAATGAACAAGACATAGGGGGGGGGAGAAAAGAAAGATATAGACAAAGAGAGAGGGACAGGAAGAGGGAGACAGTAGAACGGGGGGGGGGGGAGAAAGAGAGTGAGAGAGAGGTGGGAGAGAGAGTGAAAGCAAATAAACGAAAGGGTGATATGGATACAAGACGAGTATGGACACATGTATACATAAACTGGTACACAAGGATACAATGGACGATGAAAATCTTTTCTGACTTGCTTCACACTTTAAAGATTAGGATGAATTGTAACTAATGGCTTTCTCAAAGAAATTGTCAGGTGTGGTCTACCTGGCAAGGGTTACAGATAAAAATAGTCAAAAGAATATTAAAAACAATGTATATTTATAAACAGTATGTAAATTATTACATGGTACCTTATAAATGTTCAAGTACCTAACTACTGTACCAAATGAGTAAAAAAAAAAAAAAAAAAAAAAAATGCTTGTCAGGTTCTATCAAAAGTAGGGTATAGTAAATATAGTTATGTATATATTCGAGATCTAAATCATATATCACACACATATTGTATAATTTAATATATATATAAATAATATTATATATATATAATATATATTATATATATATATATATTTATTATATTATAAATATATATATATAATATATATATATAATATATATATATATATATAATATAATATATATATATAAAAAATATATTATATATATATATAAAAAAAATATATATATATATATGTGTGTGTTATGAATAAAAAGTCTAGGACAAGCTTGGACGTTGCTGGACTTGAGTCTTTAATCAAGCTTTCGGCTTATGCCTTCATCAGGATCTTGAACAGAAAATCATAACAAAACAAGATTAAAGACTCAAAGTCCAGCAACGTCCAAGCTTGCCCTAGACTTTTTATTCATAACAATATATCATCTGGACAAAACGTCGTCATGTCCAAAAAGTTGAGTCTCATCGCACTTAATATTAATATTATATATATATATATATATATATATATAAACCCCTCAAAAAATGTCTTGCAATTCAACTTTGAGCCCTCATATCTTTTTATTTGATTGTTTATGATGGTTAAATTGATATCATTGGAAAGTTGATTTATTCCTTGGCACATTGATACCCCATTTGTGATGGTTATGTTATGTTGAATGCACAGTACTCGCAAACTCGAATGAAAGTCAGAAAAGGAAAGTGTGCAAATGAATGGCTATTGCTTACATCGAGTTCTTAACTGTAATAAAGGTTTTTGTGTTTCTTTGTGTTTGTTTGGTTTGTGCGTTAGGCGCTCAATACAATGTTGGATACTCTTGGTTGAATGTCAAATAATGTTTCAGGTAATTTAAGGTAGTATTTGTTGTTAATTTGTTTAAAAAGAACTGTTTTAATAACCAGCGAGTGGTTTGAGCATTACTTGTGTATTGGTTACATACAGGTTATTGCAAGTTTCCAGCATAACAAATTCGCTACTCATCTCTTTTTCATCCATTCCAACAAACAAAGCAAGCAGTATCAAAACAAACTTTTTTTTTGTCCATTTCAGCACACAATCGTTCTCTGTTCTTGAACCGTATTCTAACATTTGATAAGCGCGCCATCCTAGCTTTATCAAACGACTACTCATAAAAAATAAGCACTGCCAAGCAAAAAGCTTGGGCAAGGCACATTTCTTCTTCTAAACAATAAGTGAAAACATTGAGGAATAATGCATGACCATTTAATGATACTCCATAGAAACTCTGCCTTTAACAATAGCCATTCATTTGGCAACTTTCCACTTCTGACTTTGATTTGTATTCGGGAATACTGTGCATTCAAGCATTGCACAACCTTTACAAATGGGTATCAGTGTAAAGAGGAATAAATGAACTTTCCAAACGGTATAAAATTAATGAATTATAGACAATTAACAAAAAAGATACGAGGACTCAAAGTTGAATTGCAAGACATTTTTTGAGGGGTTTATATATATATATATATATAATACACACCCCATTTGAAGAAGGAAGAGCAATCTTATTCGAAAAACGATTAAAACGAACAAACGATTTTTACCTATGCCAAAAAACTTTCGTGAAGCATATTATATTTTTCTGCATAAATAATTTTTTTCCAGGTACATGTGCATTCATTTACATATATCGGTACTTGAAGAATAAGCACATTGTCATATAAGATTTTAATGATTGTTTTTTATCAGGTCTATACATTGTGTATCATGAACACAAACAAATACAAACAGCTAAATTTGGACTAACATCAGTGATAATAAAAAGAAGGAAAGATAATTAATAGTTATGTCTATCAGATAGTAATAACTCTTTTCACTACGAAGGTTATTGATGAAAAACAAACAAACATCAAAATAGCAGCCAATGGCGGATACAAGTTGAATTCACAGAGGTATAATACAATTACTTTCACATAAACTACACAATATTACATTTGAATACTTCAAACAATATACAAGATATACAGTACATACATACAATTACATTTACAGAATATCTTAAGCGAAAATACAAAGAATGATGGGTTATATAATCGACATTTGGCCTTTGTAAACAATCTTGGCAAATTTATCATTTCATATTTGAAGATTATAATATCTATTATAAAATGAAACAACATAATTTATACATTTATTTATACACTAAGGATAAAAGTTCAGAAAAGAAATTGAAGAAATATAAATTTGTACGAATACACTGTAAAAATAAATAAATTAATAAATATATGAAACCAAAAATTGTATTTTTACAGCAAAATGATGTTAACATAGTCCCCATATTTTTTTTAAAAACAGAATTTTCGTTAATTTCCTTCATAATTTTATGAGATAAAAGAAAAAAATCAGAGTTTCCATAGCATAGCTTACTCATTTAGTTAATACAGACCAAATGTGTTAGTCCTGACGTGCATTTTGAATTACTCACGCAAATATTTGCTTACAGCATTTTGCTATGAATATACAGATATATTTTACAATGTACAATAGCAAAAGAGAAGACTCTAAGAACATGATCCCAGCAGTGGAGGATATCATTTATGTTATAACTAGGCTGAATTTCCTATTATGTTATTTTACAAATACATTTTCACATATCTATTATCATGACTATTTTGTAGAATCAGAATGTCGTTTGGCTGTACATAGATATAATAAATCAGTTTGCTTAAGAATTAGAAAAGGTTGAGAGATTCTGATAAGACAGCAAATGGAAGAGAAAATGGGAAAACAACACATATGATTTTGATAGTTGTGACAAAAAACGAGTGAAGCAGAGAATATGTTTTTGCAAATAACATTTTGTGACTAGAGTTTATAAATTTTTTCCATCTTTATTTTTTGTATTTTTCTTTTTTCTTCTTTAGACAAAAGAAATGTGATGAAGTTAATTGATTGACTGAAGAGTGGAGAGAGGACTAAAGAAGGCTTTGGTGTGTGAACCTGCCCTTGGGCAGAACATACCACAAAAGTTTAATACATTTTTGTGGTACCGATTAAATCAGGAAAAAGGGAATATGGATGTGAATTTAAAAAGCCTTATTAAGACGAAAGTAACCATAATTGTTTACGTTTGGCTCGAAAATGGTAAAATATTCGTTTCTATGTATCAAGGACCGATATGTGCGAATTTATTATAAGACGGAATTGCCCAAATTCACAATGCCTTTTTTCATGTTATTTTAATGGGTTTACTTTTGTATTGCTATAAGCAAGCTTTCTAATAATATATATTTGAAAAATAAAAATTTAAACCAAATTGCATTTTTTGTTCTACTAATATTGAAAAACTTCCTTATACGAAAATTAAGTCTTCCAAAAAGTGCATAGAAAATCGAAGGCCTATATATTTTTTCATCGGGAAACAGTCGACTTTAAAGACGGACAGTCTTTCTTTTTATGATTGAGGCTTTGACAAAAATGGCAACCGGAATATCCAGGATAAAGCGTGTTTGGCTTTGTAATATTTGATGGCCAATCTTGTCTGCGACCTTGCAATTGCCGAGAAGACAAATTACCGTTGCTATGTCGGGATTGACCTGGACGATCCGACGACTCTTCAGAGTAAGGATTTACCCTAAATCCATCTCTTGCTCGCCTGTCAACTGTCGAGTGCCGAGAAAAGGAATGCTCGTTGCTAGGTCGGGAATGAGCTGGACAATCCGACAACTCTCTGGAGTTGAGTTTTTCCTTAGATTCATCACCTGTTACTCGCCTGTCATCTGTAAATTGCCGAGAAGAGAAATGATCGTTGCTATGTTGGGAATGCTCTGCACGATCCGACGACTCGCCAGAGTAAGGCTTTACCTTGGATCTATCATCTCTTGCTCGCCTGTCATCTGTCGAATGCCGAGAAGAGGAATGCTCATTGCTAGATCGGGAATGATCTGGACGAATCAACGACTCACCGGAGTAAGGCTTTACCTTTGATCCATCATCTCTTGCTCGCCTGTCATCTGTCGAATGCCGAGAGGAGGAATGCTCGTTGCTAGGTCGGGATTGATGTCGACGATCCGACAACTCCGACAACTCACTGAAGTTGAGTTTTTCCTTGGATTCATCACTTCTTGCTCGCCTGTCGTCTGTCGAAAGCCGAGAAGAGGAATGATCGTTGCTCGGTCGCGATTGATATTGACGATCCGACAATTCCCTAGAGTTGAGTTTGTCCTTGGATTCATCACCTCGTCTGTCATCTGTCGAATGCCGAGAAGAGGAATGATCGTTGCTATGTCGAGAATGATCTGGACGATCCGACAACTCCCTGGAGTTGAGTTTTTCCTTTGATTCATCTCCTTTTACTCGTCCGTCATCTGTCCAATGCCGAGAAGATGAATTCTCGTTGCTAGGTCGGGAATGATCTTGTCGATCCGACGACTCCCTGGAGTCAAGTTTTTCCTTGGATCCATCATCTCTTGCTCGCCTGTCATCTGTCGAATGTCGAGGAGAGGAATGCTCGTTGCTAGGTCGGGATTGATATTGACGATCCGACAACTCCCTGGAGTTGAGTTTGTCCTTGGATTTATCACCTCGTCTGTCTTCTGTCGAATGCCGAGAAGAGGAATTATCGTTGCTCGGTCGGGATTGATATCGACGATCCGACAACTCCCTGGAGTTGAGTTTGTCCTTGGATTCATCACCTCGTCTGTCTTCTGTCGAATGCCGAGAAGAGGAATGATCGTTGCTATGTCGGGAATGATCTTGTCGATCCGACGGCTCCCTGGAGTTGAGTTTTTCCTTGGATCCATCATCTCTTGCTCGCCTGTCATCTGTCCAATGCCGAGAAGATGAATTCTCGTTGCTAGGTCGGGAATGATCTTGTCGATCCGACGGCTCCCTAGAGTTAGTTTTTCCTGATCCATCATCTCTTGCTCGCCTGTCATCTGTCGAATGCCGAGAGAGGAATGCTCGTTGCTAGGTCGGATTGATATCGACGATCCGACAAACTCCCTGGAGTTAGTTTGTCCTTGGATTCATCACCTCGTCTGTCTCTGTGAATGCCGAGAAGAGGGAATTATCGTTGCTATTCGAGAATGATCTTGTCGATCCGACGACTCTCTGGAGTTGAGTTTTTCCTTGGATCCATTATCTCTTGCTCGCCTGTCATCTGTCGAATGCCGAGAAGAGGAATGCTCGTTGCTAGGTCGGGATTGATATCGACGAACCGAAAACTCCCTGGAGTTGAGTTTTTCCTTTGATTCATCACCTTTTACTCGTCCGTCATCTGTCCAATGCCAAGAAGATGAATTCTCGTTGCTAGGTCGGGATTGATATCGACGATCCGACAACTCCCTGGAGTTGAGTTTTCCCTTGGATTCACCAACTGTCACTGGATGGGAATCATGATGGACATAGGACCGATCTTTATTGGTCGACATGAATCCTTCCTTCACCCATTTGGAGGAAGGTCGGACATCATCACGATTTCTCTCTGAGTCTGACTGTCGCGTGGGCTTGTCTGTTTGTCCTGAATTTCTTCGTTTCTTGTCTAAGATAGATCTCAGTTTGTTATATCCTTGCGCTTTTTGGGCTTGAGACGCAGT
This sequence comes from Paracentrotus lividus, assembly GCA_940671915.1. Taxonomy (NCBI): domain Eukaryota; kingdom Metazoa; phylum Echinodermata; class Echinoidea; order Camarodonta; family Echinidae; genus Paracentrotus; species Paracentrotus lividus. Next base: position 26,044,643 of record CALNVZ010002974.1, on the reverse strand, counting down.
ATTGTAAGATTCCATCGATATGAGCAATGTATTGGTTGGTTCGGGGGGCAAGCCACGTTCAACATATTGCAAGTGCTTTTGGATATTTCCTACAAACGCTTCAATACCACTGCGATTAAGGTGGATTCCATCCTTAAGGAGGTGTTCTTCTGGATAAATTTTGTCGTTATCAATGTAAGCCCATCCCTCTATATAACACACATCTCTCAATGCCATATTAACTTCACTGACTGTATCCCATCTCGGATCTGTAGCATCATATCTACGTCGAATGATGCTGCTAATTGTGAATTTGGTGACGGTTGGTATTAGTCTACTTATAGATTCTATGTGTTCAGCAATATGCCGAGCTCCTTTGTTAAGATCGCGTGTCCCAAAGTGTAGAATCACATCACTCGGACTCTCCTGTTGTACAAACTTAGTGATCTTGTCAGAAATACTATCAACACTGGCTGCCGTGATAACTTTAACTACCACGTCGTTAGGTTTGAAGTACTCTTTTTTAACAAACTCAATTACCGAGTCCCCCACCAAAAGGGTTACATCACGTGTCTTGTGTGAGCTTTTTACTTTGTCACATGTATCTGAATCCCGATGTTTTCGTCCACTCTTTTCTTCGTATCCTTTAGTTCCTTTGTCTTCGGCACACGTTTCTGGTCCTTCCGTGTACCCAGTCGCACTGCTTCCGTTTTTTGACACAGTGTGCACGTGTCGGTGTACATGTTTGTCTTGTAGAAGAGCTGCTTTCGTCACATCCGATTGTTGCTGATGAGAGGACTCGCTTGCTGACACTGTTTCATTGGATTTGGATTTCTTGGCTAAACACTCTGCATCACTTATTTCTTCCAGCTGTCCACGGTACAGTGATCGTCTGGCTTCTCCCGTGGAGTCGATTTGGTCCTTTATTGAGTCCATTAGTAATGGTTTGTCTTTGGGTGAAGCTTGACCGGGCTTTCGTTGTGTATCCTTGCTAAACTGCCTTCCTCCTATCATTTTACCCTTCTTGCATAATTGCCCCTCACCATGGTTTGTCATTGGTAGACAAGATGGTATTTGATTAGCCGTTTTGGTGGGAGTGATAGTCCTTTCGGTACTTGTAGACGGTTTCGATGGACCACGTCCCTGCTCTTGAACATATCTCGGTTGCCCCACTCCAGCTTGTCGCTCTCTAGTACGATTTCGCTCGCCTCCAATGCTTACACTTCCTTCACGAGAGATTCCTGCTTTGGCATTATCTCCCATATCGGATGATGATAATCTTTTCTTTTTGCTTACAGACAGACCCTGACTCTCCGAAACATGATGTTTTCGTCCAGCCTGGGCGGCTTCGTTTCTGTTTCTTTCGAGGACGTGGGTGCCTATTCTATGTTGATCGGATGACTCAACTGTTGACGCTGTTTGATCATAGTTGGATTTTTTACCCGTACATTCTCCACTTTTCGTTTTGTCATATTCATGAATTGTTTGTCTTGTTTTACTTTTTACAGACTGGTGATGTGATCGTTGAGTTTCACCTTCCGATTTACTCTGTGCCCAAATTGAATCCAGCTCTGCCTTTACTTGCTTGAGTGTCACTTTGCCGAGCTTTATTTTTATGGCAGGTGGCTCTATTATTATTACATTGTCATCGTCGGGTGGTATTTCATTTGCCTGGAAATCGGGAACACTCTCCACATTTGGGGCGTCCAATCTGTTGTCAACTGAACAGCCTGGCATGGGTTTGTTTGGCTGATTTTCATTTTGTTGTTCATTAGAAGACGCACGTGGTTTGGGTTGTGTCCCTTGTGCTGTCTTTGCTGATAAATTCTTAGATGGGGTTTTTCCCTTTACAAGGACTACCTCATAACCTCCGCCGTTAAAGTTTCTTTTTCTTCGACGAAACAAATCTGGAAGGAAGGGTTTATACCTATTTATGTCAAATTGACTGCCCCTCTTCAAGAATGTGTTCCATTCTAGGTCTGTTTGTCCTGAAATGTGCGTTAGCGATTCTTCTGGGGCTAGTACCCATTGCTTATCTTGTTTCTCTCTTTCTCCCCTCCTTTTCCTTTTCTTTCCTTTACCAATGATCTCTTTTATTGCGTCGCTTTTCACGCGAAATCCAAGACTGTCTCTTATGATATTTTTATCCTTTGTAAGTTGTGTGGTACTCGTGCCTGCTGGATATGGCTTTGCAAATGATATTATTGGATGAAGATGAGCTACTGATGACTGTTCTCTCTTTTCCTTATCAGAACTCTTGGTGGAATAGAACACCTTGCATGGATACCACTTTGTCCCATTTTTCTCATAAATTTTTCCACGAAGAGACATACAATAGACCTTGGGAATAATTTGCTCAGCCATTGTATCTTGATATGATATTTGTTCAGGTGCGGATCCAAGATAATTTTATCCGAATTGAATACATTCGTCGGGCCCAATTGTCTGAGGACAATAGCGGCTCTATTTTTTTTACGCATGGGCACGATACTTTTAATACGTGACGTCAGGCTGCGTTCGCTACTGTTGTTATATACAGGAATGATATGACACATCAAAATACAAGCCTGAAGACAATGACCAATCATCAATAAAATGTATACTAATATTCAAAAAGAGCTATTATAGGAAAATAGATATATATCGCTTTTTTGCATCTGTATGGAATGTTTTAAGTTATTCGTCAATTGATTTAATATCACGTAATATGAATATCATACATTTCTAATGAATCTGTTTAATCTTATTACCGATAAAATCAATATCGAACAGAACTGCAGAATGACCGGCGTTTGTGAGATCGTAGAAATGGACCTGCTCTGACTGGTGTGCTGAATTGTCGCTCAATCCAGAGGACATCTGAAATATATCAAAGTAAAATAAATCTCTTGTTTTTTATGTTATATTTGAATTAGATTATAGAGTGCGTTCCATTGATTTTCTAGTTCACGGAATCAAGCAGAACAAAATAATTGTGATTATCTTAATCCTATAAAGCTGATGTATACACTGTCCGTCATAAAGGTGGAATATTTTTTTTGCCGCTATAGCGACATGATTTTGCTCTGACTTTAATTTCTTGAATACGTTTGTCCCTGCTTTTACTTTTCGGGACCCTGGCTATATCTTGGACATTCTCCCAACCCTTCACGTGGACCTTTTTCAAAAAAAGTTTTGTCAACCCCCATGATGCCCATTTTTGTCATTTTTTTTCATTTTGGGGCCCCTTTTTGTTTTCCAGGCCGATCAAGCCCCCCTCAGTCCTACCCCAGGAAACGCGACTGAGGTGTACTGTTTTATATTGTTCTTTAAAGGGATACAGTAACTTTCAAAAACAAGAGCAATTAGATCAAGATGAATAAAATTATATTGCTCTAATAGTAAAAACAAACTACTGAAAATTTCAGATCAAATGGAAGTCATTTACTACCACAAAACAGTGTAACAGCCAAACGCGAGTGAATTTTCAACCCCTTTGCAGCAAACCCTCCAGCCCGCTAGGGTCGGGGGGAACACGACAGGAAGTGGGGTGTCTTGAAAAGCACATGGCAATTTGTTTTCCACCACGAGATGGTTTACTAAATTTGAGTATGAAATCATTGATATCTCGAAAGTAAAGCAAGCAATTAACTTGTAATTTTGAAGAGATACCAGACTGACCTATAAGTTTATAATTATGTTGACAAAATGAGCTGAATCAAGAAATTGTGATTTGAATATCATTCAATGTTACTGCATCCCTTTAAGTTAAATTTATATTTCTGGGGACAGACTTAGGTCTCGTGTCTAGGGGAGGGGTTGAAGTAGAAAACGAGATTGGTGAAAATTCGGAATATTTCATTCCATCTTTATGCTGAAAACAAAAGAAATGAAAAACAACCTTTAACCCTTAAATATCATGATTTTCCAATTAAATTTTGTTTAGCCTTGATGACGAGGCTGTAAATAGTCATTATTGATAATATTTTATTTTGATTTATGTTTGGTTGAGATTTTACAATACAATTTAGGGAAGATAGAAATTTCCATGGTGTAAAAATGAATAAAATGAATGTTGAACCCCAATCAAATTTTTTTTTTTTGACCCCTCCCCTAGACAAAAGAGTCGAGCCAGTAACCATACATTTAGATTTAATTTAAAGAACAATAACATATCTCCACCTCAGACCTGTTTCGTTGGGGTAGGACTGAGGGGGCCTTGGTGGGTCGCGTGAACAAAAAAGGGCCCCCCAAATAAGAAAAAATGACGAAAATGGCCATCATCTGGGGGTGACAAACTTTTTTGAAGAAAAATCCCCGGGAAGGGTTGAGGGAACGTCCAAGATATACACAGGATCCCAGAAAGTGAAAGCGGTGACAAACACATTCAAGAAATTAATAACGGAGCAACATAATGTCGCTTGAGCCAGAAAAAATTATTCCACCTTTATGACGAACAGTGTAGTATTGTTAAATCTCACTTTTGAAAATTCCTTTGGAACAGAATGAAAGGTAATACGAAAAACACTTATCACTTAAAGTATGATATCTAAAAGTCATTACAAATGTGCATAATGTTATTATTATTTATTATTATTATTTTTTTATTTTATTCCTTTTCTTTCTTTTTTTTTAACAGGGTTCCAAGCAAATTGGTTATATTTTCCTTTTCAAAATAAAAATACTTTACAGACACGGAAGGGGAAGGAAGATTTCTGGATAATATCTTCGTTTATAGCTCCTTGACCTAGAGTCTGTGTCAAATAAAATTGTAGACCTACAAGTGGAAAACATTTTTTTAAGTATGAAAATTGATCACATTTATAAGTGTTTGATATTTCTATAAAGTATGAAAATAAGGCTTTCTTCTGCAATTTTTTCATCTCATTTGTTGCAGTAGATCTTGAGATATGACTAGTTTTCTATAGTCAAGAAAAAAATGTACTTTGCGCATGATTTTTTATGGGTTTCGCACATAATAGCCATGAATTCAGCGCACCGAAACAATAAAGGTGAATAGTGTAATTTCGATTACCTCTTCGCCGCTCAAAATTTAGCATAACTTTTGTTTTACAAAAGCATATTATACAAAACAAAGTGCATCAACAACAAAAATTTGGGGGCTTTAAGTTGATACCACATCAGTTGAGAATAGTTCATACCTAAATATTTTTTCCCGACTGTACCATTTTTTTTGACACGGTCTGTAGATTAGCTAAATCTATGGAATGATCATCCGAAGACCTATTTTAAGGGAAATAATATCAATAACAGTAGCACGCTCCTCATCAGCTCTAATGAGCAAATTAAAATATTCACAAATATTCAGTGTGCAAAATTTGGTATAACGGTCACTTTGCTTGTTTTATAGCATTTCAAAAGACACCAATATAAATTATTCCATTCAATCTTACCAAGAATATAACCAAGCTTTAAGCCAAGTATTAATCTGTCAAACGGGACTAAGGTCCAGACAGAAAACACTGACCAAAACATATTCCTTTAACATTTAGATCTTCGTTTTTAATTTTATGAATTTATGAAATGAAAATTATCATTTGTAATCATAATTATAATGTATTGTAATTATGTTTATTATCATTATTATTATAATTTGCTGTCTCACCCAGTCGGTTGACGGGTCTGGTTTTTGTTGTTCACATGATCTTCTTTGATAAAGACATGATTTATAATCATCATTTATTTATGTGTAGGGGCGACCGTTGACAATTGTAACACGGGGGAATTGTAACAGAGACTTCATCTCTGGCAGAAACACGCTACAAACTTAACCTGTGTGCAGAACATGCACATGCTATTTGAGTGTAAGCAGATTTAACGGTTTGTGGAACTTTCTACAGCAGAAAAAAAAAAAAAAAAAAAAAAAAAAAAAAAAAAAAAAAAAAATCATTTTTTTTTTTTAGCAGGAAAGTAATATCTCACACTACCTAATGTTTTTCTTCTGGACAAATATGTGGTTGAGCTATGGCTGTAATTTTTATTTATTTAGAAATTATGTTCTTAGGCCCATATTTTGCTAAAGTTTCAACGATTAATACCTAAGCTAAGAAAGAAAAAAAATCTCTCCAAATATGGTCGCCCTCCTCGGGGGCAATTGTAAGAACATTGTTAACAAAGTACCCTTGCCCCATACGTAGCCCCGGGACGCTGCCTCAGCCCGTACGCTGCTGCAGTAACCCCATACCATGCATGTAGTAAGTGGGAAATATAATGTAAATGAGTTAAGCATTTTCATGTTTTATTATAATTAGTTTATGTGGTTAATGTTGTTTAAATATTGGATCTGTTAGGTGCATAGCTTTGATAATGAAAAACTAAATGTTACAATTTCATGTGTTTCAATAAATATTGCCCCGTGTTCAGGGGCAATTATAACTCTCGACCTCTTGCTTTGAAATGATAATGACTTTAAAATAAATTGTTTAACTTAACCCAAACCTATTCATATTTTGAGCTAAGATATGTATATTTCGATTTATTTAGTTCTAAGCAAGTATTTAGCTATAATAAAGTTGATAAGTCAAATTTGAAAAAAAAAAAGTGTTACAATTGTACCTGGTCTCCCCTATAGCTATGTCTATTTATACTTCCACTCATGCCTAGCTAGCGCCATTGTATCATTATTTTTTGGTTTAAATTGAAGTGAATGAGTGTAGGCCTACTTACCATCGATCAGGAAATACTCATCACAGACTCGTGTTTAGACATGATCCTGAACATACAAACACAAAATATGTCGAGGCGGACTGTTCGTTGTTATCTGAAAGATCCTAAAGAGGCAAGAAATCAGAACGCTTATTTTGTATTTTCCATGAATGCCCCTTTCTTTTCTCTGTTCAAAAAAGCTGGACGCACATGAAGAATTCAGACCCAAACGTTAGTTTTTCAAACTTCCTGACATATATCAAGCCCGGAAAAAAAAATGATACCCAAGCAGACCATGTAGACTGAGTGAGAGTAAGTAAATCCCCTTTTTCTCCCCTTTGTTTCAGGAATGACCGGGTCAGGTCATCTAATGCTCTCAGAAGTACACTGTCCGTCATAAAGGTGGAATATGTTTTGTTTTGTTTTTTTTTTTGTTTTTTTTGTTTTTTTTTGCGCTCTAGGAACATGATTTTGCATGGATTTTAATCTCTTGAATAATTTTATGTTTGTCCCTGTTTTTACTTTTTGGGACCCCGGCTACATCTTGGATATTCTCTAAACCCTTAATGGGGTATTTTTCCAAAAATGTTTTGTCAACCCCCATGATGCCCACTTTTTGTCATTTTTTCCCCTCATTTTGGGGCCCCTTTCTGTTTTCCCGGCCAATCAAGCCCCCCTCAGTCCTACCCCCACGAAATGCATCTGATATGTATTGTTGTTATTGTATAGTTAAATCTAAGTTTATGGTGATAGGCTTAGGTTTCTAGTGGAGGGGTTGAAGTAAAAAGTGTGATTGGTGAAAATTCGGAATATTTCATTCCACCTTTATGCTGAGAAAATACAGAACAACCTTAAACCCTTAGTAAAAGTAATTTTCCTCAATTTTTTTTTAAAACCCTGATGACAAAGTTGTACATGATAACTAAAAATCTAAAAACCTTAAACCCTTAGTAAAAGTAATTTTCCTCAATTTTTTTTTAAAACCCTGATGACAAAGTTGTACATGATAACTAAAAATTATTTTTCATTTTTATTTATGTTTGGCTGAAATTCTACAATACATTTTTTGGATGATAGAAATTTTCATGATGTAGGCTAAAAATGAATAAAATCAGTGTTGAACCCCAATCAAAATTAAATTTTGACCCCTCCCCTAGACAAAAGACGTGAGCCTGTAACCTTAAAACTAACTTAAAGAACAATAACAACACTACACCTCAAACGTAATTCCTTAGGGTAAGACTGAGGGGGCCTTGGTGGGTCATAAAGAAAAAGGAGCCCCATAAATAAGAAAAAAATAACAAAAATGGCCAACTTGGGGGTTTACAAACTATTTTTTTTTAAGAAAAATCCCCGGGATGGGTTGAGGGAACATCCAAGATATAGGCACGATCCGTGAAAATGAAAGCAGTGACAAATACATCCAAATAATTGAAGCCGGAGCAAAATAATATCGCTGGAGCAAAAAATAAATATTTCACCTTTATGACGAACAGTGTATATTAAAAAGTTTTACAGAATTTGAAAAATGCAAGAATTTTATTTATGTTGTAATACTTATCCTGCTTATGGCAAGTGAGTACACATGGAGTTATTAGCCTATTCATGATTTTAACACACAAAAAAAAAGCTTGCTCATGTTTCTTAGACATATCATTTTTCGATTGTGTTGACAAAGATAATTCGGATCCTAAATTTAAAAAATGGTTTGGTATACAATTAAATGATATAAAAAAATATTTTAATGAAAGAAAACAAGTTCCTCTAACAAGGCTAACTTTAGGCAAAAAAAAAAAATAATAAGTGCAATTGATTGTATAAAATGATTACAAAGAGATCTAAGTTTAATAGTTTATGCGGATAATGCAGTTTCAACCCATAAATTCTCAAAATCTTGATTGTATAAATAATTTCTCCTCTTATAATCAAATTGTTTAGAAATTAAATGGCAACTTTTTCACCATATCTCATTTCAGAGTATTATGAAATTATCTACAAAACATGCTTCAGAATCGTTAAACATGTCGTCACACAAAGTCTCATTGAGTACTTTGACATCAAAAGGTAAATTTAAAAAAAATAAAATAAAATGAAAATAAAAAATCGCATTTAGTTTACAATTTTTTTTAAATGTCAGGCTGTGTATATTCAATGAAGCAAAATTTAATTCTTCCATTTTTTTAGGGGGCATAAAACAATTTTCTAATAAATTTTAAGCCGCTACGGCCTTTGTCACCAGCTAAATTTACCAAAATCAGGATCGGCCTCCTATCCAGACACTGTACAGTCGCTGCAAATTTTTGCAGTTTTCAAAAATCACTCACGACCCAAATTATAATGCGCGTCTTTTGTCGGACTGAGAGGACAATCACGAACGTACCTGAAAGCGACAGGCCGCCGCACAGTGGGCCAGAATCACCTCAAACTGCGCCAAAACCTATTTTTCTTTGAAGACCACATAATAAATTCATTTTTGGGGTCGGTCTGGGGTTTTCAGACTCATAGAATTCGATAAGAACATTTTCAAATTCGTGTGACGTCATCTAAGCACTGTTTTCTGATTGGTCAAGGAAAAATATTAATGGTAACGCATGAAAATTTTCATTTTGCTTTGATGAGTGTGACTAATATGTGGTTTCGAGACATAAGAAACACAATGAGAGTATTTTCAAATTTCTATGACGTCATTTAAATCCCGTTTTCTGATTGGTTAAGGCATATTTCTCCGCAAAACGTTCTTTTCCTGATTAACTTTTATGAATAAGACATGAAACGGGCTTCTATAAACCACTGGGGTACAATTGGAGCATTTTAAATGATTTGACGTCATTGAAATACCCTTTTTCCCATTGGACGAGGCATGGATGCATTATACTTGATAGGTTATTTTAATTCAGTATGAGTTAGTAAGGACCAAACTACACCGTTTCGTTAGTTTCACTGAGGTCATGAAAAATTTGTTTTTATTGAACCAGTACGGCTTTTTAACACATACCTAGGCAAATAGAAATTGTAGTACAATAGGTCTTTTTCCTACTTGATAATGATGGTAATAAGTAGTAATTAAAGCGGTATATTTGCAATATCATTCTCCAAAATTAAGCGTAGCCTGGTGAATATCATTTAAAAGGGGTTAAACAGTAGAAAGAAATACGCTTTGATAGCAAATTTTGGCGATAAAAGAGGCAAACATACTGGTGAAAAATCGGCTCTAACTAAAAAGTGGCAGAAGGTGACAGCCCAATTTAGTATTACTGTAAATTAGAAACTATAATAAAGGGGCTCAGTGTATGTTTAGCACAGCAATAGGCAGCAATAGTGACCATTTAAGCGTATGAAAGAAAAAAAAAATCGTAATTTTCCCTATTCCCCCCCCCTTTCTTCAAAAATAACCTCAGAATTTAATGAAGGTTTAAACTGAAGGCCTTTAAACTCTACAATTAGTTAAAGTAAATATTCTGAGACAGGTGAGTGCAATTTGAAGTAAATCACCGATTTCGTTCAGTGAAAACATTATCAAATTTCTAGTTTACACATACTATACCCTTAAATTGAAAATTGGGATCCTTTTGAAGCGAACTGACCCACTCAAAATTATTTTTAAGAAGAAATATTGCACCTTCATGATCTAGAGTTTGAAATCTTTGCTTGAAACATTACAAAACTTAAAATTGAATGATAACCAAATGCCTGTTTTGGCGCAGTTTTGATTGTAGGGCCTACGTTACCCACTGCGCAGCGGCGCGGCTGCTTTTCACTAGCTAAGCAGTTTTTGGCAATAAATTTAGCAAACGGGCGGACGGAAAATTGGTTCTAATTCAAAATCGGGCAAAAACGGGCAGCCAAATTTGGTATCTCTGTAAAGCTGAAACTATAACAAAGCCATTCGTAGCATTTTCCGCGCGGCAATCGACGGCAATAATGAACTTATCTCCACATGAAAAAAATTATATAATTTTCTGCCATAATTTATCGGTTTCTTCTAAAATTACTTCTGAACGGAGCAGGATTTTGCTTTTAAATTTTACGGTGAGCTAGAATGTGTATTTTTAAATATGAAAATTAATTTGGAAGTGGATTGAACATTTTTTTGTAGCTACAACCCTCAAAAAACTAAAAAGCGTCATTTACACTAGATTTCTCCCAAAATAGACAATTACCGGTACTTTCGAAGAAAAATAACCAACTAAAAAACATTTTCAAGATGAAATGTTATATGGAGATGTTCAAGAGGTTGTTTTATTTACTCAGAACATAAAAAAAAAACGATTTTGTTTTGATCACCAAATCCTAGTTTTGGCGCACTTTTACTAACGCCTGGCCAACTGTGCGCCGTCAGGTAGAAAACACTCGACCGCCTGTTGCGGTCGCAAAATTTGCGGCGACTGTATGGTATCTGAATAGGAGGCCGAGGCGGATTTTGGTGAATTAAGTTGGAGACAAAGGCCGTAGCGTTGCAACGTACCCGGGCTGTATCGCGGCAACCTCCAACTGGTCGCCATTGACTGCCGCTAAATATGAGACATCTGGCGACAAGCTTCGATAACACCTTGTCGTGACAAGAGAAGACAGGCCACGGGCATTGGCGCCAACCTGAGACGCCGGCTGTTTAACTCGTTGAAAATCCAACAGCGAACTGAAATTTGCTACGTGTCTTTTGGCGATAGACGCGATAATTCCCGAATAGATAGGCGATTGGACCCGAGCATGGCTGCGACAGCTAGTTCGTAGGTTGTCGCCACAACGATCGCCTTATCTGGAACAGGTTACGTTTAGCGGCAGGCTATAGCGGCCAGTTGTAGGTTGCCGCGCTACAGCGTACGTTGGAGCGGTGACCCAAACGGCTGATGAAAGCCGCTACGACCCGCTACGGCCTTTGTCTCCAATTTAATTCACCAAAATCGAGCTCGGCCTCCTATTCAGATATCGTACCGTCGCCGCAAATTTTTGAACTTTTCAAAAATCACTCGCGACCCAAATTATAACGTGCGTCTTTTGGCGGACTGCATGAGAGGACAATCACGAACCTAAAGACTATTGTATTCGCGAATACAACCTATTGTTAAGCTATTGTTTGTGTGGAAGCAAGCCGTTGTCGTAGCCTACCGTAGACAGAGTCGTATGTACGTATATGGCCTACGGTCACCTACAGTTCTGACACGACTGTGGCAGGTTCTGACAGACGCAGGTTGTCGCCACATAATCGCCTCCTGTGGGACAGGCCCTTAAAGCCCAGATTAGATGAAGCTTACCGTTTACATGGTACAGGTTGCAAAGTCGTATGGGCACCAATCCGTAGATTCTCATTGAACTTCGTCTCAATGGTTAAATGATTGCCTTGGTGAACGTCTAAACTGATACTACCAACTTCCCTTCAAATTATATTTCAACAAAATCCCAAGACGGATAAGCGTTGCACCTAATCCATCTGACTACGGACTAGTCTCCTTCAGTTTTCAGTGTCTCAGACGTTCAGTACCATAAAAGATACGATCAGTCTTACGATTGACATCAAGCTGGTAAACCGTATAATAAAAGTTACAATCGATCGTAATCGCTAAATAACTCTTTCAGAAGCAAGTTCACAGACTTTGGAGACGACTATTATGTCTTGAAGGTTTTGAACTCTCGCGAATTACTATTCGACAGTATAGATGTGTTGCGTGCATTTCTAATAGTCAATATACACTTCAATGAATCCTGATATGTCGCTCTCAGAACTGAGCAATATGGAAGAAACCAACGCACAGAACTTTTCACCACAGCCTCCTCATGATATTACTAATTACATGACGAAAAGAAAGGGAGGTTTGTTTTCGTATTCTCTGAGAACTTCTCTGGTCCACAGCGCTGTCTATGTCTATGATTGGCTGATGACATATACCCTTTGTTGTTCAAATTTATTTATGCAAATTATCCATGAGTGGAATTCCCCAATACAACGTCGGAATAAGTTACACAACCATCTGGGGGGCATTTCATCTAAGGACTTGTCAGACATTTTATCCGACAAATTTGCTTTCAGCCAATCAGATGCAAGCATTTCAGTAGCTTATAACAGCTTGTCGGATAAAACGTAAGACAAGTCCTTTGATGAAATGCTACCCGTGTTCATATCTCCATCTCCATATCTCATTGAAATAGTTGACGAATATCTGTATTGATTTTGTTATTCGGACTGCCCTCGATCATGTTTTTTTTTTTTTTTTTTTTTTTTTTTTTTTTTTTTTTTTTTGTGTGTGTGTTTTTGCACCTGTAGCAGGTGTCATTTATTTCACAAAAATTACGCTATACAAATATGTTTTACACTAAAATCATCGACTGCTTTTCAGCAGTCCCCTCCATGGCCAACATCTTGCAACAATATATGCCTGTTGTATTTGTTATTTTTAACTACATTTTCTTATGTTTTCATTGATATATATATTATGTACAATTTAAATTATGTAATTTTATTTGTATTGTTGGAAATGGAAATAAACGAAATGAAAAATGAAATGAAAATGAAAAATGACGTTGATTACTTGGACCCTAAGCTCCTTACTTTTTATCATCAACTACAACTTTTATTAACAACTTTTTTAACTACATGTTTTAAATCATCTTCAGCTTCATTGGTATCTTTGTTAAAATACCTAATTGTTCCTACATGTGGGCCTGTATTGTCATTAAATGAATAAACGAGGAAGAATATCTTATTAATATAGGAATAATGATGCAATTAAACAGAATAAAAACAAATCCTCCGTGTTTACACAGAGTGAATCAATACAAATGTCTCATCATTTAGAATTTGTCTTGTTTAAAGCATGAACATTTGATCATGGGTTTCATGATGTACCTTTGTCAATTCATCCTCCGATTTTGTTGGTACCCTTTCAATATGGATTTTTGCACGCCTGACTGAGAAATAATCTTCAGAAGACGGTAAAGTCTCACTTTGACCTGCGCCAATTAGATGGATGAAGATTAAAAACAAATGTTTACACACACACACACACACACACACACCCTCACACACACACAACACACACACGCACACACTCACAAACAGTTGTTAGGGAATTACTCACCAAACATTCATTGATGGTCAAAAAAAAAATCAAAGGAGAAATATTCTAGTGAATTGTTTACTCTGTGTGCGGGTTCATGTGTAATTATGTGCGTGTGTGTGAGGGAGGATAGGTGCGTGTGGGCGTGTGTGTGTGTGTGTGTGTGTGTGTGTGTGTTTGTGAGGGTGTGTGTGTGTCATGTGTGTGGATGGGTTTTTTGAGGGTGTGGATGTGTATTTGTGTGTGTGTTTTTGTGTGTAACAGAAAGAGAGAGGAGGAGAAAGAAGTATGTATGCATTATGTTATTTACAGAGCTGAGAGAGAGAAAAAAAAATCCAGTGACATCGAATTTGGCGCTTTATTTTCCATAACTAACACTCGTCTTCTCACTGTTATTTTTTATTATTATTCTTTTTTAATTCATTTTTTGTTTTGTTTTGAGGTTGACGAAGAGAAATAGTCAATATCAAATGGACCACTGACCAGTGGTCGACATACTCGAAGGGTAAAAGACTTGCTCGAAATGACTCCGTTATGACCAACTGATATTTGGGGAAAATTGCGTGAGCATTATAGCAGGAGAAGTTGTAAAAATAGGAGGCGTGTAAAATACCTGTGCTCTTATGATGGTACTAGTATCTCACTTCGCAGAGACGGTTTGAGACTTATTTGGGACTACTTTGAGACGGTTTTTATTGACTATTTTGAAAACGTCTCCTGGGATTCCCCCTACTTGTTGCCTACGTTTCATGAGTCTCTGGAATCTGAAAACCGTCTTAAATCCCTCTAAGAGACGTCTCCGATACTTTTTTCCATTGCGGAGACGGCTCCGATATTTTTTTCGGTCGCGTAAACGTCTCTGAGACAGATTTTGGACTACTTTGAGATTTTCTGAGATGGGCCCGAATTCACAAACGTGGTTTAGTTAGTTCATGGTCTAAATCAGGTGGTTTGTGAATACCAAAATTTAGACCATGGTCTAAATCCGTGGTTTAAACAATTGATTTAGACCATGGACTAACTAAACCACGTTTGTGAATTCGGGCCATGGAGTCGTCTCGGAGATTTCTCCGCGATAAATTTAACAATCGTCTCAAAACCGTCTCAAACCCGTCTCCGCGCAGTGAGATACCACCATAACTACTCATGTAAACATACCAGTAGGCGTTAGGCCTATACAATCTGATCATTAAGGAAAATGAAAGATTTGTAGAAAGGAAAATCCCCGAATCCATTTTTAAATCAGAAATGCCGCTTTTCAGGAAATTTCTTGTATCCAGGAAATGTATTACTTCAAATTACTTCGTTTTAATTCATTTCCAGCTCCCCCTTTTTCAGCTTTTTGCACGTATTACGCGCACTTTTTCAGATTTGTGGAATATTTGTATATATTCCTGAGAGCAGTGAATACCCAGGTAGGGGCAATTCTGAAACATGGGGGCGACCAAAAAAACAAAGGCCCAACAAAAATTAATTCGGGGAGGTTGGGATGTTTCATATTGATCCGAAAACCGTTTACTATAGTATAATTGTTTCAAATTAGAAATAGTCATAAGAAACCATCACCAAGGCAAATGAAAAAAAAAGACATCACGCACAAAAGAAAACATTTAAGGTTGTTGCTAAGGAGGATGTGTGCAAAAATCAGAGATCGTGAATATCCAGCAAAATGTTAAAGAAGTGTGAAAATTTCCATTGCTATTGTAAATTACATTATATTCATATCAATTCTAGTTGTAAACTTAAGGGGAAGAGGGCGCTATCACTCTACGCAAAGCGAACGCGGCCATAGACTTTTTGTATTTTGCACAGTTTTTTCACTTTGTTTTCTTGATTATGGCGAGCAACTATCTTTTCAAAGAAATGATCAACTTGAATAAGTACGCTAAGAGTCCGAATTTTTCAAAAATAGGAATAACTTATTGCAAAGGGAAAAAAAAGTCCTGTCACTTGTGTCAATTCGAAATCCTAGTAAGATCAAATTCCTGTACAATATGGCCAATTTTGCTCTCAAAATAGCTCATACGCTGCATAATCATCTTCCTCGATTACGCATAATTATATTACATCTTAATGATCAAGCAGTTTTTAAAAGCTTGAATTCTCAGCTTTTCAAATATGGTACATTCATCTCGATTGGTTAAAAAAAAGTCCTGTCACTTTGAACATTATCACAAAAGAATCTTTACTCGATGGGTCAATATTTCCGCATATCACATGCATATCGAATGTGGACGGCGTCTTCGCAAGATGTGACAAGATCACTATTTATATCAATAATCGTTAGGAACATCAATCTATGTGAAATAAAGATTCTGATTACAACTTTAGCACAATGGTGTTATAGGCTTGCCAAAATGTCTTTTTCCCTAATCTGGTCTGAAGCATCTACCTACGAAAACTATGATAAAAGTTCAATTATTTATTTCATGTCCAGGACTAATTTCCTCGAATGGATCGACTGACAATTCCATTTTACCGACAGGGAAGTTTTCTTAGGCGAGTTTTTGTGCGCTAAGTAATAATTGCATGCAGTTGTCAATCGGTCGCGGCGCCGTTAGCGCGGGTTTTGTTTTTCAGCTGCGTGCATAATTTCCACTAAACTCATGAATGCAATGTTGCGTTTCCCCTCCTCAAATAATGGACGCGTCTTTATGTTAAGATTTAATGTCATACGTTAGATTTACATTTCACGTGGAGTAGAATTGATATGACTACAAAAACTCAGCTGTAATTTGAAAATTCGGTGGAATAAACTTGCGTTGAATCGTCCTTGCAATACGGGACTACATTTTTCCTTGGCAACGACAGAAATAACTTTATCTTCTCCGGATGTTGCTCATTTTGTCTGCCATTGTAGTGCTAACGTTTTGGCCATTATTAATTTGCCACAAGGGTAATGAAAACAGTTTGCGGAGAAATATGACTTCTCCTTAATAATTTATTCATAGATAATCCCCGCCTCTTAAAATTTTATTTTTAGGGGCCTTTGTTCATTTGTCGCCCCTTTGTTTTAAAGTTGTCCGGGTCTGGTAATTTACTGCTTTCAGGAATAAAAGAGGACAAGTCTCCTCTTTCCGAATATACAAACAAATATTCGACAAATATCTGGCCATGAATTAAATATGACCACATATAAAAGACTTGAAAAGACGGGAAAATGCACTGATTTTAGGTATGTTGTAATACTAATACTTTGTAGGGAGTGTATCAAAGCTCTAGTAATTAATTTACAGGAAAATTATACAAACGCGAGATTTAAAAATGCGGGCATCTTTCACCGAATTCAAAGCAATAGACGAGTTTGAGTTATTGTGTTTGAGTTTGATTTTATTCGCAAACCTGCCATCAGCATAAAAGGCTACTTTTCATTAATTTTGTGCATTTAAAATAAAAATATACATGTATATACAAACCGATTAAATGGATACACCATGTATGTGACGAAAACTATCAAATTGATGTATGTCACCAAAAAAAAAAAAAAAAAAACCAAACTAAGAGTGCAGTAGTTTTCATTGGATTAATAAAATTGAAAATTTAATTAACAATAAGCTCGTGGATCCTGGTAACGGAACCCCTCCTCCTCTTCACCCCCCCCCCCCCCCACCCATGAGCGATGAGGTGGGGAAAGAATCATAATTGTAAATATTAATATAAGATCCGGTGATGATTCCGATTTAACAATGTATAAAGGTAGAAAAAGAACGGTAAGTCATATAATTGGAAAATACTAAGCGCCACCCTTCCCGCATTGGGGGGGGGGTGCATTTTAATTACTGGAAATCACGTTGTGCGACATTCTAAGGTAACCGCAATAAACTAAACAAAAACATCTATACATCGATGAAAATGTCTAACAAACATTGAATAAAATATGAAACAATAAATAAGTTCTTTGGTCATGCGTTTTTTTTTTTTTTTGTTTTGTTTTTTTTTTTTTTTTTTTTTTTTTTTTTTTTTTTTTTGGTGGTTTTACAGAATTGAATTAAGTGCTACTACAAAGCTCGCAGGCAAGCGGTGGGCAATGAATTCGGCAGCAGTGACATGACTATTGTTTTGTTAGTCCCGAACCACAGCCACTTATTAACATAACTGATAGCAAAATAATATAATCAGCATATGCTAACAGAATTAGTGGTACATTATAACCATTCATTTTGAAACAAATGTCATTGCGGAGAGGCCGGCTGACGGAAAGAAATGTTCTAAGTAAACACCTTGAGATTTGAATTTCAATGAGATACCATTTGCAACTTGATGGGAACATGCCATGATGTCGTTGCTTGCCCACCTATAAACTTCTTATCGAGCGAAGGGAGCGATCGAAGGAGCAAAAATACTTGAACCACCTAATTCTGACGAAATCTGTGGTGAATTCCTACAAAACCATGACTGAAAAATATTTGTAGATTCAATTAGAAATAAACATGTATGTCACTTAGAACAGAACACATATCTTTATACAGTTTGTACAGTCATTTGCATTTTTTTTTTTAAACTTAGTGATTGATGATAATACAATATCAAATATACACGTTTAGACGTTTATATACATTAACAGAACATATGGAACTAATTTGTTAAACTTGAAACAGTCTGCAGGTTGGTGACATTTGAGCTAAGGGACTCTGAATCGTCACCTTTTTGTTCGAACAGAGGACCAAGACGTGACCGAGTTCCAGCGCAGAGATTTTTGATCGCATCTCGGAAATGTGGATTCATGACAACATAGATGAGTGGATTCAAGCAAGAATTGAAGAAAGCCAGGACGGTGAGTGCGCGGTGCAGTATGCTGTTGATATAGGTGAAAGGAATCCAGCCGATGGTCACACCGAAGAAGGCACATTGGTTGGGTGCCCAGCAAATCACATACACGATGATGACAAGGAGGGTCATCTTGATGACTCGTGATCGAGCAGCAAGAAGACCCGATGAACGCAACCCATGGTCTTTGTTCTCGGTGAAACGCGTCGATTCAAGGAAGAGTTTGCGCGCGATGAGGGTTTGGGTGACTATCATGATCAATGTTGGGAGCACGAGACGGAGAAGGAAGGTGTAGGCACCGAACGCTAGCTGGGCTTCACGAGATACAAAGGTGAATATGCAGCTTCCAGTCCCACTGTCGATTTTGAAAACGAAGACGCCTGGGAAACACATGAGAATAGCAGCCAACCATGTCATCAAGTTACAGAAGGTAACACGCCCTCTACTGACCAGGCGGTTAAAGGCCAGAGGGTAGACGATGGCAAAGTACCGATCAGCTGAGATGGTTACCAAGGTGTATGTTGAAGCCGTGATGGCCATCCACATCAGCATCTGCGAGTCTATCATTCGGCAGTAGAGTTCAGCCCATCCTGAACTAGGCGCGGTATTCAGGTCAGGAATGGGTATGAGCAGGATAGACGTCAGAAGATCGGCCACGGCCAGACTTTGGATCAAGGTATCGGTGCTACGACTATGAGATCTACGCTGGAACATGATGATGATCACCAACAGATTCCCGAGGATTCCAACGATAGCGACGACGAGTTGGACAATGAGAGACCATTTCCAATCGAGTGCTTGCCATGACCAGAGATGATCAGAAGAAGGCGAGGTTGTCACGAAATCGGATGAAGTCAAGGTTGTCACAAAATCAGCCATAGTTTACTTCGCGTAAGCACAGGACGCTGCAATGCCTACTGAGATAATTTTTACACTGGTCAGCCGTCCAAAAACTTCACCGTCACCTGTTTTCACTGTTGCATATTAGGCCTGCAGTTTTGGTCTTTGGCGCTCAAGGTGCTACCCTGATCATACAGTTTACGTCTAAGTGACACCAATGTTTGCATTCACGTCTGCATGTGTTATTGGTAAAAGTGTCTACTTCTGGGAGTCCAACGCCTTGATAGTTATCATTAACTTTCCAGCTTTATGTAGGAACACTGATCTGCAAAATAAGCAGAACATAATTTAAGAAAAAGATACTGTTATCGTGGGTCTTTTGAAGCGTATATCATGCATGTGACGCATTTTCATTTAAAACATCTTCTTAATGCAAAGAACCTGAACTATGCATTTAGAATACGAGGGCCTTAGAAAGGTTTATATGAAAACATGAGACTTGGTTCTAACGAATGGATAATTGTATAAAGTATTTAAGTTATAGAGAGAAGATAAATGGGGGGGGGGATCAAAATGACAGTGTGTGTATTTCATCGTTTTAAGAGAACGTTTACCAGCTTTTATTTATATTTTGTGACCCTTTTTTATCACATACGACTAGATAATTGAAGTATCAAAATCGTGTTTTATTGATATGCATTTTGTGACCTGTTTTTTTTTCCACGTACGACTTATCAATTTGTCTGTTGTTTTTGAAGAAAATGGAAATATAAATTTTCAAATTTTCAGTTCTTTAATAGTTCTTTAAGAAATACAATTTAAGAAAATAGTATTCCAATCGCGTTCTTCTTCTCTATCAATAGTATTTCATGAATACGAGTTACATTAGGCAAATAATAATAATAATTATACTTGCTTATATAGCGCCTAACACTTACTTTTATTATCAGAAGTCTCTAAGCGCTCTACACTTATGCAGCATAATTACCCTGGCTTTAGCAGTGCAGCTTTTACGCGCGCTGCATTTCAAGGAATAAATATTCCTACCAGGTCCCCATTCACCTCACCTGGGTCGAGTGCAGCAAATTGGGGATGAATTTCTTGCCGAAGGAAATTAACGCCGGGTTGGGATTCGAACCTGCGACCCTCTGATTGAAAGGCGAGAGTCAGAACCACTACACCACGACGCTTCCACAGTAAATTACAATTCGGTCTAAACCCACTTTGGCTAATGTCCATTTGGTCTCATCCCACATGGTCTATTTCGATTTCATCTACGACCAGTTCGCCTAATTACCTTTTGGTCTAAGTACCACTTCGCCTATTTACCCTTTCGTCTAATCCCCATTTCGTCTAATATCCAGTTCGTCTCATGTCAACTTGGTCTATCTCCGCTTGGTCAATTCCAGAAACAAACAGGTAATAGACCAAATATTCAATTGGGCATTATACGAAAACGCAATTAGACCAATTGGCTATAAGACGAATCGGCAATTCGACCAAGTCGTTATTAGACCAACTATAGACCAAGTGGATATAAACCTTCCATTACGGATCATTTGAGTTATTTGACAATATATTATACTTCGATGTCGAGTCGATATATCCTATTCAAGTAGTTCTCTTCAAATTCTAGCTCTTTCAAGAACATTTCGCTGAATAACACTAACAGTTCTTTCAGTTCTCTTCTGGTCACATATTTCCGTAACTTGGTCTTTTCTTTCTTGCAACTCCCTCCTTCCATTTTACCTCAATTTCGATGTTTTAACTCTGACACAAAAGCTAAAAGAAGCCTTATGTCTGTGTTCTATCCGGTCAATTTTAACTCTTTGCAATCATATTCATTTTGTAAATGCAATCAAATGTTCATTTATATTAAATTATACCTATCGAAGCGGGACTATAGGTCATTCAATTAAACGCAAACAGCAAGCGGTTTCGTTTTTAAACATTCAATTTCGTTTTTGAGCGATCACTGTTTACAGGTAATCAATTTCGTTCATGGACGTGAAATTCAAAATTCAAGGAGTCAATTTGATAAAGACGAAGTGGTAATACGACTGCTTATAATGTCAAAATTATTGGCACAATTTGCACTTTGGTTACCGAGTTTTTATTTCAAGCGCTCAAATACGAATTTGAATGCTGATTTTTAATTGCGATCGTATTCCGGACGATTTTGTTGTCAAATTGTTTAAAGGTGACCGGGAGAAAACATGTATAAACATTTATTCGAACCTCTTCCTATACCTCTATACACATCTCATAAGTACATTCTTTTGAAGAAATATATTACCAACGGCTCTTTCAAAAAATAATGCCACATACTTATAAGCTTTCAATATTGTATCCTTATTATTTCATTATTATTTTGTAGATAGATATGTTATTCTCTACATTATTTTTAACGAGTAAAATATCCTCGTTAGTTTACTGTTAATGGTAATCACCATCATTTACTTGCCAATTTAACTATCATCATTGTTCTAATATTATGTAACTCTCCCAAGAGAACTAACTCTTTCTATTAGTTTGCCGAGATCAACAAGCCCACGATAAATTTTCCATATTTGTTTGACCGATGGACACGACCCTAGGGGACAATCGGATATGAATATCCTAATTCGCTGTTAAGGGTATAATTAACATGGGTAATTATCATCATATTACATATAATTTTCGTTACTCATCGGCAAACTATATATTTTCATTAATTTGCCTAAAGAAATATGTACTCATTATTTTATCAAGGGTACCAGACAGCTGACCAAAAAATTGCCATTTTGTCAGACATAAACAATAATTCCAAAGCATATAAATGGGTTTCCGTAACAAAAGGCAACAATTATCGTTAAATTTTCGTGTTATCACTTTAAGACCAACAATTAATTCTCTGGGGCCATACTCATAAAACCTTAATAAGTCTGCTAAGCAACTAAGGTCCATAAGGTTAGGGTTGCTTAGTAGATTTATTAATGTTTAATGAATATGGCCCCTGGAATGTAAATTTTGTTTTGCTATTTTTGTTCCAAACGATCGTATGATTATGAGAGACATTTTTCATAATGAGTATGCTAGACTCCGTACCAGATGGGTATAATTACAACAGTTTATTATAATTATTATTATTATTATTTTCACTGCAATTTTTAGTTTTCTTTTTCCCAGCATGATCATGATTGTGTTGGATGAAGTTTTTTCTGTACGTATTCTATTAAGTAAATTGTAACTGGGAGAGTTACATTAAACAAATAACACATACCGTGCCACTGATTTAAATTAAAATCGACGAGTAACTATTAACATTAGCTTGCGGAGAGTAACTAGCCAACGAGAAAAAAAAAAAAAAACATTATTTTGAACGAAGAAAACTACCCGAGGGGACAGGGAATATACATGTATTATCCTAATTAATGAGCTATTACGTTTAATTGACATGGGTAAGTATTTGTTTAGTCACTCATTAATTCGTTCAGGGTATTAAACAGCTCACAATAAATGCCATATGGCGAATGAATATTCATTTAAAAGCATACGAATCGGTAATTATTCCCACCATGACTTCTTGCTAAAGAATTTTCATGAATTAATTTTGTAATTTCACTGTCAAAACAACAATATTTTGTTGTAATTGAAAATAAATGTTTGCTTATTGCGATTTTTACCCCTTAATTCTACCATAGTTTTGAAAAAATGTTTGTTATATATAGTAAAATTTTAAAATCTAAAGATTAGCATAAAATTTAATTTTCTGTACAAAATGATAAAGAATCAAAATATTCAAATCAGATTATATTTCTTTTTATGCTGTGACCTCTTTTTACCACGTACGACTAACCAATTTAAAATATTGTTGATAACGGTAAAGAAAAGGTATACAACATATTCATAAGAAGAAGTACAAAAAGTAACAAAATATTATTTAAATTCTTTGATTTTTAAAACGATATTATCCATTATTTTACCAAAAGTACCTATCATTGTTTTGGTAATCAGCATTATTATTATGACAAATCTAACTATCATTGCTATAATAGGTATGTAACTCTCCCAAGAGTAATCATTGTTATTAGGTTGCCGGGAGTAACTAAACTGCGAGAGATTTTATTTTGACCGATGGAAGCTACCTCATGCAGGACAGTGTAATATACATGTATTATCCTAATTAATTTGCTATTAAGGTTAATTGACATGGATAATCACCCTCATTATTTCTTTTGAGGAGAGAACACCATCCTCGTTATTTCTCGAAGGGTATCATTATTTCTAAACAGTTTCATAAGATCATTATTACCAAACAGTTTCCAATCAATTATTACGCATGTCCAATAATGATTATTCAATTCGTAAGATTTGTGACAAAGGGTAATTATACTTTTTGTGTTCCCCAAGGCTTTTCAAAAATCAGTTTCGTATCACTGTGAGACAATCAAGTTTCGTATCACTAGCAGACCATCAATAATAAACTAATAAGATGACTTGCAAATAATCGTATATTAAGTGCATTCTGTATTTATATCATTATAGCAAACTGCGCATCATTAGATAAATAAAAAAACACTCGTACTCGTAAAGTCAAGGCTGATATTAGAACTTCCTAATAAAAAGCAATCATTGAGGAAGATATATGGTCATATGTCATGTTGGGGTATAGTAAAAGGGTGGAGGCGTTAGCCGCGTTACATTTTGGAGGAAAAATTATCATATTTTCTCACATAGCATGAAAATGATGTACAGTCATAAGCTGTGCAATAGCTCATATTGTAGATAATTTATCAGGCTACATGTCTGTGAAGTTTCAGCTGTGTTATGTTCATAGTTTTGATACAAAGATAATTTGAGTGCAGTAGGGTAAGGGGGGGGATCCTACGGTGGAGGATCCTACGGTGGAGGCACGTGTTAAAGCATAGGGAATTTCCATTATTGTTACTTTCTTATTCTTTGCTGCGTTATATCTTTGCAGTCAATTGGTCTTATGTGTTGAGTGATATATTATTCTCTTTAGAATTTACCTGGTTTTAGATAAATGTGAAGTAGATTTGATCAGTTAATTAATCAATTAAAACGTACTTAATGCACACATCCTCATAGACAATGCATTGCAGGCATTAAAAAATGCTACATGAAAATTTATAACAATAATTGTGTTTTCGCCATTTTCTTTGCATACATGTAGATACACAATTAAGTGGAAACAAATTATTTGTAATAAAATTTGTATGAGTTGTAATACAAGTATAAAAGACAGGATTTCTGCCATTTTTGCACTATTTTTTCTCCTTTCTTCGACACCCTGCAGCGCGGTCAGAGAAAATAATTTTGTATTACAAGTTTATATTTTTTAAAGCATACGGTCTTATTTACACAATCCAAGAGAATTCATTTCATTTGGGCAAAGATTAAGAAATTATTCGCCTGTGAAATTGTGGAGTTTTTTTAAACCATTTTTTTTTTTAATGTAGCACTCTGTATAGCTTTTATGACACACCCTGTACAGGCACAAAAATATGTTAATCATCTTCCTTTCAATCTCTGCTTTCAATATATATATAGTTTTATACATGTCTGACTTACTACTAGGAAACTACAGATATTTGATTTTGACAATGTACACTTCTATAAAATTTTGGACATGTAACGCATTTCTACCCAACTCATGACATGTAGCCATATACACTGTTCGTCATAAAGGTGGAATACTTTTTTCTGGCTCAAGTGACATTATGTTGCTCCGTTATTAATTTCTTGAATGTGTTTGTCACCGCTTTCACTTTCTGGGATTCTGGCTATATCTTAGACATTCCCTCAACCCTTCCCGGGGATTTTTCTTCAAAAAAGTTTGTTACCCCCAGAAGATGGCCATTTTCGTCATTTTTTCTTATTTTTGGAGCCCTTTTTGTTCACGCGACCCACCAAGGCCCCCTCAGTCCTACCCCAAGAAAACACGTCTGAGGTGGAGATTTGTTATTGTTTTTTAAATTAAATCTAGATTTATGGTTACAGGCTCGACTCTTTTGTCTAGGGGAGGGGTCAAAATTTATTTTGATTGGGGTTCAACATTGATTTTATTCATTTTTACACGAAGGAAATTTCTATTTTCCCAAAATTGTATTGTAAAATCTCAACCAAATATAAATCAAAATAAAATATTATCAATAATGACTATTTACAACCTTGTCATCAAGGCTATACAAAATTTAAGGGGAAAATTATTATATTCACGGGATATAGGGTTGTTTTTCATTTCTTTTGTTTTCAGCATAAAGATGGAATAAAATATTCCGAATTTTCAAAAATCTCATTTTTTACTTCAACCCCTCCCCTAGACAAGAGACCTTAGCCTGTTCCCAGAAATATAGATTTAACTTAAAGAACAATATAAGACATTTCACCTCAGTCGCGGTTCCTGGTGGTAGGACTGAGGGGGGCTTGATTGGCCGGGAAAACAAAAAGGGGCCCCAAAATGAGAAAAAATGACAAATAATGAGCACACCGGTAGTTGTACAAAACTTTTATAGGACAAAAGTCCACGTGAAGGTTGGTAGAAGTCCAAGATATGCCAGCGGTCCCAAAGAGTAAAAGCAGGGACAAACAGTTCAAGAAAGATTAAAGTCAGAGCAAAATCATGTCGTCTTATAGCGGCAAAAAAAAATTCCACCTTTATGACGGACCAGCCGTACATAAAAAATTTACTGCAGGGGAGATTTATGATGATCATTACAAAATAAATCGAGATTCATTGAAGAGAGTGATGAGACCTAATCCATGTTAGCACAGAATAATCCATATTGTCTTGATATAGTTATCATAACACTATGTATCTGTATTTATTTATATTACGTGCTACTCAGTAATTTGGTAAAATTTGATATTTTTTTGTCTCAAATTTGAAGACAGTTACAACCGTGTTCTATTCGAACTCTATTTGAAGTCATAGAATCTACTTATGCTATTAACAAAAAGACTTATTTCATCGCAGATTATCTTACATTCGCTCAACATTCACATTAGTATATCAATTGTATTTAATGCAAACAAGACTAAATTCGCAGTCATTTCACTATGTATAGCTAATTGGCGTGCAAGCGAGTTGTATTTATGTTAAAGTATTATCGTCAAAGTTTTCTTTTAAGAGTGGAAATGTATTGTGTATAAATTTGCTTAAACAGATATATATCTATTATACCATATTCGATAACAGCTAGACTTCGAGGAAGCATGGATAAGTGAGAGATGTGGACATCTTACCCCTTTCCATTCCTGTCCAGTGCAATACTTTATGTACAATTTATTTGCTACATATTTTTCATAGTTTTAATTTCATTCATAATCCTCTTTCATAATCATCTTCTGTAAATGTCTAGACATGTGCCTTGCAAAATCTCTTCATGCTTCATTATTTTCTCTTTATATTATGTTCTTTTCTTTCTTCTTTCTCTTTCACTGTCTTTAAAAAAATTAATATTTTTTGGAATATACTGTGCACATTATCCATCCCCAATGCAATGATTGTTATTTCAAGTGAACTTTTACTGTTGTTATTAACTTTGTTTTCCACATTAGTTTTGTGACCCTTTTTATTCATCATTAATGGTTAGGTAGGAATGGAGTTGGAAGGGAACGGTACAACCCGGTCACCCCCCCCCCCCCACATACACACACACTCAGGGTCAAATGATACGAGCTCGTTCATGATTCTTAAAATACCCAATATCACAGGCTTTTTGAGGAGGGAAGCTGCGTCAAAATTAACAACCCCTCCCCCCCCCATTTATTATTATTATTATTACAGGTTTTTGGAAGCCAGCAAAATTACCCCATTTAAATTTTTTGTTAACATATCAGGCACCATATTCCGATTTCATAAAAGATTAAAAAATACCCCTAATTAAAGATAGGTCGGGAGAAAATGCTAAAAGACCGTATTTCAATGATTTCTCTGGATTTTCCCCCTACCCGAGCCCCTTGAATATACCCCCTCGTATATGCATTTCCGGAGAAATCGGGAACGAGCATACATGTATGGTACCCAGCATGATCAATTTGGATCCTCTTCCCTTTCATCAGAATGGAATTATACAAAGACCTGGCTGGACTTGTTTCAGCTGTACATGTAGCTACTCGTAGCATGAATTCGAATGAACACATGCTAATTTGTAATAACCACTGGTGAATTTGAATGTCAAAACAAAACGCAAATTCTCTTTGACGCGAAATTGATTTCACCTTCTGACATTTTTGGGTTTGATCGATTCTTTTATGTAGCGAAAGTAAAAGAGATGATATTAACATTGTCTTTATCAAATTGAAGCAAGGGGTTACGGGAACATTCATTTAGATTGAAATTGAATGAATTATCGTGAAACTTACTGAATGGAGGAGGAGAGAAAACCTATATTTGTCACCCAAATATTGTCTGCGACATTTCATTTGAGCATTAAATAAAAAAAATATTGTTTCGATTCTCTCAATGGCAACCCTAGGCTAAATACAACGAATAATTGGGAAAACTCATAATACATTTTGTTGATTCAAAACAAAGATAATAAATGTACATGCTTCATTTTCTTTTACTGACATGTAATCTCTGTCTTTTTTTAATTTTATAAATCTTATATAGTTGCACCCGAAAATGCGATCTGAGACATTTATGAAAATCCAGTAAAAAAAAATCATTATGGCCTTGATATAAATTTGATCAACTTTGCTTATTGTGACTAATTGTAAATATGGTTTTGTTTTGAGAATGTACCCATAATAACATTCAGAACGCCCTTCCCCTAAACAAAAACAAAAACAAAGAAAGGAAAGGAAAATAGATAACTGGAAAAAAACAAACAAACAAACAAACAAAAACAAAACGCAATACTTTTTGATTAACTGATTGACTATCAAACTTTTTAATTTTATTTAAAAAAAAAAATAAAAAAATGTAATAGACAATTCCCAAAGCAACGAAGGGCAATCAGTATTACCATCAGATTCAAATCTTGATAAACTGTAATTGTTTAAAATAAAATTCAGAATGCACTACTACTTCTAGTATTGTGCCTAAAACTGCCAATATTGATAGTTTTAGTTAAATCCACTCTTTGGGTAGATGGAAATGGATTCAAAACTTAATGATCTCCACTAACCTTATAAGAGATTGGATGGAACTTAATTTAATATATTAGACATCATCAAGGAAAGGTACATGGCATTTTGTCAGCATTGCAGAAGCAGTACACAAGTATTGTACACATCTAGATACCGGGCTATTGTGATTTTTAAAGAATTTAATATATATCACCAACAATTTTACCAATAATAAGAAAGATTTAATGATCCCATAACCTTATAACAAAGTGAATGGTAATTAATTGAATATTTTTTACACCAAAATATTTTGTCAGCATTAAAGAAGTAGTGCCGTACGCAAATATCATGTATTGTATAACAATACCGGGCTATTATGATTTTAAAAAATAACGTAACATCAAAAAAAAATTACCAATAATGTGAAAAAGATGTAGTGATCCCCAATAACCAAATAACTGAGTGGATATTTTGTCAGAATTAAAGAAGGAATACATTAATATTATGTATTGTACACCTCTACGTACTATGAATGAATTCATGATTACTACAATTAAAACAAATTAACATAACATCATCAATTTTACCAATAATAAGAAAAACTTACCTTCTTCCAGTTCTTCAGATGGGTCTTGTCTCCGCTTCTCACTTCCAGAGAGTAGAAAGGATGGGTAGCTAAATTTCACGGCGTGTTTTTACTTCCACCACTCCGACTAGTGATTTATATAGGGAGCTTAAATTGGATGATAATGCGCAACGTCTTACAAATGAGATGCACGCATTTCGTCATAAGTCCCGATGGAATTATATAATATTAGAAATCGGATTGATGGATGGTGATTGGTGGATCGTTACTACAAAGAACAAGTGAATTTGTTCATACGATGCTTTGCAAACGATCGTGAGATTATCAGCTATACTATACGTTTCTCATAATGAGGCATTATATCCGCATCGGACTTAATTTTTCTCATTATGCAACATCACTTCTCAACGGTTTTTTGTTTTGTTTTTGTTTTTTGTTGTTTTGCACTTCAAGTTTTAGTTGCTTTTGCCCTGCGTAAGATGATAAGTATTTCTGCTCATATTCTAACTGAATTTCAATCTCATTTTAGCGCTGGTACAGGCATGGTCACATAAAATAAATAAGCTGTGCAAGCCGCAGCTGATTTAAAGTGGAAGCGAAGATTAACCTATATTTTGGACTTCCCAGAGAGTGATTTTTTTTATTATTATTTGATGTTTGCGGGGAAAATATAATGGATACATGTTGCTATTATCGCTTGATTTAAATAGCTTTTCAAAGTTAAACTCTACATTAACTCTGTCCGTTTTTTTTTTCTTCCTTTGTATCAACCACATCACGGTACAATGTGTGTATATATCAGTATGACTCAAAGCTGAACTTTGCTATTAGTTAATGGTGGTGTCACAATTGCCATTAGACTGGTTGAAACTGGTTTAAGACTAGTTTCAGAAGAGGTTTTAGACTAGTTTGCGACGGGTTTGCGGCTAGACACGGATACGTCCCGGAGACGTCTCATTAGACTCCACGACGTCTCATGAGTCGCGGCAAAATCGAACATGCTCATATCTATATAGGATTTCTGCCCCCGTCTCGGAGATATCTTGGAGACGTATGCGAGAATCGAAAACGTCTCAGAGACGTCTTCGAAACAGAAAATCTCATAGATATGGACACATTCAATTTTTTCGCGACCCATGAGACGTCGCGGACACTGATGAGACACTTCTCAGACGTCTCCGCTACTAGTCTCAAATCAATCTCTTGGCAAGTTGGATACCACAATTAGATAACGACCCCCCCCCCCTCACCTTCTCATTCAAATACTCATCTCATGTATATACGCTCTTGCTTAAGGCCGTGTGTCATTGAAATTGGGTGCAAAATGCGTTACATTCCAAACATTTGTAGAAATGAACATTGTCACAAACAAATATATCTAGTTTCTTAATGGTTAGTAAAACATGTATAAAAGTAATACATGTATTGAAAGCTGAGATGGCAAGGAAGAGATTAACATATTATTTTGGCCTGTACATGGTGTGCCATTAAAGCTTAAAGGTGTTAACAAGAAAAAATGGTTTAAAATGTTCATAAATTCAAGGGCAAGCTAATTTCTTATTGTTTGCATTAAATGAAATAAATCAACTTAGACTTGATTATAAGACCTATGCTTCTAAAAAAATAAACTATGTAACAAAAATGTTTCTTTCTAACCGCGCTAACAGAGTGTATAAAAGAGAAAAAATTGTTTAAAACTGGCAGAGTCTTGTCTTTTACATTTAAATTACACACTTCAAAAAGTTTATGCTAAAAATAGTTCCACTCAATTGTGTATCTACGTACATGCAAAGAAAATGGGTGAAAAAACACAATTATTGCTATAAAATGGCATGTTATGCAATTTTTGATGCCGTCAATGCATTGTCTATGAGCCGTGCATGCATGAAGTTTGTTTTAATTGTTAATTAATTTGATTACGTGACTTTTGAAAAATCTCTACTTCACATTTATTTAAAACCAGATAAATTCGCAAGAGAAATGATATATCACTCACCTATCGAACGATTGGATACATATATACGCAACAAAGAATAAGAAAGTAGCAAAAATAGGAATTCCTATGCTATAACACAGCCTCCACGTAGGATCCTCCACCGTAGGATCCTCCCCCCCCCCCCCCCGCCCC
Source organism: Paracentrotus lividus (assembly GCA_940671915.1). NCBI lineage: Eukaryota > Metazoa > Echinodermata > Echinoidea > Camarodonta > Echinidae > Paracentrotus > Paracentrotus lividus. The sequence continues at coordinate 26,013,568 of CALNVZ010002974.1, read as the reverse complement.
CCCCCCCCCCCCCCCCCCCCCCCCCCCCCCCCCCCCCCCCCCCCCCCCCCCCCCCCCCCCCCCCCCCGCCCCCCCCCCCCCCCCCCCCCTCGTTCACCGCCTCCCCCCCCCGACCCGTCCCCCCCCCACCTCGACAGCCCCCGCCTTACCACCCGCCCCCCCCCCCCCCCCCCCCCCCCCCCCCCCCCCCCCCCCCCCCCCCCCCCCCCCCCCCCCCCCCCCCCCCCCCCCCCCCCCCCCCCTCCCCCCCCCCCCCCCCCCCCCCCTCCCCCCCCCCCCCCCCCCCCCCCCCCTCCCCCCCCCCCCCGCCCCCCCCGCCCCCCGCCCCCCCCCCCCCCCCCCCCCCCCCCCCCTCCCCCCCCGCCCCCCCCCCCCCCCCCCCCCCCCCCCCCCCCCCCCCCCCCCCCCCCCCCACCCCCCCCCCCCCCCCCCCCCCCCCCCCCCCCCCCCCCCCCCCCCCCCCCCCCCCCCCCCCCCCCCCCCCCCCCCCCCCCCCCCCCCCCCCCCCCCCCCCCCCCCCCCCCCCCCCCCCCCCCCCCCCCCCCCCCCCCACCCCCCCCCCCCCCCCCCCCCCCCCCCCCCCCCCCCCCCCCCCCCCCCCCCCCCCCCCCCCCCCCCCCCCCCCCCCCCCGTCCCTACTTACCGTCCACTCAAATTATCCTGTGTATTAAAACTATGAAGCCAGTGACAAAGCTGCAAACTTCACAGACATGTAGCCTGATAAATTAATCTACAATTTGAGACATTGTACAATGCTCATGTTGTACTTTGTTTTCATGCTATGCGAAAAAATGTGAAAATTTTTCCTCCAAAATGTAACGCCTCCACCCTTTTACTATACCCCAATATATGACACATGACCTTAATACATTGAAAAAGCTGACAACTGTGATAAAGTAACGGTCTGCTTAAAATGTCACAGTGCATTATTATGATTATTCATTCCAACAATAAAAGTAAGTTTTTAATGTATTAATGTTTTGAGTTAATGTTCCCTACTGGTTTTGACCTCACTTTTTTGTTCTGCTTGTTAGTGTAATAAGTAAGGGAAAACAGAAATGTGAAGAAGGATATAGAGAAAGAAAGAGAAAGGGTGGATTAATGAAGACAGGTGCAGATAACAAAGAGAGAAAGATAGAAACAAATACAGAGAGAGAGAGAGAGAGAGAGAGAGGGGGGTGGGGAGGGAGGGGTGGGGGATAAAGAGAGTGAAAAGAAACAAATTAGACCAACAAATTTATGTATAAACAAGTTATACATGAGGGTTGGAGTGGATGGAATGGATTATCTGTTAATATTTTGATGATTAAAAAAGGGGGAAAATAAGATTTTGCCAACAACAATCTGTCAATCTATAAACAATAATAACACATGCCTAAAATGTAACAGAGAAAATCCCTATACTTTATTTAGACGTGCTCTGATTTCTAAAAACATCATCTATCCGATGATGTCGTTGATACTAAATATTCATGATTTCTTGATTACGGAACAAAGCAAAGTGTCAACTGAATTTCATGGAAAGGCTTCAAAGCGTGACCTAAATTGCTTTAGGATGCTATTGGCTTCCTCTTTCACGAATGTCATTGAAAAGCTTTTAGGACTTTGTTTCCGAAAACTGAAAGCGACACATGTTCATTCGCATCACGTTTTTCTCTAATTTATATTTGGTGTCAATAATTCATATGACAATGCCATACTAACCTTATGGTATTGCAAAATTACGTAATATTTCGGTTTTCAAAATAATGCACTACACGCTTCATGGATTTTACATGTCATTTTTCACGAATGTCATTGAATTTGAAAAATATATATATTTTATTTCACTGAATTTATTATTCATAGTGATGTCCGGATCTCCATTTTTTTTTTTTTTTCTTTTTTTGTTGATATGACGTTCATACCAAACTTGATAAGGAAGCATAATTTTCTTGTATTTCTTGTATACTTATTAACTTGGATTTCAAAAACAACTTTTTCATTCCTCTTATTTCTATCCTCTGGACTATTTTTTATATTTATCGTTATAAGTTTAAGTTCCGTTTCATTTTTTATTTTTTTTAATCTGAACTCTGATAGAGAGAGAAAAAAAAGCACTGTACCAGTGTGAACGGATATGTGTCAGGGAGTTGAAAAGCTATCAATTACCTAGGATTAAAAGAATACCCTACCACGCGTATGTACACGAGGTTTAAGCTGTCATTTGTAAATTACGCAGAAGTATATATATATTCCTAATATGCCTCTTTCTACTTCGTACAGATTTTTTTTTTTTTACAATTGTTTCTCATGCAGGGATATTAATTATTAAAGGCTTTCCACTAAAACACGTTAATCTAGAAATAAAAAAATATATGTCTATGTCACATTTTCCGTTCACGGACGTGTGTAATTCAAGGTATATTCATCAAGAAACGTGATTATATCTGTTGATGAATTATTATATTCGTAAAACAACCAAATTTATACGTGCATGCTTTAAAAAAAGAACAATTTTATTATGAAAACGCCATTGTTAATGTGAGTTCCGAAGGCATCCGACTTATTTTCAAGGCCGTTCGTGTTTTGTTTATCCATTCCCAAGTTAATAGACACGTTATTAATAAAGTCCCCATCTTATGTTGCCAGACCCACATCCACGCTGTAAAAAAAATAATACAGCAAACTGATGTCAGCAGAGTCGCCATTCAAAAATGTAATTTAAAATAACAGTTTTGCTGTAAATTTCTCCTCTAATAATTAATGAAAGAGAAGAAAATAAATCATTAGAGTTCTATAGTTTACACAGTTGGTTAAAACGGGAAAAAAGTGTTACTCCTGATGTATATTTTGTATTTCTCATGTAATTATTTGCAGGAGAAATTTACAACAAAACTATTTTTTTATAATACATTTTTTATGGCGACTCTGCTGACAGCAGATTTGCTGTAAAAATACAAATATTTTTTACAGTGCACGCCCTATTATGGTAATGAATAACAACAGTTAAATATGTGGAATATAAATTAATAACCGTTATAATATTCAAAACAATTGGCAAATATTGTATTTTCTTCTGTACATTAGAATAATCAATTTAATAAAAGCAATTCTTCGGGGGGGGGGTGGTACGCGAACAACAGGTTTCTTTTTTCTTTTTTTTTTTCAGAAGCTTGTATCTCTATCGTATACGCAGGCGCAGATCTACGATATCCGAATTGAATGCATTTCTCGGGCCAAATGTCTGGGGACAATAGCAGCTCTATTATGTTTACGCATTATGTTTACGCATGGGCCCGATACTTTCATTATATGACGTCGGGCTGCGTCCGCTGCTGTATACGATCATATCACAGACAAGATATTGCAGTGTACCGACAATCTTTAAGAAATCACCAGAGCGAAAAAAAACCATGAAATCGATGAACAGATAATGTTTTGAAAATGTCAAGATGAATTTCAAGATATTAATAAGGAAATAAAACTGTCCAATCGAGGTTAATGTTCACGAGCTTTAGCTTTCTTGAGAACATATTCCTGATTTACAAGATACTTACACCAACTTTCTAGAAGTAAAGTGTAAAAGTACTGCAATTTAAAGCACTTAGCTATTAAGCAGAACATTTGGAGTCGATAAAATTGTGGGTGATAGGATATAGGTCTTTAGGGATAGTGGATAATGGCCGATCTAGCTAAATATATTTATAACCCACATTATGTGAAGGGATTAGATACATGACCAAACGAGGAAATAATGGATAATTAATGCATGACGTCAAACTGGTCATATTGGCATCCAGCTCCCAAGTAGAGTATCAGTCACAGAACGGTATCAGTTTGTAATCTATATCTGTGTCAAATAAAATGGTACAAGTGAAAAGTATGAAGATTGATCATAACCTGGTATTGTTTGGTATTTTCATGAAGCAGGAAAATCAGACTTTCTTCTGGAATTTTTTTCATCACATTTGGTGCTGTAATTTTTGAGATATGACTAAATTTCTACAATCCATTTTTCACACGCCGTCCCATACCTGTGTGTAGGATTAGCACAAAGGCCATGAATTTAGCACTCCAAAACAATAGAAGTGCGCAATTTCGATTTGTTCCTCGTCGCACAAAGTTTAGCATAACTTTTGTTCTACGAAAGCAAATTATACAGAACAAAACGCATCAGCAAGGAAAATCTTTTGGCTTTAATTTGAAACCACATAGACACATCATTTGAAAAGATTTCGCACCGTAATTATTCTCTCCCCCCCCCACCGACTTGTAACCTCTTTTTTTTTTTTTTTTTTGACAAAGACTGTACTAGTCGCATTTGACCCCCAAAAAGGGATCGATGCTTGGTCATTAAATTTACCATGGATACTACTAGAACCCATGAATTTACCGAGTGAGTTATAAAAAACTTAAGTAAACCAATTTATGAACCCCAAATTATGATACATATTACCCCATTCACAGTGGCCTCAAACACCGCTACAGTCGCGGGACTGTCTAGTCCACCCCCTGGACTGTAGTTCATTATTTCACTGGTATTACCATACATACGCACACACGGCGCGTACGTACCCACATAACGTACACGCACACGCAGAATATCACTTTTTCGAGAAAGTGAATTCGTGGGGACATGGATATATAAGAGAGATGCAGGCACGTAACTAGGATTTTTACGGGAGGGTTCGAAATCTGCAAAAGTGGACCAAAAGGTACATCAAAATTTTTTCACGTCACGCTGGCCGAAGCATAAGCGGGGGGGGGGGGGTAGGTGTTCAAAAATTTCTGCCTTCTGCCCTCAAGAGTACCATATATTAGCTATAGGGTAGGCTAAGATCGGCCCCAAAGAAATTGATAAGCAACAAAAAAAATTATCCATCTTTTTTTTTTTTTTGGGTAAAGCGGACCTCTGGTCGCCAGCGGGGGGGGGTTCGTTCGAACCCCCCGAACCCCCCTGGTTACGGGCCTGGAGATGGTGGGACAAGTGAATTCGTTGGGTGAAAGTGAATTTAGGAATCGCGCGCAGCGGACTAGCGTAGATCGGAAAGGCAAGGGGCATCATATTATATCGTCCAGGACGTGGACTAGGGACTGTCCTGCGACTGTAGCGGTGTTGCCCTCAGTGTGAATGCTCGGACCCGCTATAAACTATCCCGGGATAACCTCGCCCCGTTATAACACCGCGATAAACTATCGCGCTCAAACGTGTACCGGTAGGCTAACTTCTCCCGCATCCATCTTCTGGTACCATTTTTATGTGGTATGTCTTTATACTTGGATGAACACGGTGCATTATTTGCGAACATATAAATTTTGTGCAAAAGTGGGGGTAAAATCAAAACAACAAAAGAAGATGCGAGAAGAGTTACTCTTTCAGACTAGTGTAGGCCCTATAATAATTTGGGGTTTATAAATTGTTTTTCTTTTTATTGACATATTTCTAGGTGTTTAGTTTTTCCTGACTCACTCGGTATATCTATATATAGATTTTAAACCTGCTCAAAGAAGGGATTGCGTATCTTGTTTTCATCATCTGCAAGTTTCTTCTTTCTTTAACCTGGGAAATGTATTATTTACTTTGGCCATCGTAATTAATTAATTTCCATTTCCAAAAGATATAAAAATATTAATGAAAAAACGTTCAAAGACTTTTTTCTTGCTGAAGATAGCTTCAAATGCTTATCATTTTATAAGCAACCAAATAGGATGTGGCATAATTTTTATGTTACTATATGTTTTATAACATATTCGACTAATGTTAATTTTTTTCTTCAATTAAACACAAACAGAGATCCAGGAGAAAATAAATCACTTTCAAATATATCTATCTTTTAATGTCACCCTCAAGGTTGCAATATATTACTATAAAAATAAGTTTAGTTTGACTAAACTAGACAACTTAAACTGTCTTGAAAACTTTATACGTTTCTTCTTTATAACATACACCTTAGTAGTTTTAAGATCTCCTTTTCCCATGCAATTGCACTTGAATATTGTATAACTTCACAATGCAGTACTCTGTTCATTTAAAATGCTTGAATCTATGAACAATTTTCGAAACTCTGTCATAAAGTAATATTTTTTCTTCAAATATTCCAAGGTAAATCATGCAAAATTAATAACAAGAATCAAGACAAGACAAATCTTTTTTAAAAATTCCAAATTAGGTTTTATAAAAAAAAAAAAATAATAATAAAAAGACAATAGATTAGTGTCAGGCGGTTACTACATATTTATCATCGAGTTCAGAGCTAAATGAGATTTAAAACAATTTCGGAATAAGACATTGAAACAATTTTGATATACTTTTGCATATTATGTCTATGAGATAACGAAACTTAAAGGGAATTTGTAACTTTGTAAAGACTTGCAAAAATCTGAACTGTGCATGGGGTCCTACATGATGTCAGCGAATGTAAATAGTGTTTTTCAATTCAAGTATACCCAGGTACATTTATTATACAGCCATTTTCATTACAAAATTATAGATTAAAGAACCTTTACATTTTCGGCTGTTTACGTTCATTCTTCTGACATTACTAAAATGATACCACACAAGCATGATAAATCAACTATTTGTTAAATCCTGCCTCCAAGAAGTTACTCAATCCCTTTAATTACCCAGGGGCTTGGTCAAACCAGAGGCGGCGGAACGAATTTGAAAGTGGGGGTCACAGTGGAAAAGAGGCACTTTTTCTGAAGGAAGGTGCAATTTCACTGAAAAAGAGCAAAATTTCTGGAATAGGGAGGGGCTTGGTAGAAATTTACATATTTATTTACTAGTATGCTGTTCAGCATCTTTAACCGTTATGTTAGTAATGCAAAAAGTAATGCGAGCGGAAAATTTTGAGCTAAAAAAATAGGAGTTAATTGTGCATTATTATCATATATAATTTTAAGCTAAAGATATTTAAGTTTTTGGTGGATAAATTGGATATAGGAGCGCCAGAAAAATGAAAAAGGAGACCTATTTTTGCTGTGAAGGTTTTGTGGGCTGCAGGCACACCAAGTCACCCCCCCCCCCCACCCCTGGCAGCACAACTAAACTAATGCTTCTGATTTCTGACAAAACCCCCTCACAAGATTTGTATCCAACTTTGTCATAAATCGGCGAGGTCGCAAAGCGACCGAGCTGGAATTTTTTTTTTCATTTTAAGACATAAAAAGTGTCCCCTTTTTAAAGAAAAGTGTAAATTTTGAAGTTCAAGCAACATTTAAAGGTTTATAACGCACCGAAAGCAAAGTGCGACATAATTGCCCCCACGATAATGTTAAGTACCGATTGCAAATAGATTTATCCGTTTTAAATTATTTTTAAAACATTAGCGCTAGAAAGGGCATTAAAAAACTATGTTTGAGGGATGTAGCCCAAAGCCCCTCCATCATTTATAGGCCAATACTTCTGACAACACTCTTTCACAATAATTGCTTCCGGCAGAAGGGGGTGATCGGTTTCATGCATATTGCTTTTCATTCTTTTTTATTATTTTTATTAATGCGAGGTCGAGTAGTGTCTGAGCGGAAAATTTTGGGTTTAGAAAAAGAAATTGTGAAGACAAAAAGGGCACTTCTTAGTACCAAGAGTGCCCCTTTTTAAAAAGAAATTGTTCATGGGACATTAAAGAAGTCTAAAAAGTATCTTTTATAGTATAAAAAAGGCCCTTTTCAGCTTTAAAAAAGCGGCACTTTTTAGTACCAAAAAGGGACACTTTTAGGGTGGAAGAAAAAGTGGGGGCACTGTGCCCCCTGCCCCTCGGTTCTGTCGCCTCTGGGTCTAACCCACCCTTCTATGTTGTCAAAATCTAATTAGTAGATGGAATGAATATTCATTCAATAGAAAGAATGTAATAAACGTCATGCTTTGAATCCAACTGATAACAATTTATTTCTTGAATTTTCGAAACACCTGTTTCTTTACCAAGAGAAGACACAAAGTGTCTTCAAAGTGTCAAAAAGTGTCTTCACTTGAAAACGAAACAGGTGTTTCGAAAATTCGAAAAATACACTGTTCGTCATAAAGGTGGAATATTTTTTTCTAACTCCAGCGACATTATGTTGCTCGGGCTTTAATTTCTTGAATGTGTTCGTCCCTGCCGTCTATCTTCGGGATCCTGGCTATATCTTGGACGTTCCCTCAACCTTTCCCGGGGATTTTTCTTCGAAAAAGGTTTGTCACCCCCAAGATGGCAATGTTTGTCTTTTTTTTTTCCTTCTTATTTTGGGGGCCCTTTTTGTTTATGCGACCCATCAAGACCCCCTCAGTTCTATCACAAGAAAACACGTCTGAGGTGTAGAGTTGTCATTGTTCTTTAAGTTAAATCTAGTTTTATGGTTACAGGCTAGATTCTTTTGTCTAGGGGATGGGCCAAAATTTATTTTGATTGGGGTTCAACATTGATTTGTTCATTTTTACTATTTTTTTCAAAATTTACATAGATCAATATAAAATATTATCTATAGTCACCATTTACAACCTTGTCATCAAAGTTTAAAAAGAATTAGGGCAAAATGCCAACAATTAAGGGTTAAAGGTTTTTTTTTTTTATTTATTTTGATTTAAAAAAAATATTAAAAAACAACCCTGTGGAGGGTTGGAAGAATGTTCATGATATAGCCAGGATCCCGAAAACTAAAAGCAGATACAAACAAATTCAAGAAATTAAAGCCGGAGCAAAATCGTGTTGCTAGAGCGCCAAAAAAGATATTCCACCTTTATGACGGACAGTGTAAATTGTTATCAGTTGGATTCAAAGCACGATGTTTATTACATTCTTTCTATTGTGTATAGCAATCCAACAAGTAGAATTGTCTGTTACTATATACATGTATATATATATATATATATATATATATATATATATATATATATATACAGTGGTGGCCAAAATTATTAGAACACCAAGCATATTTAAATGATTTTAGTAATTTTCATTCAGTTGACCATTTAAATACCTATAAAATGGTTGGAATGTCTCCGAATATCATCATTATGCTTTAAAAACTAAATAACAAAGCCATGCGTTGGGAACTCGCCCCCAGGTCGCCCTTTTTTATGTTGCACCATCGATTGAAAAAGCTAAAAAATCTTGCCCCTTTAAGGATCAAAGTGTCATAACGTTAAGCATTTTAAGCCTCTCCCTACAAAAGTATATATATTCTGAAAGAAAATTTCCTGAGGATGTCAAAAATGGCATTCATAACAACACAGGGTGAAATAGTTACATCTTATATGGGGATTTTAAAATTATTTTTGAAGGGCCCCAAATTTTTAATTCAGTGCCCCTATTTAAGTCCCCCGTTCCAATGACCTTTAATATTTCAACATATTTGAATTGCTCATGGAATTTCCTTTTCAAAAATATACATTTACGAGGAGTGTCTTCATTTAATGAAAAAAAAATAGTCTTAACCTTCAATGGGCATGGTTATTTCGGTCATCTCACCACCAAGGGTCGGGGCGAATCCACCCACCCCATTTGACCAATTTTCTGAAACTTAGCATGTATTTGAGGTATATTAGAATAAATAAGCCTGCTAAGTTTCATACTTCTACCTCAAATACTTTTTGAGCAATCCTATTATATAATTGGCATTTTACTTTTTTGCAGTTGGACTACATGTTTCATACACAAGTCTATGGGGAAACCGAAAGCGCATAGCGCAACTGTTTTTAATGTTGCGCATTACCAGATGGTCGAAACTATATAAATTTGGTGTCTACATTATACGTAAGACCCTATGTTAAAAAGTCATGAAAGTTCATGGCACACAAAAGATATCTTTAATCTGATTTCGGCAAATGAACTAGGGCATTGATAATCCCATAGACTTTGTGTAGGTTCACGGTTGTTCTAATAATTTTGGCCACCACTGTATATTATATATATATTACACACATATATATATATATATATATATATATATATATATTATATTATATATATATTTTTATTTTTTTTTTTATTTTTTTTTTTATTATTTTTTTTTTTAGTGCAAATCAAAGAAGTAATAATTTTTTTAAGAATATGGATGTTTAATCTTGTTATGATTTCTTATAGGCCCTACTACATGGCAAATACAACCTACTCATTTGGAATTGTAAAGCGCTATTAAATAATGATGACACTGAAATGATCATGCTTGAAATCCCCCCCCACAAAAAAAAAACAAACAAAACACCAAAAAAAAAACACACACACACAAAAAATTATATATATATAATATTATATATGTACCTATTTTCGTCCTTAAGGCGAATTTCTTTGTTTCCTCCTTTTATATCGCCCCAATTAACCCTAGCCCTAACCCTATAGAATTGGCGTTAAGGGGAATTATTCGCCTATAGAAAGTCGCTAAGGGGAATGCTGACTGAAATAAAGCTATTCTTCTCAGTTCCCCTTAAAGCTAATCTAGTGTTGTAGTCACGAGATAAATTGTGGAAGAAACTGTCTGAAAGTGATGGGAAGGTTGAATAACAATGCACCTAAGAATTGTTTATTGATGGGAGGTTTTTGAACCAAGAAAATTATAAGAAATTTACCAAATTTCTCTAAGAGGAACATGCACTGCACACAAAAATGCATGTATGGGACTACATGAACATGTGCTCACATGTGCGGGACCGCACATATCAGCTTTTATGTCATATTAATCCACTATGAGGGCATTTAAAGATCAATCCTTTTCAGTGGAACTTTGTACTATAAAATACTTCCTAAATACCTTGAAAATAATTTGAAAGCTCACAATTATTTTGTTGACCCATGGTTCACCTCTCCCACTACACTAGATTCTCTTTAAGGCCCGTTTTAGTAAGATATATATATATATATATATATATATATATATATATATAAATATTAATAATAATGAAATAATAACCCAAAGAAACAAAGAAGTTTTAAGTTATAAAACAGTGGAATTAAACTACATGTAATTTAGCCGTAGACTAGTGGAACAATAAAAAGAAAATTCTACTTGCTGTTCATAAGAGAGTGATATGTTTTAAATTAACCATCAGGAGTTCAGAGAAAAAAAATAACTACATTGATTAAAACAATTGGTATATTAAATGTTGATAAAATACAATACTCAGTTTTGTCTTGAACTCCTGTACATCTTCATTGAAGTATAACTGAGATTATTGTAGAAGAGAAGTCTGTGATATCATCGATTGGAATCCGTGTTATCCTCGCTAGATGATCACTGATCTGCATTGAAAGGAGGATCCAAAACAAAATGTGAGGGACAATGCATCACATTAGCTTCCGGAAGTACAGTCTGCGGTTTATTATATCAAGGTGCTCGGCACAAAACTAATTACCTCATTATAACCAAAAAAAAATTGAATTAAACACATAGGCACATAGACAGATGTGAAGGGTTAATTGCCACTTGATATGAACCCACTTTGACTCATGCCCGTTTAGTCTCATCCCACATGGTCTAATTCCATTTCATCTGCAACCATTTTGTCTAATGACCTATTTGGTCTCATAATCACTTTGTGTATTTACCATTTTGTCTAATTCCTATTCTGTCTAATGCCCGTTTTGTATAATGTCCACTTGGTCTACATAACTTAGTAAATACCCTGTAAAAAGCTGTTAATATAGACCAAATATTCTTTTGGGAATCAGACATAAATGCAATTAGACAATTTAGTTATTAGACCAATTGGCAATTAGACCAAGTAGTCATTAGACGAAGGGAGAATTATATTATACAAGAATTAATTAGACCAAGGGTGTATTAGACCCAGCAGACATTAGACCTAATGGCCCAGATTCACAAAGGTGGATTCTGCAAAATCCATGGTTTCAACCCTGGGTTTTACCTAGGGTTGGACCTAGGATTTTGGTATTCACAAAGGTGGACTCGACTGAATCCACAGATCCACAACGTCATAATATGTCATAATTTGGGTCTACTGTTGGTGAATCATAAACTGGTGGATCCGTGGAGCTGTCGATTAAAAAACCCACGGATCCGTGGATCCGTGGGTTTGCAGAATCCTCCTTTGTGAATTTGGGCCATTAAGTCTAGATTTTAGCCATGTAGTATTAGACAATCAGAGAATAGGATCAATTGCTGTTAGACCAGTGGCGGATCAAGGTGGGGGCACATTGACAGGGACGTGCCCCCCCCCCCCCCCAAAAAAAAAAAATATCTGAAAACCATTCATTGGCTGTACATATACATGTTAAAATCTGAACATTTTGGCACCCCCCCCCTTTCTAAAATCCTGGATACGCCAATGTGTTAAACTAAGTGGATATAAAACATTGTAACCATTTTAACATGATTTTTGTGCATACAGTCTGCAAAACTTAATAAAAGTGAGTAAAGTGAGAATATACCATTTGTGATTAATTAATAGCAATTTAAATTCTACAGGGGGGACTGATTGATATTAATTTTCTTTTCAAACTACATACTTATTAGCTTAACAAATATCCATACAGTATTCTTATACAATAAAATCTCAAGAATTGATGCATATGGGAAAGAGGAAATGAAAATTAGTCCCTCAAATAAAAAAATTTACACAGTAATTTGATTTTGAAAGAGTATGAGGTAAATCTGTCATTAGGCAATTCCACTGTTGCCTTGGACTCATTCAACATAACAGAGAGTTGTTTTTGGAAAATTATGTTTACTTTTATTTATGTGAATAGTACCCTAACATATGATTAATTTTCCACCTTCATTGACGTACTATAATATTAGACAATCTCAGAAATTACTTGTGAAAATCAATACTGGGACATTTTCGTGGATGTAAAGACTGGGGAGACCTTGACCACTGAACGAATGACAGCGCCAAAATTCGGCACAGGTTCCTAGAATCATAGTCAATATATATTGTAAGCTCCACTTATTAAATACAAAGTAATTACATGTACATGCATATATTTTTGCGAAAAAACATTTTTTGCACGTTAAACATCTAATTTAACCACTTGACTGCGGCATGGTGCTAATATACCCGACAGACAAAGCTCAGACAATAGCATGATCACGTAATATTACGTGGTCCGTGCACAGTGTACAAGCGCCAAGCACGTAGTATTATGTGGTCCACAGCCAAGTGGTTAACTTGGTATTATTTGACAGAAGGCTTCTTTCTTACTTTAAAAATATGTTTTTATAAAAATTAAAAAAAATTGCAAAATTCTTTTTTTTTCTTTTTTTTTTTCATGAATATCTTCTAATGGATTTTTTTCCCCTTTTTTCTAACCTTTTGATTTTTAATTTTCATTTAAACTAATAATGCACCAACCCTGGATATTTTTTTTTCTTCATATACATTTTACTAAGTATGTCTTAATAATGAAAATTCAGAGAGAACTTGAGGCTATGTGGCCTATTTGACTAGATCTTGAGGTAATATAACTCCAATCTCTCTTTGATTTTCATTGTTATAATCATCCAATTATGTAATTATATAATTCCATTAATTCTGTTGACCTACCATTTGGGTTGATTTCATGTCTGTGAAGTATGCCGCAGCTCCTATTGTGGCTGTTGCCAGAAGCATCATATCATTTTCAACTGGAGCAAATTTGGACCTGGAATAGTGAAAAGAATTGATTAAGCAACCTTGTGGAATTACTTTCTTAGATGATACTGAAGTTTAGAGACTGTGGCAGATTTAGACAGGTCACACACAAATACAATTTTAGGGGGCTATTTGTTGTGCACAATGGAGTGCCCCTCCTAACTGTTGTGTCTAATCCGGTCAGATCCGCCATTTAACACAATAAAAGCCTTAAAAATCCAAGTACAATGTCCATTATAAGCCAATTTAACCTAAACATTTTTCAAGACTGGAATATGTTTTCGATTCCATCAAAAGTTTCATAAGTGAATATTTATTCATACTTCAAATACATCTTTAAAAACACCCAGTATAGTTTAATTACGCGGCGTTCAGTGATTATATACCGGATGATCAGCCTTGGCTAGTTTTTCATCCACGAATTGACTGGAAAATTAGCAGCAAGCAGGAAAAGGGAAGCAAATTAAGGTATTACATTTTGGTAAACCGCCTTAATGTATGAATGTAAGAATGATAAAGGAGAAACTTGAAATAATAATTACATCAGCAGGTGTCTTTCTTGTGATAATCATATGTTTCCCCCTTTCTTTTCATACACATATTGTATAAATTCCCATCTTCAATATCTCAATATAGATGATCTAAAAATATTTTTTTCTTGTATAGCACAAATCACATTATGATGTCTTAATGTACTCCCAAAGAGCCTCAGCTTCCATAACCATTATCCCATAACACAATGCATTTTGAGTAAAAATCCCTGCAAGGTACCCAAACCCATGATGTTTGCTTAGTAGGGTCTTATTAAGTAAAGAACTAGATTCACTTGTGTACTGTAGCTTCTTATCTGACACAGACAATGAGTTGGAGGATCTAGACTGAAATTTGTTTAAGTGTCAAATTGAGCCTATGCTTGCAAACTAGTCAAACACAGTATCAGTCAATGTCATGAACATTCAGTCAAAATGTGACATTGTATTTTGGTGTTTCTAGATAATCATATACGAAATTAATCAATAATTTTCTTCAAAAAGCTTTATGCTCCTTTTTGTACATGTAGTGCCATTATCTAGATAATGACTGACAGAATGGTTGCCTATGTCATGTCAATCATCTCTGCTCCATGAGCATCTTATGATTTCCCACTTCATTACAGAACAAACATTACTTGTGAGATAAGTCATAACAATATGTCATTTATTGGACCCCTGACAAATCCTTAATATAATATAAATGATCATGTGGTATCTCAAAAACGCATGCATTCCATAGCAAACTTTTATGGGCTTGTATTTTTTCCTGATAAGAGAATAAAGAAATTACAAAATTTAAGGAAATCTACATATTTTACAGCTCTGACTATCACCAATACTGTGCAATACTTGTAACACACGGTGGTAAGGTGAAGTAGATCAGATAAATGCCTTGCTAAAACGTGTTAGTTCCATAACAGGGATTTGAACCCCAAATACTGTCATCAACATTATGGTGATTAATCTCCCAAAACACAGCAGCTCTATGGTTACAATTCAATGGTTTGTTTTCTTCTTCATAACGATACTATTAAAGAAGGAATTGGTTATGATATGAACAGTGAAGACCACTGTAATTTTTAATTGGGAACTACGCAGAAAGGTGTCTCTCTTTTAGTACAAAGAGCACACAAGTCTGACTTTAATCAAAGAGATATCACTGTAAGTTCTCCTTGCTTTAATAAACCAACCATATCGATGAAGGTTCAGATTCAACAACTTCAATAGAGGGCGGCATATAAGCTGCACTTACAGGCAATATCAATCTTTTTTTTTTTCATCTTTCCATTCATAGGTGCCTTTAATAGAAAATGGAGGTTATTGGAAGCCACTATTTGCATATTTACCATCAATTTAAAATCCATAATTTCTTATGGGCAAGAAAAATGGCAAAATGGCAGCTGTACCTGTCTCCCATAACTTAATTCCAGGCTTGATTGAATGGTAGTAGTAGATTCATTGTCATTTCACTAAATGCCCAACCATGAATATGAGTTTTGTCCCCTTCTTCTTAAACAGCTTAAGTAGATTCCTCCTAAAAATATGTCTGGCCCACTTTTCATGAATTTGTAATGGCATATTTTATAAAAACAAAACTAATTTTATGAGGTGATCTTTTGAATACTGGTAGTTGAATGTATCAATGTGCTTTAGTAATTTTTTCATTTTACCTCAGTTTAAGTCCACCCTTGAAATAACTTGCCTTTATATTGAGGATGTAACACTCTTTATCAAACGTTACAGGAAGTTAATAATTCCAATAATTGAACATATAATACAAGGGGCAGAAATTGCAGAAATCTAAGCCCAATCAATGTAATTTGATAAAGATTTATATGCACAAAAAAAAAAATTTATGGGGAAGGATTTTTACCTTGTGTGAGGATTGACTGGACTTTCTCCAATCGCCAGTTGGAGTAGCCTTTCATAGACCAGCTTTCTTTTGATACATGCTACATCCAAGATCTTCAGACATGTATCATGAAGAATTTTGACTGGAGTATCTGGATCATTATGACCTAGATGATGAGATATAAAGAGAGAGAGAGAGAGGGAGTGTGAACCATATAATATAGACTTGATATGAAAAAGAGTTTTCACTGTGAGAATGTATCGTTGATAAATTGATACATGTATAGTATAAAGGAATCATACACATCATATCTATTGTACCTACAGACCCCTTTTCTAATTTCCCTTTGAAACTTTTACTAATGTAACTACATGCATAAGAGGGGAGGGTAGGGTAGTTGAGAGAAAGAGAGACAAAAGGAGGGGAGAGTCTGAAGAAAGAAAGAGAGAAAAGAAAAAAAAAGCAAGAGGAGAGAGGGTGAGAGAAGGACAGAGATAGATTAAATAGCACATGAGAGTAAGGAAAACAAATTATTTACATATTTTACACTAACACCATCAATTTGTCAATGAATGTTAAATGTCAAAAACAACAATAAAAAAAACAAAGTGAAATGAAACTCACCCATTATTTCAAGCAAAGTCTCTACATAACTAAGAGGGCTTGATACATGAAGATTGTAGTTCAATGTCTTGATTACAAGTAGCTCTGTTGTTAATACTCTAGATGGCTGGTAGCGATAGCCTTTATCTTGTAACAGTTCAGCACAGCGGCGACACGTAACAACCTGAACATAAAGGAAGATAATGTTACAAATTTGAATAGGTAAAATATATAAAACATGTTGATAAAGACTTTTTTTTCAAATTCTGATTATGCAATCTAGTTCAGTTAGTTATTATCATTTGGTAGAGTTGACCAATTCAGTTATCAATACTTTTTAACAAAAGTGCCCAGCAGTAAAACTACATTGTAAGAGTATAGAATATTAAATGTAGCATTGAATCATAAAGCAGAGAAAGAGGCTATCAACAAAGTAGTTATATAAATTGTTGAAGCAATTTACTCAATAGATATCATTTTCAATTTTATTGACTTATTCAATTTGTTGTTTGATGCAAATGACACACTTTAAGTAGAATCTAAAATCATGCACTAGTGTGCACGGGTGGCATACATCTGCCGGCACACATCAATTGTTAGTTGGGGATGATGAATAAATCATCCCCCGTATGTACTAATCCCCTTCAATTAAGTCAATGGAAGAATAATAGGGGAACGGTATATCCTGCCTATGAGCCCGCTGTGCGGCGTTCACGCAGCGGGCCGTGGCTTTATCTTTTGGTAAGGTACCTAACAAAGTAGTAAATGCATGTTTACACCAGTTTTGTATGTAACCACAGATAGGAAGAGAGCATTGGTCATTTACAAAGAATTTGAAAGTCATTACCTATGAGCACACATACACCTATGAGCATACATACAACTTGGTTTCTTTACAATGAGGCAATTTCCTTTGTCCCAATGTTAGACATTATAAACCCTTGTGTTCAGTATAAAGATTTTGGGCAATGTCCCAAGCACCTCACTATAATGGGAGTGGACTGTATTAAGAATATGAAACTTACACTGTAATGTGAACGGAGCTTAGAAGCAATCTGCACACAAGAGATCATGAAAGGTAGCAACTGTTTTAAGAGTCTTCGTAGGGTGTGTTTCCACTCATCCTTTAATGATGTCTTGCTCTGTTTTGACGTCGAATGGCTGTCTTTGGCTTTCTCTTTGAGATTAGGTACATAAGCTCTCATAAATCTGTGATACAAATATAAACATTGTGATTTTCAAAACGTAGCTCAAGATTAATTACTTAAATCACCTTGACAAATTTACATTCCATTTTTTATATCAGTGCAAATATGTGACAGGAAAAAAACAACAACCAATATTTCATTATTAGAGTATTAAAAACACTGTGTCTTAAATATGACAAATGTTTGTATCCATTTCGTACAATTTATCATTCATAGAATCTTCATGCAATTTATTTATGATGCCGGTCCCTATGTCTGGAAACCTAAGCATTTCACCAGAAAAAAAAAGAACAAGAAATATGTTTGTAGTACTCCTACCATCTTTACTCTCATGTTATGCCTGATATATATTCCTAATGGTAAGAAAACCAAAATTTCATCAAAATTTGTGCAAGAAAATTGTGATTTTAATCAGTGTTATTTTTATGGTCTTACAGTGATTTACAGTGCAATTCAACTTGTAAATAACATTTGCCTACCTGTCAAACAATTCAGCTGCAATGTATCTTGTTTCTGGGGGTTGTTTCATCTTCTCACAGATGATGAATATACATTCTGAAATAAAAAAAGAAATACAAAAGAAATCAATCATGAACAGAAACAAAATACAGTCATCTGAATAAGGTGTCTTTGTAATATTGCTTCTCTTGTCCTTGAAAATCCAAACTATTTGTATTGCTTTCACTTGTGAACACTAAATTGGTCAAAAAGGATTTTCTAATGCCTCAAACAGAACTAATATATTGTAAATTGGAGAGAGATGTTTATTTGAATAAATAAACGTTTTTTTTTTTTTTTTTTTTTTTTTTTGGGGGGGGGGGGCACAATATAAATGTTAGTTTAGATATGAAGATGTTGTTATAGTGAGAACAAATGAATATCTGACAATGACACATTTCAAAGAAGATTTTGCTCAAATAATAGACATGAATGTCATTTTATCTTACCAACTAAAGAGCCACACTTGAAGAGACCATGCTCTGCTGAAGCATTCTGTGTCTGTCTTTCATTGGATGCAGCCTGCGTGATAAGCAGTTCCTCAAGAAGGCTGGATGACAAACAGCAACCTTTCATGTTGAATACAGGTTCCGGTGGGGTTCCAAATATCCTGGACGAGTCCATCGCCCTACGCCTACAAGCCCTACTCATTGTGGCTGACTGAGTGTCAGTGAGAGTGAATTCTGTTTTTGTTAGGTGAAAGAATGAAGGAAAACAAAAAGAATAATAATTATTTAAAAAAAATCAGCAGCAGAATAATTGTAATCAACCATCACCCGGTCCAGGGGGGTGTTTCACAAAGGTCCAGTTTTAACATTTCAAATTAGAGGACAGATCTAAGTTAGACTCTGTCTCTGACTAGATCTAACTTAGACTATTCAAATTACAATATCTGTACTGGAATTGAGGTCAAACTTTAGGTGCGCAGACTTAGGCACTTCCTCTATAATTATTAACAGTTGACTTGTTACTGTTCATTTCAATTTTAAAAACATAAGGGGCCTCCATCAATTTTACGAAACAAAGTTAGCGTGCAAAACCTAGAAATCTACCCTACCCCAAAACCTAACCTACAGGATCAACTCGAGGCAAAGACTGGAAGTTCTGATAAAGAATTAACAGAGTTGATAAGAGTCGGAACGTTGCAAGTTGAGTTAGCAAAGCCAAACTCAAAGGCCACAAAAGGCACAAGCCCACGCATGCACGTCTGCAAAAGTAGCGTACCGGGCTGGTCTCGACCGGGGCACAGCACCGGTAACGTAGTCGGTAGTCCGGTAGTCAAACCAGGCCGCTAATGATGCCTGTCTGTTATAAACCCAATTTCATATTGACTGATGCGTCTATTTCTATTTAATAAACACTTACCTAGTTGAATTTCCTTTATTTGAAAATCTCAAGAGCACTAGAAAAGACTGCTTTAGAGGTTTTTATCTACATAAAACAGGGATACCAATCTCTGATGTCGACATCTTCATAAGATCTCGTCGAATATCAATCGGAAACAAATTTGTTATCAAAATGTCGCCCCCTACCGATCAAAACTATATATGACCATTTTCCATCAATAAAAATGACATCATCTTTAGTACGCCTTCCCAAAAAACCTTGCGTGCATATCATTTACTCGTGTGTACCCATTAGCACAAAATCCAGGGGTGAGCTCACCCTTCCCTTAACCTAAAATTTTGAAAAGGGGACCTACAATCGGGAATTCGGGGCATTTTGGCCTACGCGGACCCCTAATCCCCAGTAATTTATACAAAAAATGAAAATTGCCTTATAATAACACTTATCATTGTATTTGACATATTAGTATATTATGCCTCTTCACTAGCTTCACTAGCTGATCACTAAATAAAAAATGTTAAACTGGATAAATCGAGGGGGACGAACCCCCAGAAAAAAAATCGAGGAGGGACACGTCCCCCCCCCTCTCGAAATCGCCGCCAATGCTAAGTGTTATTATAAAGCAATATTTTCGGCTTCGCGCTCGCAAACATTTTCGAATTATCGAATTTTGGATATACAAATATAATTATTATTATCTTTGGGACGCTTTATTCCGCTTAAGGGTATCATTAATTCCCTTTTCGGTGTCCCCCCCCCCCCTCCTGTCGTGACATGATCGCTGCCCTTGTTAATATGCATTGGATTTTCGAATTTGCTATAATACCTTTCATGGGATAGGCTTATATAATTGCCGATAATTATATGCCGACTTAAGCCAAGTTATATTTACCTTAATTACACAAATTTCCCTTCTTAATTTTAAACGCCTCTTTTGTTTTCTTTCGGCCTACATTCTCATCTGAAATTGTTCGAATCATTTTACGTATATTTGTTGTTGTTGTTGTTGTTGTGTTGCTTTCCCACCCTCCTATATTCTAAATTTTTACTCTTTTCAGTCTTCTATGACGGATCGAAAAACCTTTTATAGCATTAATGGACTCTTCCAGAAATCCTCTTTTATGCATTTTATATTATACAGGCCAAACTTAGAATATTTTGTTTTCTTGTGCTTTGTGTTTATGTTCTTTCTTTCTTTCTTTCTTTTTTCCGTGATGATTCTGTCGCTTTAG
Source organism: Paracentrotus lividus (assembly GCA_940671915.1). Lineage (NCBI taxonomy): Eukaryota > Metazoa > Echinodermata > Echinoidea > Camarodonta > Echinidae > Paracentrotus > Paracentrotus lividus. The sequence continues at coordinate 25,992,749 of CALNVZ010002974.1, read as the reverse complement.
TCCTACTCTTCTTTTAAAATAATAGGCCAAAATTAATGTTAATATATCATTATTTCGTTTACACTGTAAAAAATATTTGTATTTTTACAGCAAATCTGTAAGCAGAGTCGCCATAAAAAAATGTAATTTAAAAAACAGTTTTGTTGTAAATTTCTCCTGCAAATAATTAAATGAGAAATACAAAATATACATCAGGAGTAACACATTTGTTCCGTTTTAACCAAATATGTACGCTATAGAACTCTAATGATTTTTTTCCTTCTCTTTCATAAATTCTTAGAGGAGAAATTTACAACAAAACTGTTTTTTGAATTACATTTTTTATGGCGACTCTGCTGACAGCAGATTTGCTGTAGAAATACAAATATTTTTTTTACAGTGTACTTTCACCAATACTGCCCTATTTTGAAAAAAGTAAATAAGTGACTTAAATTTCATAAAGTTCATCCAGATTAAAAATATTTAAGATAAGACCTTTTGAGATTCCATTGACATAATAATGTAGATGACGGATACATTATTCGGCTCTTTTACAGGAAATGTCACTATATCGTTACTTGCTTCTTTTTGTCAAATAGGGCAGAATAGGCCTATACCTAAACGGTATATGATCCGATTACTTTTTAAAATATTTGTAATGGTTGTTTCGAAGAATTGATTAAAAACATCTATATAGGCTACTGATACGGTTATATTCTTGTGGAAGGTATGGCTGAAATAAGAGCCCGTATTTCCTTGTTTTATGGGATTGACTTTTATTCATCGGCAAAATTAATCCTTCCACCTTTCAGATAATATTTTCGTCTCTATCTCTCTTTCTCTCTCTCTCTCTTTCTCTCTCGCTTTATACTTACATTCAACCATTTAGTCACATCATACTTCCCATCTCTGTCAGTGCTTCTCTTAAGTTTTATTTTATGTTTCCCTCTAGCTAGCTCTCCGCAATGTCTGCCCCCATCTCTCTTACAAAATACCCACTTCATTATCATAAAGATAGCTCACTCTTTTTCTTTCTATTTATTTCTCTCTCTCTCTCTCTCTCTCTTTCTCACTCTCACTCTCACTCTCACTCTCTCTCTCTCTCTCTCTCTCTCTCTCTTTCCTTCTCTCTCTTTCTCTATCTCTCCCTCCCCCTCTCTCTCTCACTTTCTCTTCTCTGCCATGCAGTCAAGATCCTACATTTTGCTTTATAATAATGAACAAAGTATACCAGCTATTAATTTTTATAGGCGGATTATCATCTTATTATACCCTCTACAAGTATAATAATAGGATGCTGGTAGTATAATATTCTATCTGAGATGATACGAGACTCGTATTATTTTCCCATCATCATGGTTTTATCAATTCTATCAACGATACAATCTTTTGTGTGAAGTCATCCTTTTCATAAAGCCTGCTTTTCGATTTTGAAACTGCCTCTGAAATGAAACATAACTCTGGTCTCATAAAAAATATTTATCCTTCTGAAGGTAATTCTATTTCAATCTTTGTTTGTAACTTTATTTGTTTTTGTTTGTTTGTTTGTTTTTGTTTTTTGTCTTTTTCAGAGTTTTAAAGGTAATAGGGCCTAAATGAGGCAAACATAAAACTCGAAATGGTTAAATCTTTCTTTAATATTTCTTCCTCGATACCACCAGGATAAAAATAATGATTACTTGTACGAGTAACAGCAATGAAACATGAAAAACACAGTTAAAGTGCTATAAACTGTTTTGGTGATAACTTTTGTAAATCATTGTAAATAGTATAAGACTATACGCCTGTCCATGTGTCAAACTGTATAGTTCTAAAGTTGATCAATTAAATTTGCAGAGTTAGCTGATGAATAATAATTATATTCCGCAGTAAGGTCAATTATCCTTGCCTGACATGCTTTTAATGATAAGATTGTCACTTTAATGATGCATGCATTTAATTACAATGAACACCTCCTATATTTATATCAACCATGGTTAAACAGACATGCAACAGCTGCAAAATATCATTATACAAAAGCATCTTAACTTACACCACAAGCTGTATTCTACCATTGGGGTATGTATAATAATACTAAGTAATTGGCGCCGCCTACGCCATCCAAAGAGAGGGTAACCAGTCTTCTGGATGCATTTACGTACCGTAAGCAACTTCTCGGCGGGGAATTAGAACCGCGGCGGAGAGAGTGGAGCGGATTGTAAAGCGAGATTTCGTGAGGCTGACTGATCGCAGCTCGCTCGCTCGCTCGATTGGCATGCGTGGTAAATGCACTTAGTAATCGGAGCATGTTGTTCCCATGTCTGAGAGCGTCGCTCGACCGCTTTTCGAATACAGACACTCGCCTATAAAGTACCACAAACTCGTTGATTTTATCGTCTGCTAGAGTTATAAGATATTATATTTTAGCTCTAATAGCTCGGTGACGCTAGCCTGGAATCATTATTAACAGAGACTCAGAGAGGATTCCTATTGAATGTTGAGATCTTGTGATGTTTTAAACTCTCTAAAACTTTGATGATTCATTGAAACCGCGATATTATAAACATTAGTGTTGTCACATGTTTTGCTTTTACCCTTTGGAATATAATTTGGATACCACTAACACAAGGTAGGTATACACCAATCCGATTTCAGAGCACTGTAACTTATAGCGACCATATTGGGGGGGGGGGGGGGGCTTCTTAAAAAAGAACAAAAGTACTTTCAATGGCTATGCAAGGAGCCCGGTGCCTGTTGCTATACGTTAGCGCATGATAGGCATACCTATAACCCCCCCCCCTCGTTAGAAATTACCAATAGCAAAGAGCACCCAATCTACTACTATACGACTAATATTTCCACTACTAGATAGATAGATAGATAGATAGATAGATAGATAGATAAATGGTTTATTGATAAAAACAAAACATCATTGCGGCAAAGCCGAATTGCGATGCATTTACAAAGAATAAATTGACATAATTATACATTGATAGTTCAGATAATTTGAATAATTAAAATACACGTAATGCATGGCAATAATTTGTAGCTTAACAGGATTCAGAAATTATTTGATTACATCATAAATTTTATTCTAGCTTTATGTTATATTACGAAGAGTTATAAGTGCAAACAGATCGAATTATAATGTGTGTACAATTTCACAATTAATTAAATAAATTTAATTATATATTCATATTATTTACAAAGATATTATAAATATATGCAAAGCTATCAGAAACATCGAACTTTTTAGAAATTTAAATGTTGTGTAAAACAGAAATTTTATATACAGAAATATATTTATGGCAACTAACGTTAATAGCCCATAATTAAAAAAAAAATACAATGCAATACAATTTCTTGACTGCATTATTCCAGTATTTTTGCCAAAAAGCAATTCATAATGATTACAAGCCGTTTAAAATTAAGTGTCAATAACATCTGCAAAGCTATTAGAACTATATATAAAACTGTCAAAATAACAGCAACCTATTTCGAACTTAAGATATTTTATGAAATAGAAAATTGAGACAATTATGGAAATAAATATGAACCACTCATTAGAAAGAACTTTTGTCTTTACTATATCATACTCATTTTGCCCCAAAGAAAGTACAAGTATAGAAATTTTAATCATCATAATTATTGAAAACCATTAACATTAATTATACTACTACTACTACTACTACTACAACAACTACTACTACTACTACTACTACTACTACTACTACTACTACTACTGCTACTACTACTACTACTCCTCCTCCTACTACTACTACTATTACTACTACTACTACTGCTGCTACTACTACTACTACTACTACTACTACTACTACTACTACTACTACTACTATGACTGTACTACTATGACTGCTGCTATTATGGTTACTGTAACTGTTATGATACAACCGCTACCACCAATGATGCTTCTACTGATTTTAATTGTGTCATTGCCATTGCCATTATCCAACGCTTTTTTTTTTAGGACATACTCATTAAATAGGCTAAAAATGGCATATTTTAACGATTTGGTATGTCCATATATTACTGGTAATGCTCTTACCTGTAACTACAATGTTCATTTAGTAGTATGTATGAAGTTATAAAGATGCTTCAACAGATTTAATTTGTTATCCTGCCATTTATCCAACAACATATTTTGATAACATAACTCGTTAAATTTGTTTATAATATTTTAGTGATTTGGAATGTATAAGTACGTTTATTACTTGTATGCCCTTGGCCGCTGCATCTACATTGCATCTTATTTGTCCCATACTTCCATGACTGAGTGGACCTCATGTTAATAATACTAATCACACATACTGACGCCATGCATCCATGTTATACCGTGCATGAAGTAAGTAGATTGTAATTTACGGTCTAAGAACCAGCTGTTGTGATATGGCCATAATTGTTTCTTTACCAATTAATTGGATATGAACAGATTCAAATGACCTCTCCTTCTTCGCGCCATCATACTCTCTTTTGTCACCACGTTCTGTTATTGCAAGCTATTTCATAAGAATGCGATATGTCATGATAGTTTCTTCAATTATGTTATTTTTTTATTAATTTCATAATCTACAGAGTCTACACAAAAGAAAATATTGAAATATTGTAAACAATTTGCTGTTAAGAGTTTGTTTATTACAGTAACGTAGGTATATGCTTATTCAGTCTTTTCATATAAAAGTAGGGCCTATATATAATCTGATAAAATCAGTGAAAAAGAATGACAAAAAAAAAAAAAAAACCCCATTGTCCCCTAATTCAAAAATCATATTAATTTTCTTTAAAATTCAAATTAACGTTGAGATCTCTGTATTCTTTAGACTGAGCTTTTGAAATATTTCTATCATACATCATGCACAATGACCTATATAGTCTACACAAATAAAATAATTTTGGAAAAGTACACGAAATGTTTGTTTGATAGCAATAATGTGCTATCCGCCTCAAAGACTGAGAGCACTCAACACTCATAAAACAATATTATTAGATATCAAAAGTGGCAAGAGTAATAAGGCTGAAACACTTAAACGCGAAAATAAAAGTAATGACACATAATACACTCTGCATTCCATTTACTCCTTATCTAGTCCTTATGATTACTGATAACACCATCACCCTCACTCACGCATCTGTGCCTCAACATTATGTAACCCCTGCCTGTCAGTGTGTATGACTAATGCCATTTTATACACAAGGGACATGTGTGTATACGTGTAAGCATGAACGAGTGCATTGGAGGGATAACTTAGGCGTCTTCTCCTATAAAAAGGCGTCAGTTTCCCGCGGCTTCCTGGGAAACATTCGGCTTTCAGCTTTTAACATATTTAACGTGTATTTAAGCCGTAAGATTTCGGGATTCTATTCAAAAGCCGATAAATCGGCTTTTGGAACAAAAGACGCGAGAAACTGACACCTTTTGAATGGAGAAGGCGCCTTACGGAGAAATTATTTTGCACCTTGAATACAATCATGTATTCAGTGTTATAGAAAGAACGTCTAACAATTTTGCTTCATGATAACTCTAAATTTCAGAAAATTCAAAATTACGAATTCAAAATGAAAATTCAAATTAAAGCTGGAAACTTTGACATCATGAACTTTGAGGATGATAATTATAGTTTTTTTTTAATGGTATAAGTGTAAAACAATTTTATGAAATTTTAAAATCTTCGTAATTGTTGCTATTCATAACATGTCATACATGTACATGCACATTATAAAACTCATTATTTTTTTCGCCACCGAAGGTGGTGACGGAGCGATCTCAGGAACTATTTTACATAAGAAAACATTCTGATTGGATTTTGGAGAGCATAGGTTACACGTTAAGGGTCACAGAGGTCAACATAAAATGCCGTAATTAGAGCATGCTATCACGATATCTTAATAATCACTTGAGATATGTATAATTCAAAGTTTAGGATAGTAATTTAGACTTTTACCAGATGTAGACAATCTGATTAGATTTTGGAGAATTTAGGTCAAATGTCAAGGACCACATACGTCAACTTAATTTTTGGTTCTAAGGTCGGGGGCATGCAGTCTCATTTGACCTTCTTAAAATGATCTTAGTCAAAAAGATCTTGTGTTACCAAATATGTTAAGAGGAATTGTTATTTAAAAACATCTTTCTTGTGTGTGCATATTCTTTAAATTGGTTAATACCTGTCTAGACAATTTAGTGTAAATAATTCCGAGATTTTCTCGCAGATATCATTTCAACGAACTAACCTGGCGAGCTGTTGCTTGTGCATGTTCTGTAATATACGGTCGTTAAGTGTACATGTATTTTCCCATGGCACCAACAATTCTTTTTGCTGTGTTGTATCATAGACGTAATGCATCGATCTGTGTTAAGTGTCGAATTTGACGTTTATTAGAATCGTAAATACTCCAAATACCAGGATGTTAAAAGCTGTATGGACATCAGGGGTGGATGCAGGATAAGATAGGGTGGCACTGGTGAAAATGTGATATAAACATTTAATTGAATGGTTATTGAATTGATGGCCTATTTACTTGTCTTTAAAATTCGTAGATATAAACCCCCCTAAAAAAAATAATAATAATAATAATAATAAACAATAAATAAAAAATAAAAATAAATAACAAAAATAATAATAAAAATTAAAAAAAAAAATATAAAAAAAAAAAAAAAATAATAAATTGAAATAAAAAAAAAAAAAAAACATTATATTTTACATGTTAAGGGCTACAGGGGCATTCATTTTTTACTTTAAATAATAATATTCCTATACGATTGCGGCAGAATCTATATGGATGTAAATGATTCTAGAGACATAACTATTTACCTTTAATCGTCCACGCCCTAGACGTAAATAAGATTAATGAGTACAGTCAGAATGTAATCTCCGTAACATGCATGCCTCCATGATCAGCTTCCAGGCGTGAAGTAGCTGTAGAGGGTTGGGCCGTTAATACCTGTCATTTGATACCTACACTGTATACCAGACTCCCCTTTCCCCTATTCGCACCTGTCGCTTTTTACGCCATGTGCCCGCATCGCAGCTTGTGGTAAATGACAAAATAAATGCTTATCTTCAAGTGGGCCTTATATGTATTAGGAGGCGCCAGTCTTTTGTATGTGTGTGTGTGTGTGTGTGTGTGTATGTGTGAGAGAGGGTGTGTGTGTGTGTGTGTATGTGTGAGAGAGGGTGTTTGTGTGTGTATGTTTGTTTTGCTTTACATGGAGTCATATTTGAAATTACTTGATTGTCTTTTGGAATATCTTTTTACACCTTTAATCGCATTCTTCGTGAAAAGTATACGGTAAACGTAAAGTGGCGCCATGAAAGCAGCATTTCCGTGTGATTTCTGAATGCATGTATGTAAATTTATTAGGCCTACTAGGAAGACGGTTACCGGTCAAGCTTTTTGAATTAATGTTGTATTGGTTTGTCTCTATCAAAATGGGGAGGGTCCACGAGGCCGAGGATTTTCCCACGAAGCCGAGGATCCACGAGACCGATTTTTCTCATATCGTATTTTCTTTCATTGGGATGTTTGTCTGCGTCAATAAAAGAAAATGCGATATGAGAAAAATCGGCCTCGTAGACCATCAGCCTCGTGGGAAGACCCATCAAAATGTATTCTTCATTCACGACAATCCACCGTCACCTTACACGTTCGTCTTCTTTAGATTTTTCTGTTAGCTTTATGTCCTGAGTGTGTCTATTTGTCTTACACCTATTAATGATAATCATGCATCTCTAACCATATTTCCATTTTCCTGTTGCATGTATATTCGTTATATCACCCTCTTTTTCGTATTATTCTCAAAGCCGACATTTTTTTTTACACTACCATAACATCGCCTCACTTTTCTGATTGGTTGAACGTCATTATTTATTTTCTTTAGAAAGATAGCCAAATATTTAATGAAAAACAAATGGCATCAAAACTTTTTGCCTACTGTTCTTTATCACCCTCTTCAATTGAGTTTAGTAGTAATGTAGTAGTTAGGCACAAAGTATATGATGTGTAGAATACACAATGTGTGGGTTAATTCCATTTGGTCTACAACCAGTTCGTCTAATTAATCTTTGGTCTAATTGTTACCTCGCCGACGAACGAATTTGTCGAATTTAACATTTCGTCTAATGTCCATCTTGTTCTAATGTCAACTTGGTCGAACACCACTGATTTATGAATTAGATGAAAAAGTAATCTGATCAAAAGGTAATTCGATGAATAAGCAATTAGACAAAATGGTCATTAGACCAAGTAAAAATTAGCAATTAGACCAAATGGTCATTAGACCAAGGGGAAGTTAGACCAACTTGTTAGTACACCAAATGGGTTTACCCCATGTGGTATTAGACGACCAGAGAATTGGACCATCTGCTGGTAGACCAAGTGGATATAAACCGATGTCTTATCTCTTTATTATCCTCTTAATTCTCCATCTTCTTTTCCTTCCTCATCTTCCATCCTCCCATAAACTCCTCCCTATCCTCCACATAACGTCTTCTTAGCTGGAGGTGACCAGTTGATATATCTCTATTGGAAGTAAGTTCCCGCACGTAACGACTGACCTGTAAATAATGTGTTCTACCCTTATCAATCTTACCCCCTGATGTAAAAGCTCTACACAATCAAATGAGATGTAGAAAGCTTATATAGAGGCAATGAACTCCAAAGCGTCCAAGATAGTATCGCTTCTATTCGTCTTCTTTCGTTATGCATAGGCTCATTTCTGTTCTCATCCTTCTTACCTCTAAATGTAAGTTTACAACATATTGAAATGGGATGGGGAAGCTAATGTTATTGAACCCCAAAATAAGTTAAAGGGGGGGGGGTGCTCCAAATAAAGGACAAAACATATATGATCATGCCATATTATTTCTCTGTAAACATTACTGGGAGAGTGTGAACCACGTATTGAAATTTCGTTTCTTTTCTTCATATTTGACATGCCAATTTACTGTAAGGCTACACACACACACACACACACACACACACACACACACACACACACACACACACCCAACACACACACAAACAAATAATAAAAAGAAGGGGCAAAAAAAGGAAACACAACCAGTCATTATACGTTAGATGCCACTTAATAACTTATAAACACTTTACGCACTTTCCCAACACAATTCAAAACGATGTAGATAAAAATTTCAAAAAATATTTTTTCTTTATCAAGTAAATTCAAGTATACGAATGCCAAAGGTGTTGACATTTCCTCATCTAAAAAGATACAATAACTAGAAGCGAGGAAGAAAGGATGCACATGCGATTTAGGTATTCACTTGTGACTCTCCGCCCTGCAAAGTCGTCCTTAAAATATTTTGCCACTGGCACCCCTGTCTATAACTATATCATTTGCATGACCGTTTTCAGGGGGTTATCGTATGATGAGAGCGATGAAGCACGTATTGCAGAATGACCCGTGTAATTTGCGCCCCATCAACATCATACCCCCGACTCGGATTTGAGCTTTCAAGTCACATATCGTGCTGTGTCTGTCGTAAAGGGCCATACATTTAGCTTTGTAAATGGCTATTGACTGCCGCATTGTTGAATATACTTATCATTACGGCGGCATTGTAATATAAATATAATCATATAAATATACCTCCCCCTTAAAAATAACAACTTAATATATAGATTTTCCATAAAATGTAGAGAATAAATTTCCATGTAGTTATTCCGATTTACTTTACTACTGAATTGTTTCACTTAAAAGTGACAGAGAGAGCATGGCTCTGATAACTTTCGAGAGTATTTCTAATTTTTTATTGAATTTTAGACCATTGTCAAGATAATTTATTCCTCTTTTCAATGACACCCTAATTGTAACGACAGTGTTGTTCCCTGCATGGACAGAACACCTAAATGTTAGGACAAGTCAGAAGTTAAATGTTGCAAATTGAATGCCTATTGTGAGTATTATTGTCTGTTGCGAGCAATAACAATGCATTCGCAACTTTTATACTTTGCATTATATTCGTGAGTTATGTGCATTCAATATGATGTTACTATTGCAAATAGGGTACCTAATAAAACGAAGAATAAATGAACATTTTAATGCTATAAAATTGACAATGATTAAATCCCGCACATTAAAATGTATCAAGGTTCAGTGTTGTGTTACGGAAATTTAAACTGAAAATTCTTTCACTTTGTCATGTATTCAAGTGGTATTGAGGGGTTCTGTGGACACAGGCATGACATCACTCTGACAAATAAGGTATCAATCAGAGAGGAATAAATTAACTTGACAATGGTATAAATTCAATAAAATTAGAAAATATCCCCAAAGTTATCAAGACCTAAAGTGAAGTTGCGGAACTTCAATGTGATCAATAAAATGCATTTTCAAACATTTGACTTTTGACTTTTCTCCATATTCTGATATTCTGTGCATTGAAGCATGATACAATTAATAGGATATTCAATCAAAAGGGAATAAATTGTCTAAATTGTCTTTCCAATGGTTATGAAAATCAGGAATAACTAAAGCGTACCTGAAAAGTTATCATGACCCAAAGTCGACTTGCGAAACTTTTTGTGAGGGGTATATATATTATATATATTATATATATATATATATAAAATATACCTATTTTCGTCTTAAGGCGAATTGAGGCGAATTTCTTTGTTTCCTCCTTTTATATTGCCCACCGAACCCTATCCCTAACCTATTGAATTGGCGTTTAAGGGGAATTTTCGCTATAGAAAGTCGCTAAGGGGAATCGTGACTGAATAGAGCTATTCTTCTAAGTTCCCCTTAAGGCCCGTTTTAGTAAGATATAATATATTATATATATATATATATATATATATATATATCCACTATTGGTACATGTGAAGAGTGAAGGAAATATATATGTGTATTAATAATATATATATAAAAATTTATATACTAGTATAGGCGAAATAACAATATGAGATTGGCGTTGCTGAAGACCACTATTATGCCAAGTACACAAGAAACAATTTTTTATTTTTATTATTTAACATAGGTTATATACTATAGGTATTAACATAGTATATATATATCAATATATATATTATATTATATATATATATAATATAGTATT
>CALNVZ010002974.1:25955784-25980621 GCA_940671915.1 Paracentrotus lividus | reverse complement strand
ATATATATATATATATATATATATATATATATTTGTATATTTATCAAATTTTGCATGCCTAATTTGATTAAGATTTGATTAAGAAGCCACCGGATTGTAGATCACAATATATGAGACCCAAATCCATACCATAGGATATTTTGTCTTGAAAAAAAAGAAATCATAAATTTACCAGCAGCGGATGCGGGATCATAAATATAGGGGGCGCAAAGGGGCAAAATTGAAAATAGAGGGGGCACACAATGATATTTTCTTAAGATATGATATGAATGCTCAATGTGTGATTCACCAAATACCATTTTGCATGGTTTCTACCGTTGGAGACAAATGAATAAATTAATTGTCTATTTAACATCCCAACGGCGTTAAAATTCCTTTACGTTTGATGTTCATGTATATGGGATAGTATGAACCATGATCGCTACGGGCACTCCGGTGGTCTAGCGGTTATGACAGTGGTCTTGCAATCCACAGGTCGTGGGTTCGAATCCCGCCCGGGTAGCCTATGATTTCTTTTTTCATAGCTGTCTGGTTCCAATATTTATCACACAGCAGTTGCGTGTGTTTCTACCAATTTGCATGGTTTCTACCGTTGGAGACAAATGAATAAATTAATTGTCTATTTAACATCCCAACGGCGTTAAAATTCCTTTACGTTTGATGTTCATGTATATGGGATAGTATGAACCTTGATCGCTACGAGCACTCCGGTGGTCTCGCGGTTATGACGGTGGTCTGGCAATCCACAGGTCATGGGTTCGAATCCCGCCCGGGTAGCCTATGATTTTTTTTCATAGCTGTCTGGTTCCAATATTTATCACACAGCAGTTGCGTGTGTTTCTACCGTTGGAGACAAATGAATAAATTAATTGTCTATTTAACATCCCAACGGCGTTAAAATTCCTTTACGTTTAAGTGAATAAGTATTATAAAAAATAGAGGGGCGCGACCCCCTGGCCTTGCGCCCTCGCCTACATCATCGGATCCACGACTGTATACGGTGCTTTTCCCCCATACTCGACCCAGGTACACAGGCAGTTAATCGCCTACTAGTATTTCATTGAGCTGCAAATGTTTGCGAATATTTCCTTCGCTGCACCTGCCAGCATTTATCAGTGAAATCATTCGCAAACATTCGCCGCTTAGCCAGATACCAGCTTTATTTGAATGCACATGCAGACTGTATACATTCATTGTATTGTTGAGTTAATGTTACAGTCACACAGACACTTAAGGGCCTGTCCCACAGAAGGCGATCGTTGTGGCGACAACCTATGCATGTTAGAACCTGCCAGAATCGTGTCAGAATCGTAGGTGACCGAAGATCATCTAAGTATCTACGACTCTGTCCACGATAGGCTACGACAACAACTTGCTTCCACGCAAACAATAGGCTAACAATAGTTGGTATCTGATAATACAATAGCCTCGACCTTCGCGCATCTCGCGGCTCGACTTCCTCTTGTCGCAGCTTAAATCAACTAAATATGAACTTTGCCGCACTGTAGCGATCCTTACGACTGACCACGGCGATCGAGGTTTTCTACCCTGATGGCGGCCTGTCCCTTTAGGTTCGTGATAGTCCTCTCAGTCGCGCATCATAATTTGGGTCGTGAAGAGATTTTTGAAAATTTCAAAAATCAGCGCGAACTGTGTAGTATCTGAATGGGAGGCCGATCATGATTTTGGTGAATGTAGGTGGCGACAAAGGTCGTAGCGGCTTAAATTTCACTGGCCTTTCGGTTCAGCGATGCGTGCAACGTACGCTGGAGCGCGGCAACCTACAACTGGCCGCCGTTCCGCTTTGCTGAACAGTTTAATCTGGCGAAATCTACGATAGTACCTTGCCGCGAACAGAGAAGACAGGCTAGCGGTCATTGACGTCAACCCAACTGACGCCGGCTATTGTTTAACTTGATTGAGAAACCAGCGGCGAACAGAAATTTTGCTACTTATTTGTTGGCGACAGACGCGATAATTCACGATCTTACAGGCGATTGGACCTGCGCATGGTGGCGATGGGTACTAAAAGTAGTTCCCAGGTTGTCGCCACAACGATCGCCTCTGTGGGACAGGCCCTTTACGTTGAGTTACGTCCGGTGCGTCCAAAAAAATATTTCTTTTCTGCGGATCCCCACGGACTGCCTACCCGTCATAATCAGCAGTGGAATATTGATTAATTTCGTTCATCCAGTAAAACAAAAGAAATACATAAGAAATGATAGAATAGAAGATGAAATAAGATTAAAACAACACAAACGTATGTATACGTAATTGTCCGTGTGACTGCAGTATAAGACTTCCTTATAAAAAAAAGTACTGGTGAACTATATATATGCTTTACTATAGTCAGTCAAGTCATCATTTTAGAGCACATTTACTGACAATACGTTCGACCACGATAGTCAATATTTCATTTTTAGTTCACAGACCTAATGAAATAATTGGTTGACATTATCACTATGGTAGTTTGTCGGTAACCAGTTACAACTTTCAATCATTAAATTAGGTATAGTGCAGCGATGATTAATATGGATTATTGTATGAAGCCGATTTGTTATTCTAGTGGGCATACATGACAAAGACATAATGGAGTAACAGGTTGACCTGGGAATTTAAGATTGATCGCATGATGGCCCCCGATTGTGATCGACAACATACTACAGATACGTCACGCATTCAAATAATTGAACACAATATACCAGTTTACCAAGTTATTATAATTTATCCATGTTTCTTTCCTGGCGACATAGTAACAAGGTATTCAAACAACCTGTAATAAAAGAATGAACTACAATACATGGAATCCAGTTTGCATACATTAGTTGTTGCTATGTCAGGGAAGCCTTAGGTAAGCTTTCAGGTTGTCAAGAACAACCTTTGTTTAAAAAGTATGCATACAATTTGAATATGTCAGTAAACTGGTCTATTGAACACAATTCAGACCATATGATTTTTTTTCCCCGCTGTATACCATAATATTTTTTTAGAAAAATCATCAAAATTATCTCCATTTATTTGTATTTTTATCTTCCGAGCATGCACAAAGGTGCATACCTTTTTCGCTTATAGGATTGCTTCAATTCAAATAATGATTACTTTCTCCATTACAAATACCTGGCAGCAGATATTTCCACCTGTAAAAATTGGGCTGTAGATAATGCCACCGCGACTTGTTATCATTTTGCTTATTATACTATACGTGCCCTGACATTGCTATACTGAAAAGGCACTTAATGCGCAAAGTGCTTGTTTTCCTCTCCTATAAAATTGTATTACTGTTGAAACATCGTGGGTTTTTTTTTTCTTGTTCAATATTATTGGAATTAATTTTTCTATGGTTGGTTGTTTGGTTAATTAGGATTTGAGAGACGTTTTACAATCAGATATGATTATTTGCCTCTGATGTGGTCAACCTTTTAATGTCACTGAAAGACGTGACTGAGACTCGAATCTGTGTCCGATCTGCATTATATGCATTTAGTTGACAGTGAACGTTACCACTAATGCGGCGGTCACAACTCGCCGTACCTTCGACGTGCAACTCCCTACGATGGATTTCGTAGAAAATTTGTGCAGTGTATGTAGTACCATACAGGAACGTTGCCTGTACGACGTGCAGGAATTTTTTCCCAGTACCCTTACTACCGAAACGCAGGGATCTCAGAAATTGACCCACGACCTGTGCGTGCATTGTGCATGCAATGCAGGCTACATTGATTGCACATGCCCCGTAGCCTACGACTAGTTGTGATCGCCGCATTAAGCAACTCCTGTGTCCAACGATTTATCAAACGGACTGTTTACGTAACAGTAATTTTATATTTATCGCTTTATGCTCTCATTCAAGAAATATTTGCCTAAAGTGTTACGACGATCCTTTTCTATTGTTCAGACTTGACAGGAGAAGAAAAAATTACCCATTCCTCAAAAAGTTTCGAACGTAAAGTGTGTTGTAGGGATTTTACACTTTGGCGGCTCCATAGAAAACGGGGGAATATAAACAGAAGTAAAGTTTGTGATCTGTGAAGACATAGAAAATGAGAAAGTATCTCGTTTTTGGTGAAGCAACTGCGTAGTTATTCTCAGTGCTTTCAATTCTAAGATTGCAGCAGGGGATTGCGGCTAATCTAAGTTACGGTATTCCGTTTAAACCGGTTTCGGTAAGTCAGACTACTTGACATGCTATGTTTCTGAACCATTTTCAGTTTATTATATTTACATGTATAATATTGCAAAGATGTATATTGTACAATTCGGTTGAAATAGCCGGGTCACGCCCGTGAAACCGACTCCAAACTGACAACTAACTTGACATTCGTGGTGATAATTTTGTTCGTTTTGATGTCGGTTCGGGATGGTGTGTAAATCTCACCGACTTAGAATGCAATTACAGGTATTTACTTCGGAGGCGAACACGTTCATCCTCATGGGCGGTGGGGGGGGGGGGGGGTTCAGCCCCCTTTAAAACAATGTACAAAGACGCAGCGTCGACCATTCTGAATGTGACTGTTTGCATGTTTAACCCGCCAATTTTTGTCCAGCCCCCCCCCCTCCCCCACCGGACCGCCCCCACTTTCAAAAACGGTGTGCGGCCCCTGGTCGTTGTGAAGCTGATGTTTCACAGATAAATATGACGAGTAGGTCTGTTTATGTAACTATAGGCCTTTTGATAGGCAATGTTGTCACAGAATGAAAGAAGCATAATTATTTCTCTTTTTACACGATTCAAAACACTTTAATTAACAACTTGCAAATTAAAGCACTTCTTACACAGTGCCATATGACATGCGAAGATGCAATACTCTTTAAACGAGTGTCACAAGCACATACACCAACCAACGCACCATAAGCATGGTCTGCACGATTTATATTGAAGGTTGCTAGCATCTGGAAAACACTTTACACTGTCGTAGTTTTCTTTTTCAATTAGCGTCATCCCTTGCGTATATGGTCACAGTGTTTTAAGATTGCGGACCAGTCATTACAATCATAATTATTGGCCCTGGACTGTCCTTATGGGATAAACATGTCCCTATAGCCAGGTGAATGGTGATTGAATCTCGCATTCCTTTGCTTATAATCCAGTCAGAGTCGATGATAGCGGTCTGTATATCCCTGTATGGATAGTCAAAATGAACGGAATGAAAGTGAAAAACCGCCAAAGATGCTAACCCTTCCGGTCCATGAAAGTTGTGACTTACTAGTATTCAAATCTTATATTTGAACACAGAGTAAAACTTACCAGAAATATATAATATACAAACATTAGCCCCCCAAAAATGTAATTCAATTCGAACCCGAGACCTCCTGATTGCTAGACAGGGGTTCTACCGTTGAGCTATGGCAAACCCTTATGTCGAGTTCGTCCCAGATAATCCCTTATTTTTCAATGTTCTAGTGATCAGAAACAACGGAATCTGGCATAATAAATGCTGTTTGTGGCTTCATGTGTATTAAAAAGCATTTTTTTTTATATCAACTTTTAAAAAATACGTGTATAAACTTCTGAACCATCTGTGTGCTGACATCTTGCTATAATAAAACCCTTCTGAAGACGTCCTTTCCCTTTAAAAATCCACCATACGTTTTATGTTTACATGATTGTTCGAAATAATTTGTTCTTACATAAATATAATTGAAAAGCCATGATTCATCATTAAATTTTCTAACATTTATTGGTGATAATGTGCATATTGTTTGTTTTGTATATGAATGTGCTTTATTATTTCGATGATAAATAAAAAAATTCTTTCACTATGATAAATATAGAATGTCACTAAAATGTTCGCAAAATCACAATATGTATATAAGCTCTTTCCAGTATAGTTGCATAACTATATCTTGGAATATGGTCATACACTACTTGTTTGTATTATTAATCATTCTAATGTGTTCTAAACTGACCCTTTTCATTTCCCTTTTCTCATAGGTTACAAGTGAGTCGTGATAGGCTTGAGAGTACAGTCGTTTAGACGCCTCGCCATCCTTGTCTCCCCTAGGGACGTCGCATCTTGTGCCATTCCTATACCATGTCGGATTAATAATTTGGATATATATCACAGTTTATAATTTCTCAGCATTTACTGGAGTTTATCCAAGACCTTTGACCCAGGGATGAATGTATACGAAGACACATCGGAAGAGATACATCAGCGGCAGTATATAATTATGTGCTCCCGAAATTAAATTTGCATACTGCATCACCAGTCGTCGGATATCAGATCTATTTGTCCAAGGATCAGTGGAATTTGTAATATTTTAAACCAGTTTTGGATTTGTTTTTCCCTTGAAGTTGATTCCATAGAAGTGTCTTTTTCACCCTGACACGGGAAAGATTATAATCTGATTAGAAGAAAAAAAAAATCATTAATCTACATGAATGCACGTCTTGGATCAAAATAGATTGGAGAGATTTAATATGCCACCGTTTCATGTTTCTAAGTGGAATCAGTAATGGTATTGTTATATGTATAAAAGGAGAGCGGTTTCTAGATAATTCATATTTTGAAAGAAATTAATTGTGTTTTGTTTTATCAAAGAGAACACTAGATTCTGCGAGTGTCAATGACTGGCATTTTGCGTGAGAAATACAAAGCTATTTTGGTTGAACAACCGTTTGTCTAAGATATCGCGTGTGCTTGGGGTTTTCGCGGGAGAATTTATTGTTCAAACCGCAAATGCTGCTGTCGTCTGCTTGAAATAAGACGAGTGAATTTTTACGCGGGAAAGTGATCCATTTTGGCGGGAAAGTATGAATCAGGTGACGGGAAGCAGCCATGGGGGTACACAGTACAAGAGTCTCAACTTTAAGAAGACAACGTCCAAAGCTAAACTACAAGCTATCCAGCAACATGGATCCAGGAATAAAGATGGCATCATTACTGTGGAGTTGAATGAGGTAAGTCACTCACTTTTATTTCATCAATCCTCTAATATGTGCTTGAAATGTAACTTGTGTTCGTAATGACGATGTTGTTGCTAGGTTCGGAAACCCCTACGGATTGCCTGACATATCAACAATCACTTTATGCAATTTGCTCGGTTTGGCTAGATTGAAATAAACAAACTCATAGGACCATGACAGGAACAGAATTCAATGTGATATACATTATTGTTGCTATGTCAGAAAATCCTCGGAGTTATCGGGTAATCAAGCGTAACTTCAAGACATATCGATGAAATACGAATGATCTGCGAAAAACGCAGTCACTTCAAAACAAAAATAGTTGAGTGTGATGTGCTGTACAGTCTGTGTAAAAAAAAATGGTACAGTCGGGGAAAAAATAATTTAGGTGTGAAATCTTTTCATATAATGTGTGTTTGTGGTACTCAAATTAAAGCCAAAAGATCTTTCTTGCTGATGCGCTTTGTCCTGTATAATTTGCTTTCGTAAAACAAAAGTTATGCTAAGTTTTGTGCGACGGGGAACAAATCGAAATTACGCACTTCTATTGTTCTGGAGCGCTGAATTCACGGTCATTATGCGAAATCGTACACAAAGGCATTGGACGGCGTGCGAAAAATGGATTTTTCTTGATTGTAGAAAATTAGTCATATCACAAAAATACTGCACCAAATTGATGAAAAAAAAAATTGCAGAAGAGAGAGTGATATTCCTGCTTTATGAAATAACAAACAATACCACGTTGATATTAACCTTCATACTATAAAAAAAATGTTTCCAACTGTACCATTTTATTGACACAGACTGTATATTTCGAAATGCAAAGCCTTTTATTACAATAAAAATTCCAACCGTTTTTTTTTTTTTTAGTTTATAAGTTAAAACATAGTGTATGTTGTTTTGTTATGCAATTACAATATCAAAGTAAATTGCGCCATGATTTATCTGTAACATATTGAGTTGGCTGAACTCTGTAATAAAGGGCTGTGAAGGAAATGGATACTATTATTGATGATAACTCATTGTTGAAAGTCGAAATTTCGAAACAATCACATAGTGAAGCAAATTATAGGCAACATGGCCCAGTGATTTATATAATTATGTTTGTAATTTCATAATTATTATAGTAAATAGTAGATAGAAAAATACGCGTCGCATTGGATAGATCAGTAACCACGTGACCTAACTTCAAAAAAGTATGATTGTACATTGTAAATATAAACTTTCGGTTTTTGTAGGGTAAAGCCCGTGTTTTATAAATATGATATATAATAAAGATACTAGTACTGCAAAACAAAATATAGAGGGGGGGGTGAGGTAATATAATTCATTCGATATAATTTGAGATTACTGTATTTTGTACTCTGTAATTGGTTTCCAATATTGTTATATATCACAATATTGAATGTATGAATTCGATGTTATGTATTGAATGATATTATGTCAATACGATGTAAATGTATAATTTGATTTGATGTATTGAATGAAACACAATAAAGAACATTACAAAACAAAAAATTACGCCAGCGCGTAAAACAGTAAAATGTTGCGCACAACAGCTTATAACAATGGATACGCGGAGTAACAAAAATACGTCACCAATAGCTAATTTGCACCAAAAATTTGGACGAAGATAAAAGCAATGCGGCAAGGTCAAGATTCTGGGGTCTATTTACTAAATAAAAGTGAACGCTCCATCTTGCAACATTACTGGACTATATGAACTCCAAATACTTAATTATCCCTCGTGCAGATCTATTTCACCTCGGCCTGCGGCCTCGAGAAACAAATCTGCACTCGGGATAATTTAGTATTGTCGTACCAATAATCCAGTAATATTGCGCGATAGATCGTACAATCTATTTATAAAATATGTGTTGTGTGTGTGTGTGTGTGTGTGTGTGTGTGTGTGTGTGTGGTGTGTGTGTGTGTGTGTGTGTGGTGTGTGTGTGTGTGTGTGGTGTGTGTGTGTGTGTATGTGTGTATATTTTACAATTAACTTTTAATTGATCAATATAATGGTAAAATGAGTTTGGGTAACCTAAAAGGTATTGATGTCTGTGTGTGATGATGATGTAAATGTGTAAAGAGTAAAATGATTACGTAATTCAATTTCCATGTTACTGTTTTGGAATGTTAATTGATATCTAGGGGACGTAACACGGCCCTGTTGTGCAAATGTAACATATTATCACCAGTATTGTGTTAATGGTTAAACTTATTTTGGAGGTATATATTCTAAAATGTCAATAAGCATATAATTACGGAATAATAGTGGTATATGTATTCTAATAATACAGAGATATCTCATAGAATGACAATAGTGGCGAATAAGATATATCATCTTGGGAGGGGGAAAGGAAACAATATTTTATACGAATTCTGTTATATGACATTCATCATAATTTTGTGCATAAGAACTGTCTTCTTGATAATGTAGTGAGCCCATCGGATGGTTTATCTCAACTAGGTCTGCAATATTTGGTGAAATTCCCACATGATCTAACAACGTCATGCATGCCTGAACGCATTTAGTCTATTATGACTTTGGTCTAATTGCCATTCCGTCCAATCATCTCATGGACTATTTCCCACTTGGGTAAATTGTCATATTTTCTAAGTAATATTGTCAAATGGCCAAACTTTCATTTCGCCTTTAAAAGATTCCCCTATTTTGCCATACCGTCATGTGGTATATTACCAGTTCATTTAATCAGATTTCTTATAAACCAAGTGAGTATCGGATGAAATGGAAATCTGGCAGTTATAGACGAAATGGTAAATTGTCTAAGAAGAAATTGGACCAACCGTTTATTAGCCCTATTGAATATAGACAAAATAGGATTAGACAAGGAGGGATGAGACCAAACAGGCATTATACAAAATGAGAGTAGACCAATTGGCAATTCACCACGCCGGCGAAACCGTCTCCAAACAGTGCAGAATATTTCAATTAAATACTGGATGGTATTTTTTTTTTCTTTCTTGAATTGGTATCGGCAGTGCATGTGTCCACGGTATTTTACACGTTTTGTATCACGCCAAGGTTAGATAATTATTATTGCGCCAGGCGTGGAATAAACGCATTTTTAATGATTTTCCTTTGACCAAATAATGAACAAATATTATAATTTCAATGCACTAGGTAATGAAAATAATTATGAACGACACACTTCAAGGTTGTTGTGGCAGGTTTATGTTAAGTGCACTTAACTTGATCGATTTTACTCATTTACAGAATAATTTCGAATGCATAATTCAGAAGTTCGTTTTAGATATAGCTGTAGATCTGAATTATTCTTTACAAAGATATTGTGCGTTGTGTAAACCATGACGACGAAATTTATTTACGTCGCCAGAAAATTTATTTGAGGGGAAAGAGATTTTTTATTCATTATTATTTATTTATTTATTTATTTATTTTTTATTTATTTATTTTTTTTTTAGGGGGGGGCTGCTGTTGTTGCTTTACTTTTTTAGAGTTATAAAACTTCTTTCTTTTTTTTTAATACGAAAGGAAAAGAGGACGAACACCCCTTTACAAGCGGGCACCGTATAGGCCAACATTAATGTACTCTGAAAGAGAGAACTAATATTTTCATCGGTAATAATGACAAATGGGGCTGCCCTACTTCTCCAAGAGCCCATATTATTTCCACGATGATCACCGTAATTAGCTTCATTTCCTGATGAATAGATGGTTTGTTTTCAGGCTAATTGACCGTGAAGCGCGTGTATGTTTATTGATTTTATTTGAATGAATGAAACTCGAGCAAAAATAACTTAATTATATTTGTTCAATAATGGCTGTCTTCAATTGTAATTGTGCTCGAAGCGGACGAGAGAGAGAGAGAGAGAGAGAGAGAGAGAGGGAGAGAGAGAGATGGAGGGGGAGGGGTGAAATAAAAGCGAACAAAAAGGAGATGGATAGGGTGCATTGCCATGTTGTATCCCACCATCAGAAATGTTCTTCTCGATATTAATGCAATAACGATCTGTAAAACAGAACTAAGCATACGTGTAATTTGTTGCATCTGTTGCTCACTTCCAGCTCCCACTGTATATATCGCTGTAGACAGGCGAGTTTAAGTCGAATTGGTAATTGTGAGGCATCAAAATGTAAACTTATACAATATAAACCATACATAAATGGCACAGGAAGGAGGGGCGAAATATTTAATATATATACACTGCCCTCCAAAAGTTTGGGTACACCTGATGTCAGCTCTGTTTTTGATCTTTTTGAAGCATTTTATGTCCATTATTTCAGTCCAAATGATGTTTAAGTACAAAACATACATTATACAACCAATATACTTCACAATTACCACGCCAAGTCTCTTTGGAAATTAGAAATTACTCAAAAATATGCAAAAAGTGCAAAATCGTGATTTTGCACTAATTCATTCTGTCAAAATCAATTATTGAAAAAAAGAAGATATCTTGGCTAATAATGGTCCGATCAATGTAAAATTTTGCATGGATGTTGAGGCACATGTAAAATATAACCATGTAATCTTTGTTTTTATTTTGAGACAACACTTAATTAATTATGCAAATTTATGCAAATTAAAGGTCTATTTTTAGAAATTTATCAATACTGTGTTTAAAAAATTGCTATGAAGCCCAATTTTTTGTTAAAAGTTACTGAGTATATTACTCAACAAAATTATGATTAAAAAGTTGGACTTTCTCATGAATTCCTTTGTATTCTTTAGTTGTATTACTTTCTATTGTTTTCAATTGTTTTTATTTTGATGTATTTCGCAATGTTTTTGGCTCTTTTATGTTTCTGACATGTACCTTGATTGATTTCAAGATATCCAAAATGATGCTTAAAGCCTTTTAGATGCAATTAAGAGTGTTGTAGAGCAATTCAGGTGAATGGTGCATTCAGTACACAAATGGGCAATAATTATTAAAACTTTCATAAATACATGTCAAAACAATGGTTCCTTACTTAATATTTTTTACATAGAGACTGAATTATGACTGTTCTGACTGGGGGAGGGGTCTTAGCCAATTCAACCAACTATAAAACATCCATGACTGCTGCGCAACCGCTGCCAACCCCAAATATGCCTTTTGGTGACTTTTTCCTTTAAAGCGTAGTGCAACTATTGTTCTAAGAACACTGCCCATTGTGTTGTTAGGTGATGCAACATTGCATTATTGCATGTCAGACCTAAATAGAATGTAAGATAATATTTTGTTTTCATTTCAGAAACAGAAAAGAGCCACAAACATTAAGAAATACATAGAAATAAAAATAATCGAAGACAATAGAAAGTGATAAAAACAAAAGAATACAAAGGAATTCATGAGAAAGTCCAACTTTTTTATTAAAAATGTTGTTGACTATTATACTCAGCAACTTTTAAGAAAAAATTTGGCTTCTTACTAATTTTTGAAACAAAATATTAATAAATTTCTAAAAATAGACCTTTAATTTGCATTAATTTGCATAATTAATAAAATGTTGTCTCAAATTACAACCAAACAGTACAGGGTTATATTTTACATATGCCTCAACATCCATACAAAATTTGACATTGATCGGACCATTATTAGCCGAGATATCTTCTTTTTTCAATAATTGAATAAATTAGTGCAAAATAACGTTTTTGCACTTTTTGCATATTTTTGAGTAATTTCTAAATTCCAAGGAGACTTGGCGTGGTAATCGTAAAGTATATTGGTTGCATAATGTATTTTTTGTACTTAAACATCATTTGGACCGAAATATTGGACACAAAATGCCTCAAAATGATCCAAGACAGAGCTGACATCAGGTGTACCCAAACTTTTGGAGGGCAGTGTATATAAAAATAGAGAGAATCATTACATTTATGATTATTACAATATAAAACATTGAACAAAGGAACATAATTATGTATAATCATGATTTCAAACATTAAAAAACCCAGATCGGTAACGGACGCAGATTGATTCGTACAATGAAAGTATCGGGCCCATGCGTAAACATAATAGAGCCGCTTTTGTCCCCATACAATTGGGCCTGAGAATTGCATTCAATTCGGATATCTTGGATCCGCGCCTGCAGATTACATGCAAGGCAACATTAAAACATATTTAACAATAACAATCAATATAAACATAATAAACAAAGCATCAAAAGCATTGTTCAAGCTTCAAGAGTATATTTCCTACACTTTCCCCTGGGTATATGCCTTCTGCTCTCTACGCCCAATACACACAAAACTTATAAAATGTGGGCCTAAATATTTTAGCAAAACATTTTATTTTATTTTATTTATTTTTTTAAAGCCGGAATAGGGGGTACAATGTCCACCTTCCTACTTGTTGCAATATTACTGTAAGCAGTACAGTGATTCGAATACTTATATTATCTCTCCCCTGAATGTTTCATTCTATTGATTGACCTTTAAACTCACGTATTTGACATTTGCTCGAACCGGATGTAGTACCTTTCCCCTGTGCAATACAAGCCGACTCTTCCGTAATGCAGTCTGTATCCATTTCACCATCTTGAGGATTCTTCTTCTGTTGTATGAGTTAGTAGTGTTTTACATCAGGCTATTTCTCTAATTTAAGTAAGCCAGTTGATGTGCGCAATGTTCGGGCTTGATAGGTTAGTCATGAAGATTATAAGAGAAAATCGTAGAAATATAGAATATTGAAGAAAGTCATTCTAACACACAATTAATTGGTTAAAATTTTGAGGCGGAAATAGAAATTAGCTCTGTATTGAGAAGATTGTAATGTCCCCATATATTTTATCTAGCATCTAAATTTAAAACTGCAATACCCTTAAAATATTAAAAAGTGTCTTTTAGAGTAAAACTTTAACTAGTTTCATTGTAATCCATTTATTTATTATTTGTTAATTATTTATTTATTT
The DNA here is from genome assembly GCA_940671915.1 of Paracentrotus lividus. NCBI lineage: Eukaryota > Metazoa > Echinodermata > Echinoidea > Camarodonta > Echinidae > Paracentrotus > Paracentrotus lividus. Next base: position 25,966,831 of record CALNVZ010002974.1, on the reverse strand, counting down.
CTCTACTGATTTATTCATTTAGTTTATATAATATAATACGTATTACAATATATATTATAATATGTATTACATTTTAAGTTCTGTGTAACATCATTTTAATGAAATTATTTTGTATGCTCCTTGTGCACCTGAATTATATAATTTTGAGTGCCTCGTGAATTTGAATAATTGTTAAAATAAAGATCGGTGGCACAAGTCATTATAAGTGCTTTATTGTCACTATTATTATTGTTAATACTACAAGCCTAGCAAAAATGTTCATATGTTTCCGACAATTTTTTTTTGTTAAACCTAATATTTTTTAGAGAACACCATTTTAAGTGAGATATCATGCTTGAAACCCAACTATATACCATGTGGCATACTGCAGGCATTATGAAGGGGTGCTTTTAGTCTGTTTATAATCATGCCATAAATGAGTCAATTAAGAGTGGAGGCTTAGAGCACCCATAAACGTGTAAAAAGGATGTCGATGGTTTCATAAAAGTGTCCGTGGTGGGAGATTTAATGATCTAGATATTAGTGAGAGCATTACCAAAAAGCCATTATTGACAACTAAATGGTGACATTCGAATGGTTCACATGGGAAGCTTGTTAATGTGCTAAAAGAAGTGGATACTTTGCCAATACAAGATAAAGAAAATTGAGTGGAGACAATTTTTTAACGTAATATAGCTAGTTAAAGGGGAAGTTTACCCTGAAAATTTATTGGTTTTAAACATTGCACAAAAAATGAAAGAAAAATATTAACTAAAGTTTGAAGAAAATTGTCAAAAAATATTAGCGAAAGTTTGAAGAAAATTGTCAACAAATAGCGAAGTAATGAATTAATAATTTTTATTCTGTGACGTCACATGCGAGCAACTCTCTCATGTGTTTTGTATGGAAATTCCATAAATTTTTCTTTTTTCATGGTTCTTGATAAAAAAATGGGTCAATTTCATAGAGGAATGTATATGAACATAGGTTTGATGATATATCGACCGCACAGGTAAAATAATTAATACTCTTCTGAAAAAAATGACACTCTATGGAATTTCCATACACAACACATTAAGAGAGCAGCTCGCAAGTGACGTCACATAATCAAAATTTTAAATATTCATAACTTCGTTAGTTTTTGGTCGCTTTTCTTCAAACCTTCACTCATATTTTTCTTTTATTTTTCTGCATTAAAAAAAAAACAATTTAAACCCAAGGTGAACTTTCCCTTTAAACGAAGTGGATATGATTTGCCGGTAAAAGAGAGAAAAATTGAGGAGAGGCAAATTTTCGTTATGATCTCCCTTTCTCACGTTTAAGAAACGTTTGATCTATTCCTTTAATGACATTTAATGGGAACGTAATGGTGCGGTCTCATGTACGACGCATGGCCAACGCACAGCATGCGTTTGGTGTGTTTTGCCCATTCGTCGAGCGCGCTATGCAAACGTTGTGCATTAGTTACGTATTTTAATACGTGTTGTCTAAGTATACGCTCTGCGTGCGCGTTGTCGGCAATTTTCACGAATTTCAATGCGCTGGTCTTGCGTTGTGTTCATGTGACTGCCGCATCAAGAATGAGTTTTGAAGTTGCAGAGTGATCAAACGTACATGAGAATCTTTGGCTAGTGGATCAAATCGTATTATCAATTAATCAGAAGATAAATCATATCAGAACGTTCCGTTTTGTATGTACATGTTTGCAAAAATTGTTTAAATTTGTCCTTGGTCAAACCTATTGACCGATTAAGACATGATTGAAACATAATGTTATACTTTAACAACTTAATAGTGATACATTTAAAATTCTTAACTACGAAGAAGAAATCAATATCCAATCCATTACCAGAAATAGGATATGGGTCGTATTGGAGCATGTGCTTCAAGTAAGAACACTTTATGTAATAACGATAACCGGTCATGCGTTGGTCATACGTTGTTCATGCGTTGGTCATGCGTTGGTCATGCGTTGATTATTTTTGGTCAGCTCTGCGTCGGATTCCACAGTTCATCATTGTGAAATTTTTTCAGGCACGTATATGGTGATTGTAATTATGTCGCTGACATGACGAGACATGAATCGTATGAGTTGACAACCGCCGAACGAAAACCACGGAATGCGCATTAGCCAGAACATACTCTCTCTGTAAACACGTATGATAAATTTTACTCTTGCGCCAGAGTGAATTTTAGAAAGAGTGCATTTAGAGTAAAATTCGAATGAATTTCGAGTGAATTTTTAGTGAAATACATATTTTCACTCTATTTTTACTCATTTTTGAGTGATCTTAGAGTGACCCCTGAGGTCACTCAAAAATGAGTGAAAATGAATTAAAATGGAGTGAATTGTGTATTTTCTTTCAAAACTCGCTCGAAATTCACTCGAATTTTACTTTAAATGCATTCTATTCTAATAATCTCTCCTTCAGGCGTGAACATTTTCACTCGTTTTTTTTTGTGGGTGTGTGTGTGTGTGTGTGTGTTTGTGTTTTTTTTATTTGTTTTGTTTTGAGAGAAAGAGAGAGAGAACACGTTCGTGTAAGACCGTGGCACTATAACAAACTCTCTCTCTCGCCCCCGGATATGCCACCCTATTACGGCATATATAGAGTCGAGATTGTTGCCAAATTTGATCGAATATTCATGATGATTTCTCCCCAGCTGTTTCACCATCGGGGCGATCAACACGAATTGATGCTACATTATTATCTGAAAAATCAGGACGTTGGAATTGCAAATTGTCTCCCACGTGAGGTGTTACCTTTCGCTATTCGTTTTTAATCCGCCAAAAAGTGCGGGATGATGTTCTAACTTTTAAAGTTCACCGTTTTTTATGAGTCGTGAATGAAATCTTATAATGAGGGTGTTTATCTGTGTTTATCTTTGCTTTCCATATATTTATTCATGATAATTTCAAAATATATTCAAAGTTGGTTTTCATATTTAGCACATGTACGCTCATCTCCTCGTGAATCTTGTGTGAGATTTGTTTGCTGAGGCGATTATGCTAAAATGATGTTAAAGGGAATCTAGTATAGTGGGAAGATGTGGGCAAGATGAAGAAAATTTTTGTGAGCTTTCCTGTTATTTTCATGATATTTGGGAAGAGTATCATAATAAAAAGCTCCACAATAAAAGATTGCTCTTCAATTGCCCTAATAGTCATTATATGACCCAATATATACCAAACAGCTGATATGTTTGGGTCCCGAAAATTTTGTGTTGCCCTATATATGCATTTCTGTGTAAGTCCATGTGACTCAAAGTTGAATTGGGTTAATTTCTGATCATTTTGGCGATTCTAAAACCTCACACAGCACAAAATAATGTTTAGGTGAACTGTTATCAACCGATCCAAATCACATTTAGACAGTATCTTCCACATTTGAATGTCATGACCAGAACAGTAGTTTCACTTTAATAGTGATTGATGACGATAGATCACTTCTACTCTCTATCAATATGGCTCAATGATTATGTAATGTAAAATAAGATGAAGAGGTGTAAAAGAAGAAAGTGAATATTATCAAAATGATAATCATACTAATTACCCTTTTATTTATAAAGCGCTTTCCCGTAGCAGTCCAAAGTGGCTGTCAGCCATCACACTGCAAAAAAGCTGGTGTTAAATATGCAACACCAACATTCACCAAGCTGGTGTTAAACGTTTGGTGTTAAATTTTGGAGAATTAGATTGCTATCTCTCTAACATTACTTGGTGTCAATACAAATTCTGAAAAAACACTCTGTTGAAATTTTTGCAGGTAAAGGTATTATCAATATTTTAATTATAGATATCCTAAACACATGCCTTGTCCAAGGTCGACATAAGTTTCGAAGCCAGGAATCGAACCCACGACCTTGCATCCCCAGTCAAGTGATATGACCACTACGGCACTTCTTCTTTTATACAGTTTATCCACACGTACAAACTAAGTCACGTCACCCTTAAAGTGTTTCTCAAAGCGGGCAATCACTGTTGTTCTATATCTGTCACACGTTTCTCCAAGCTGGTCCTAAAATATCCTGTTATGTGAGTCCCACAGTTCATATCTTAAGGGCTTAGAATATGTCACTTCTAATAGGTTCCCATTCGTAAAGGGTGAACATTTTGTTGTTGTTCGTCAGTCTAAAATATCTGCCTCATTAGCTGTTGAAACACCCACATGCACTAATAATGTGTGGTGTGATTTGTTGGAGTAGATCTTGGCGGCGTTTAAATGCCTATGTTTATAAAATAGTTTTCTTTTTCCATTTTTGATATTTTCATGAACTCTAGAACTTTACTGAGACACGAACCACGCTGTTATTTTTTATTATTTTTATTTATCTTATTAATACACCACGCATTCTCCCATCAATCTACCTACAGAACTCGATAACATCTCGTCACCTTTATGTCATCAGCCTCTTTTCGTGTCATGTTCTTATCTCGACAATATTGAAGTGTCTTCATCTCTCACTCACTCTCTCTTCTATACATATATCTCTTCCCATCTGTCTGTCTGTCTGTCTCTCTCTCTCAAAAAAAAATTCCTTTCCTTTATTTTTCTATCCATCTCTTTTTCTCTTTCTCTCTCTTCCATAATTATATTTACTCTCTTCTCTCTCCCGATCTCTCTCTCTCTTTCTTTCTCTCGTTCTCTCCCTTTATTTTACTCTCTATTTCTTTCTTTCTTTCTTTCTCTATTTCTTATTATATCTCTTTTCGCTCTCGGTATCTCCGTCTCCCGTTCTCTCCTTTTATTTTGTTTTATATCTCTCTCTCTCTCTCTCTTTCTCCAACTCTCTTTTTCTTTCTGTCTCTCTTAATATATGTATGTGTTTACTTGTTCACAGCAAGAAAAATAAGTTCAACTGTGCATTAATTCTTCATTCACACCGGAAACACTTTTAAATGTGCCTATTTGTATTCTAATGATGCAACCTTGCCTTTTTGCACCTTCATGGTGCAATCCTGCACCTTACTTGCAAAGTTGCACCTTTAACGATGCTCCCAATGTGCCTTTGTCGTCTGCATCTTTAAGGGTGCAAATTTGATTTAGCTTAGTGTGTACATTCTTCCATTTTCTACTGACGCTGTTTTTCAAAGAACCTTGAATAAATTTAAAAGTCGATACAATATTGTGTATAGTACAAGAAAATATCCGTTTGCCTACTCCAGCCCATTGATTGAACATACTTGTGGAAAATGACAACTAATGGTCGTTATCCTAAATTTCTAGTAATTCTTCTCAGGTCTTTATGTTTATGATAATGCCTTTAGTTCCCATTTCTCTTTACCACGGGCGATAAAACGCTCACATTTTGCATTTTTATAGTGGAATAAATCTACACCAATTACATTTCATGGCATCTTGCAAAGTTAAATTTAATCGTAGTAATGATATAAATACAAAATACAATGTAGTCAACACGTTCTATTTAATCATGAGTATAACAAATTTTGTCTTAAATTACGTTTACTTCTAAATTTATTCTAACACCATCGATAGTATGCAACCGTACGGCATTACACGGGGCGATAATGCACATAGTGCAAACTTTGTCTCAGCTTTCCATGACAACGGTATTTAATGAAAAACGAGGGGGAAATAATTAACTTATTATCACGTCAGGTACTACGGTCATTCATTTTGTGTCCATCGTAACGAATGACCTCGTTCGTCAAATTCCTGACCATGACGAATAAATGCTGCTCTAGACATGACGAAATGGCGTCAATTTTGGGGTCATTTGTGGCCAAACGAAATATCATTGACAAACCCATAGGTCTTATTTACGTGTGTCGATTAAGAAAACGTATTGTACATGTATGTAATCCTCTGTCCCTCTCTCTTTCTCTCTCTCTCTCTCTCTCTCTCTCTCTCTCTCTCGTCAAAATACATTGTGTATTTAATGAGTTTATTCTGAACGTGTTTTTTTTTTTTTTTTTTTTTTTTTTTTTTTTTTTTCAGAACAAATCGAGAATAGTGCATTTCTACCAATATATTTTTTTTTCCAGAAAAACGTAACGTTTACTTGGGGTAAACATCGTAACATTAAGATGAAAATTATTTACCGTTCTTATCACCGCAATGAATGACTAAGATAATGAACTACGAACCTTGTATACCGATAACTAACTGATTTTATGAGCAATCTTTATGATATTCTTCCCAAATATCATGAAAATAATAGGGAAGCTCACAATATTTTTCTTCATCTTTCCCACACCTTCCCACTACACTAGATTCCCTATAACATGAAGAGGGGAGGGGTAGTTTTATAAAGGGATAAATCTAGAACTACTCTGGCTTAGGGCAGATCACAGGATTACTGAGTGAAATTTGACCTGGTTTTTAGCAGGGTCATTTAAGGAAATCCTCGTTTCTATTAGCGCGGGACACCAGAGGCCATACGGAGGCAGAAATCAGTTCTTGTATTATTTGCGATGTGAGAGTCTTCCGCCTCATGAGTGATATAGAAAATCAAGTTATTTTATGCTTATTTTGATTACAGAAACAGTATTATAGAAACGCAAAGTTAGTGAAGGTCATTTTAAAACCAAATTGCGCAGTGGGGGCCTCTCCAGGCGGGGCGCAAAGGGCATACGCCCCTCGATTTTGGGTGAATCACACATTTAGGATACATGTTAATAAAGTCGAATCTCAGGAATCTGCCTTCTGTTTTCCCTCTGTTTTCAAATCAGCAGTATATGCCCCCTTTATTTTTAAATCCAGGGCCCCTCGTAACATAAATGTTTGCGATTTATTGCAAATTTGAAAGATCGCATGTAACAACGATTATGATTGGCTATTGCCAGTTTGCGACTGGTTGGAAACCTTTGTGTGATACAGAGCCTATAGTACATTCTGGCCCGTATTCTCAAAAGCCGCCTAACTTTGACCCTATCTTAAATCTGTGGTTTAATTATGGCTGGCTAAAAGGGAATCGATCTGTCTATGTTGCATGTTCCTATCATCTTCATTGAATTCTGGAATCATGTTTTAATTGTAAGGGAAACTTTTGTACTTATCATTCCCAATCAGTTTTTTAATAGATACAGTACCAAAAACTATGATGAATTGAACATCTACTTTTCTTGATTGATTCCCTTAAAGAAAGACATAGTTAAACCACAGATTTATAGGCTTTTTATAAGGCGGCTTTTGAGAATAAGGGCATATGTGCCCAAGTTCACATCTACTGCTGATCTTGTAAACTGTATTATTTATCATCTTCTTCGGACCATGTATAAAAATAATGAGAAACTATAAGAAATCCAACATTATGTTATCCTAGTCTTATGTACCATCCCCTCTCCCCCCCCCCCCCTCTCTCTCTCTCTCTTTCTCTTTCTCTCTGTATGTGTGTGTCTCTCTCTTTCGTATAGAACATATTTTCCTCATTGTTGTTTATAGCCTTCTGTTTCAACCTCCATTGTTCTGTTAGTAATTATATTTATTGCGTATGTCCATGTTTTGTCTCTTTATCTTTCACGTACTCCTTCTCCCTCCCCTCCTCTCATTTTCTCTCCCTCCCATCTTCTCTTTTCTCTCTCCTATCTTTCTGCGTCTCTCATTCTACCACCTCGATCTTTCCAATTTCTTGTTATCTTCCCAATACCCCTTCTCTCTTTTTTTCTCTTTCCCTTCTCCCTTTTTTCTCCTACTATCTCTCTATTTCTTCGTTTCACCCTCTCCTTCTGATCTGTATGCTGTCACCCTTGATCTCGTCGTGTACAATTCAAATACAGTAATAGTGTAGTCCCAAAACGCATTACACGTAATAACAATCCAATCTGAGTAATGTGTTTAGCCAAGGTAAACATACTATCCCGTTCCCTCAAGGTCCCGGCTTATTAAAGCAAAAAATCAACCCCGATTACCTAAAGTTCGTGCTAAAACACAAACACGGGGGAATACTTCTTCTGTTTCTAGAAAAAACTGTTAGTTCTATTTCCTGTCTCCTTTCTATATATAGTCTGGTGTCATAGTCCTTTAAAAGGCTTCTGTTTCTTTCTTTTTTTCTTTTTTTTCTTTTTTTTTTTGCTGGAGAAGCACCTTCTGTTTTTTTTTTTCTTTTTTTCAAGTCTGTACATTATTATTCAACCACAATACAGGCAATGTATGATATATAAATCTCATAATCATTGCGATGTATGGTCATTGGGAGATCAGTGTCACTAAAAAAAAAAGTATAATAGATAGAAACAACCCATTTAATCTTTCTTATAAAATGATTAGCGGCTTAGCATCACAAAAATAAAAGTAGAACAAATCAGTCTATGCTGGACCGAGGTCGGAAAGCTAGGTCACTGACCCAAGTCGTTTTTAATAAAGCACAATAATAATATTTTTTATTTTACAGTAATAAAGCAGCAACAATTATCATCAAACAAATACAAAGTTTCTTAAAGTATATGTTTGAAAAGAAGCTAGAAGAAACATACTTGTTTATTACTTATTAAAAAATTAATTCTACCATACAAAAATATATGAGTCTGACAAGACAGTGCTAAGACTACCACTGAAGACTTAATTTAAGCCCTGCGTTCGTTTTTTAGTAATCAGATTTGTAAAATTAATGTCGACATCTTGTGTTAATTTTTTCTGCCACTATTAAGTTTCAAAATTTGTCCCCACAAATTGAAGAAAAACATGTGATTTGTCGTTTCAGGGTTCTATCCTTTTATCCTATTACCTAGCACTGATTGCCTCTCGCTTTGACAATTGCTCTCTCGCGCTCTCCACTTATACTCTCTTTTTTTCATCTTTTTACTTTTCCCTCGTATGTCTGCATGTTTCATTGTCTCTGAAACTAGTTTTTGTTTCTCTTTAAATTACAATTTTCATTAACAATTCAAAGCATTAGCTCTTTCAAGTATCTGAGAATGGTTGCCTTCATAAAACCCCCAAATATGACTTTCAAATGCTGTTTTATAGACAATGTTGGGTTTAAGCAATAAAACGTGAGTTTTTAAACCATTAGTTAGATGTCGCAAATTTACCTACGTCCACAATCACGAAAAAAAAATATCTGTACGCAAAAAAAAGGCTGATACTGCTTGTTAGATGCACGGCTACATGACTGTATACTCGTTTTAATTTATTGGCCTACGTTATGCATTTTATGATTATAGCTGAGACAAATCTTTGCTAAAATCCACAACGTTATAGCTTTTTTTTCCTTACGAAAAGGGAATAAAAAAATTTAAAAAAACATCGATCATTGGCACACAAGTTGCGGCTTGCCCCCCCCCCCACCTCTCTCTCTCTCTCGTCTCTCTCTCTCTCTCTGTCTTTCTCTTTCTCCTTTCGCTCTCATTCTCTCTCTCGTCTCTGTTTCTCGTCTATTCTTTCACTGTCTTATTTATTCCATGCATAATCCGCACCGATATAGCAACCCACCTATTTCTCAAACGATTACACTTGAAAATGTTTTCAAGCAAAGTTTCCAAATCGGTTTCATACGGTACGAGCACATCGTACTATACAGAAAAACCAAAAGCAAAATAGCTTACTTCAGCTACACTGATCAGCACCGATAAGTGGAGAATGGCATGGGCTCAGAAACCTGAATTAATCGACTAAAATGCGTGGGCTATTTCGGGCCGGTGCTTTTATAGGGTGTCTTCGAATGACCTTGGATTTCGAGTTACACATTAATGTTTATGCGTGAAAATCAATTTACGTTTTATGATTAATGCATAACAAAGTCTTGCCGTATAATTGAGGTAGATGTTTCTTTTTTGTTTTTACCTTTCTAGCTTAATACATTTCCACTTTGAATACTTTGATGATTATAGTTAGCAATACTACTTTTTCGAACGTGAACCTTTTACTTCTTTGTGCTTATCCATTATCATTCATTTTTTTTTCTTGTTCACGATTTCGTTGTTTCTAAGCTCAGAATTATATTATTTTAATTAGTATGAAAAAAATAGATGACAACTTCTTTTTACATGAATTCTTATGGCTTTCGACACACGATATACTTTGAACTTTTGGCCTGCCTTCACTTCAGTCAAACGTTCTATTAACTCGTTGCCTGCCAAGTTTTCTTTTTACAGAAATGTTCTTATTATACTAAACAATCGCATTAATACCTTTTCTGTGGTGGTGCTGAAAAAAAATACTATACTGCTTATATCGTGTTTGAAGTGTAACTTCCAGTATTGACAACATTGAAAGCTTTTTCATATTATCTAACAGGTTAAATAAACTAAAAGATTGGTGCATCTGATGTTACTGACACAAAGTGCGAACTTCTTTTTCATTCGAATGTACTCTAGGCCTACAAGATTTTTGTAATTTGGCGTGTTAGTTAATGCTTGAAATCAAGAACTGTCCAACTTTGCCCATAACACGTTCTGAAAGCGGCAAAAATATCCCCTTTATGTTTTTGATAAAATGACTAGAATAAAACAAGGCAATAGTAAATCACGGAGCTATTCTCGGTCTTTGGAATATTACACCTATCGTGAAAATAAAGGGAAAAAAGTCATCACACGATCCGTAAGCCAAATGCGAAATCATTTTCTCGTTCAATAATAAATTCTTTTTCCTCGAAAGGAGCGCGAGGATTAAAAGTGATTTGGATAATACATGTTTACATTTTATGCTTGCGTGACAAAGTCTTGAATAAATTTATGAGTATATTGCAAGATCTTTTCTAAACTTGCATTTTACGAAGAGACCTCGTATTGGAAATAGATAATGCCTTCTTTTATTTTACCGAAATCTAAAGGCCAAAGCTTTTTTCTCAATTCTGCAATTTGCGAAGAGTAGAAGCGTCCATTAAATTTCTTGAGCTTCATTTACCGATTTTTTTTCCTTTGGAGACACTTCTCATTTTCCCCTTTTCAAGACAGTATCTGGTTTTCTTTTGAAATTCATGAGTTGAGAATAAGCAAAAATTTATGCATTGAAATAAAAACAATCCCTCTAAATCTTTTTCTTGACAGTTTATGTTTCTCTCAAAAAGAGATGATTCGTTCTACAAGAATTGGAAATGGTTTTAGAATGATTAATTTCGTTTTTCTCCTTCAAAAACAGAATGCAAAATTTGTTATGTAAAAAAA
>CALNVZ010002974.1:25933672-25953162 GCA_940671915.1 Paracentrotus lividus | reverse complement strand
GTCATATAATTTTATAATCACCATGGTAATATTTTTGAAATTATTGATGATCAAACTTGGGTTTCCTTTTTTCTGGGTCACCCTGTATGTAAAATGAAACGTCTCCTCGACGAAAAAAAAATCATAGATTTAAGCATGTCCGTTTTCCCGTGACTCATGAGATTTCGCGGAGACTCATGAAACGTTGCAAAGACTCAGGACATGTCTCCAAGACGTCTCCGCGACGAGTCTCTACACCATCTCAAATTCATCTCAACCCATTCTATACTAGTCTCAAATTCGTCTCATGATACGTGAGATACCATCAGTAGGTGGGTACGTGTATATTGTACAAACTGTGTCAGCATCACGTGCATGCACTGTTCAAACCATCAAACCAAACGAGACGAGAAAAGCAAATGGAGGCAAATAATTATTATACCCCGGAGGACATTTGCTCAATGATTCCTTGATGTCATATCCTTTCAATCTTATTCTGTATTCATTCAAGGAGTTTGGAATATCATAACGCTGGTAGATAGATCATCGGCTGGCATGCTTTCCCGCATGGAGGACGGATAGGACATGGAGTGATTTGAAATGTAGTGTAACATGGAACGAGAGAGGGGTCTGGGAAAGAGGGGGTGGGGTGGAGAGAGACATGAGGGACATGGGAGGATGGTTGTGCATATGGATGGAGAAGTAGTATCTCATTGTGAAGAGGGGGTTATGGGGATGGAAGAGGTATAAGAGTAATAAGATGAGGTAATAAGAGTATAAGAGAAATACAGGTGGTGATCGTGTAAAGAGAATAGAGGACAGGGAGATACCAAAAGAAAGAATGAGAAAAGAAAAAAGTAGAGGTAAGGAGGGGTGTTTATAGAGAAGGGGAGATGTTTAGAGATAGATTAGGGGAGAGACGGATGAAACTGTAGATTAAATTATTATATAGAGAGGAGGAAAACGTACTATAGGGGGAAAAACAAAATTGGAGAGAGAGAGAGAGAGAAGGAGCGAGAGAATGAGAGAGGGGCACACGAACGACTTTGTTTTTAATTTTAAAAGAGAAATATAACGATGGATACCCACATATTTATTGCCAATGTTTTAACAAAAAACGGCAACTACTTGCAGACCGAGAAAGCTCTACATAATATTATTATTTACAAATGGTTATTATAAATAGAAATGAGGGAAGAGATTCCTATTCAAACCTATATAACGCACTCAGTACAGCGATTGATGGTGATGAGACAAAAATATAAGAGGTTTTGATGAGCTCCCGCAACGAGGTAAAAAGCAAAATGGATATTTATGAATAAATCATGATGGCAACCATTACTTCTAAAATCAGCTCCTCTCCGCCCCCATTCCTTCCTCCCATCCAAGATCATTACCATCGTGATCACCATCCCAGCTATATAAGCATCTTTAAAATGCATCTTCAGATCTTCTTGAGAAGATAATAAGACATGACAGTAATTCTATTCACAGAAATTTATCCAAATGGCACGGGCATACAGGCAAAATTTTCAGAATGCAATTATGATGGTCCTACACGTGTCAGAATTATAGGTATATTATTTTCAAATCATAAACGCAGCTTGTTGAATGTCTTATGTCTGTTATACCCTGGCTAGCTCAGGATTTTTCTTTTAATGCATTTATTCAGACCTTGGGGTATAGACATCAGCTTCAATCATTCTTTGATAATTAATTCAGTCATAATTTTATAACATTTTGAAAGCACATTATCTCGTTCCAGTGATTTGAGGATAAAAATTGGGTGGAGGACCTCAGAGCAAAATGAAAAAGAGAAAAAATATAGATAGAAGGAGAGTGATGGCAAGAGGAGGGAAAATGCGAGGTAGATAGAAAGATAGATAGAGGGAGAGGGATATCATGAGGAGGAATAATGCGAGGTATAGAAAGATAGATAGAGGGAGAGGAATATCAAGAGGAGGAATAATGCGAGGTAGATAGAAAGATAGATAGAGGGAGAGGGATATCATGAGGAGGAATAATGCGAGGTAGATAGAAAGATAGATAGAGGGAGAGGAATATCAAGAGGAGGAATAATGCGAGGTAGATAGAAAGATAGATAGAGGGAGAGGAATATCAAGAGGAGGAATAATGTAAGGTAGATAGAAAGATAGATAGAGGGAGAGGGATATCAAGAGGAGGAATAATGCGAGATAGAGAGAAAGAGAGAGAGAGAGAGAGAGAGAGAGAGAGAGAGGAAGAGAGAGAGAGATTTAAAGGTTCTGTCCTTTCTCTTTTTGCAGTGTTAAAAATATGCATTAATCTTTATGACGGTAATAAAATCTAACAGCTACCATTAAGATAGATTAATTTACATTATTTTTTAATAACAAGAGTGTCAACTCTTTAAAAAGTATACGCACTCGACTGATAATGTTATGTTTTATCAATACAAAAATAAAAACTAATTTGTTAGCCTGAGCATACATTATGGTCCTCATAATAAATTATGCCTGGTTCGAATCCTGGGGCGAATCACACTTGAAGGTGGACGCGTAAATGTTAAATTCAAATTCAATTCAAATTCGCATTTATATATTTCCAGCAAAAAGAAACACGGAAGAACTGGTGTAGAACATAAATGTAATTACATAACAGATGATAGGTATAGATATTTTAATTTCCTACGTTATGTTAATACATATTAAAAGAAAATCATTTGCGGAAATGGAGGGATCCACTAAGAAGCAAGTAAATTAGACCTATAGCGAAAATTTTATGAATTTTTGTTTTTCACCCCGATGGGAAAACTTTTGAAAAAATAGCAATAAAAGCAGAAGCCACAGAGCGATGTATTGGATGATTATCAGTTACACTGTCCGTCTTAAAGGTGGAATTTTTTTTGCCACTATAGCAACATGATTTTACTCCGGCTTTAGTTTCTTAAATTTGTTTGTCCCTGCTTTTACTTTTCGGGGCCCTGGCTATATTTTGAACATTCTCCCAACCCTTTAAGGAGATTGTTTTCCAAAATTTTTTTGTCAACCCCGATGATGCCCATTTTTCTCATTTTTTCTCATTTTGGGGCCCCTTTTTGTTTACCCGGCCGATCAAGCCCCCCTCAGTCCTACCCCCAGAAAACGCGTCTGAGGTGTACTATTTATATTGGTTTTTAAGTTAAACCTAGATTTATGGGGAAAAGCTCGGGTCTCTTGTCTAGGGGAGGAGTTGAAATAAAAAGTGTGATTGTCGAAAATTCGGAATATTTTATTCCAACTTTATGCTAAAAACAAAAGAAATAAAAGACAACCTTTAACCCTTAATTATTATCATTTTCCCCTAATTTCCTTTTAGCCTTGATGACAAGGTTGTAAATGGTAACTTTTGATGATATTTTATGTTGATTTATGTTTTGCTGATTTTTAAAATACAATTTAGAAAACGATAGAAATTTCCATGGTGTAAAAATGAATAAAATCAATGTTGAACCCCAATCAAAATAAATTTTGACCCCTCCCCTAGACAAACGAGTCGAGCCTGTAACCATATAATTAGATTTAGCTTAAAGAACAATAACAACTCTACATCTCAGACGTGTTTCCTTGGGGTAGGACTGAGGGCGCCTTGATGGGTCGGGTAAAAACTAAGGGAACCCAAAAATAAGAAAAAATGACGAAAATTGCCATCTTCTGGGGGTGGCAAACTTTTTGGAAGAAAAATCCCCGGGAAGGGTTGAGTGAACGTCCAAGATATAGCCGGGATCCCGAAAAGTGAAAGCGGTGACCAAAACATTCATGAAATTAAAGCCGGAGCAACATAACGTCGTTAGAGCCAGAAAAAAATATTCCACCTTTATGACGAACAGTCATGTATAGGGCAAGTCCAAGCTATTTGTTCCCAAGGTGGTGATTTTTCAGCTTTTCGACCATTTTTGTGTCAACTGTGTTAGTAGGTGTGTAAAGGTATATATGATGTGTCATATATCACAATAAAGGGTATGAAATGAATTTTATGCAAATAAGGTCAAAAAGTCATTTCAAGGTCATATGACATCACAAAAATCATTAATATTCATGAAAAAAATAACAAAATGCGTTAAAAAAGCTATTTTCAACCATTATTTAGAATTGTTTGTCATAAGAGTATAACCAAAAAGTATACATTTTCTGTTTCAATATAACATCGGCTACCTCTGGTGAAAATATCACGAACGTAGCGCGCAGCTTTCCATATTTTTAGTGTAAAAAGTATTCATGTCTCAGAAATAGTCTCACAAAAGTTACCGAGCTGATGAAAAATAATGCAGTTTTATTACTCCCCTCACACTTTTAGTAATGAAACAAAACAAATATATTAAAGATGTTGTTACTCTTCTGCTACACCAAATTTTTAATGAAAACTATTTCAGGGAAAATTGTCCCGTGTGTTACTTGACATATTTTATCAAACTTGACCTTGACAGAAAACTCGAAGTTCTATTTACGTTAAAATGTGTCCTTACAATTTTTATAACATGTTTAAGATTATATGACTATCAAAGTATAGATCTGCTTTTTAGATTCAGAGTATCATGTGAATATAATCAAAATTTGAAAACGCCATTTTTCTTTCTGGTCCCGTTTGTTACCGACGGAATTAATGGTCATAAGTTAATTATGAATTTCAATTATTGTTTATGTTTCTGTTAAAGGTTTTTATTACCTTCAAGAATGTATCTTAGGAATTGGAATTCATTTTAAGATTTATCAAAAATCCCTATTTCTGTCTCTAAATGTCCCGTTTGTTACCACGCAAAATATATAGCTTGGACTTGCCCTATAGCAAACACCATGCTCAATCACGAAATTGATTCTGGTTGATTTTGTTTTAAGAAAATAGGCGGTTTCAACCTCATAAACCCTATATTTGTCGATAATGACTGAATTTAATCTAGGGAATTACTGTTCAATCATCCATTTGATCAACAAAACCGTTAACATGATATTTTTGTTTAGACACATACCAACTATATAATTCGATTAGATATTACAAACATGTACTTATAGTAATCACCAACTGACCGCAACAACCAACATTTTGTTCATTGATTTTTCTGTTTATGCAGAGTTATGCACTTTTTAAAATAAATTGTATACTGTTTTTAAGAGGAGAGAGGGGAAAATACTATTAATAGTAGTTTGTAGTGCAAAGCCACATGGTTTTGTATTTCTTATAGCTTGTTCAGTATCCGCAAAGAAGTGCACGCGTGTGGATTTATAAAAAAATAAACTTGCAAATACATTGGTGTTCAAATTGTTAGTGATTATCTGATTTAGACAAATAAGTAATGGCTCCACAGTTCAAGTAAAACAGAGCAAATTTAAAGATAAGCATGAAAACAAAAAGTTTCAGACCATTCTGATAAAAACAAATTTCTTTTCAATAAAGAATAAATTAAACTTAATAAATTGTCAAACTTTTTCACCAGCTCACACCTGTATTTACATGTCTCCAAACAACTAAAGCTAGACTGGGAAAAATAATATAACCGATACACCACTAATAAAATTTATCCGCCTCCTCTCGTTGTGTGTTATAGATAATGCTTTGAATTTAAAAGATGATACCAATTTAAATGTACGGATGGGAGCTTCCACTTGGGAAATTCTTAGAATCTTAAAAATAGCGATGCAAGTATGTATTTATTTGGTAGGTTTTGGAGGGCATAATGACAAAAAGCAAAGCTGAAAGCCGATATGGAGGGATCGATAAAAGGCGACATTTATCTGTATCGGTAAAAGAACCGATAGCTCAAAGTCGTTTGCGCGCGAACGAGTGGTGGCAGTTTATTGTGCTATAAATTGAGTTTGTTGGACACGGAGCGAGCCCCCTCCAGCTATACACGTGCTTATTGGGAAAGTACAGTGCACGTGAACTTCAATGTCCGGGGCGGGCGAAGCATGCCTGAGATTCAGTGAAGCAGCGGGAGATATCATGAGTAGAAGAACCAGTGCCGGAGCTTTGAAAGAAAGTTAGGGCACAATTATTATTTCGAGTAAAAGAAAATGGAGGTGCGGGTAGGGAGAGCGTGGAGAGGGGACATTTTGTGCCTTTCAAAGGTCTTATATAATCATTCTAAAATGACATGTTAGGGCGATTCCGTGCTGTGTCGTACGAGACATTTTGACAACATTTTACATCTTTTTGACATGAAAATAGAAAAATATTTTCTTGACTGTTAGTAATCCTCAAGAAGTATGAGAAGGGGCACAAGAACCAAACCCTAACTTGACTCGATTACACATCCTTTACAGTAGAAATGAAAAATAGTACCGTGTGACGGGACACAAAAATAACAGAAAAACAAGAAGAAAAAACAACAAAAGCATGGAATCTCCCACTACCACGGACAATTCCAAAATTGTTAACTCAAAAAGTTTATCAAGAAAGTACTAAATTTCATTCATCAGTTACAACGAACTACTTAATAATATTGAGCGTTTTCTGTTCATTGAAATAATGTTCAGATGTAATATCAACGACGATATATTATACAAATAGTGCATGCTAGCGAGTGCAATATACCATAATATGAGTGTCCATAAATTTCAAATTTCTCGCGTGCGTTTATATTTCAACGAGGCCGTAGGCCGAGTTTAAATATAAACGCACAAGAGAAATTTGAAATTTATGGACACGAATGATATTGTATATTGAACGACAATAAGCATGTGCTATATGTTATATTAGATGGGAACAGAAAATTGTATCAAAGTATATCTGAACTTACCTTACTATTTATATGATGAATCCTCTCTCCAAGAAGACTTGAAAATCCCTTAACACGTAAAAACAGGAGAGTTTTTAAACCTTGAAAGTTAAATGTAACGCGTGAACTAGTCTATGATGAATCCTCTCTTCAGCTCTTGAAGTATTTAGTTCTATTTAGTAGCTCTATTTAGTATTTGGAGTTCACATAGTCAGTAATGTTGCATTAATAGATGCATGCAGTATTTATTATAGTAAATAGACCCCTAGATATTTGACCTTGCCTAATCTGGTTTTATCTTTGCCAATTATGTTTGCCAAACTTTTGGTGCTAATTAAGCTATTGTGACGTATATTGTTGCTCCGCGTATCTATTGTTGTGCGCACCATTTTTTTTACTTGCGCAACAAGGCAGTGCAGAAATTGCCGGTATAGTGCACGCGGTGCACTATACCGAATTACGGCATTGCAAAATAGGGCAATTGACCAATCAGAAGCCTTCTCTCATACCACCCATTTTATATAAATTTTTATTAAATGTCATATTGTTGTAAAGTATTAATTTGATAAAAAAAAACATACCAGGGTGGTGTTTCACCAAGTCGTTCGTAAAAGTTTCGAATGACTTTACGATCGACTTGAACATACTCTTTGTTTCTAATCACATTCTCCGTCATTTAGCACAAGAACTGATCAACGGCCTTTC
Source organism: Paracentrotus lividus (assembly GCA_940671915.1). Taxonomy (NCBI): domain Eukaryota; kingdom Metazoa; phylum Echinodermata; class Echinoidea; order Camarodonta; family Echinidae; genus Paracentrotus; species Paracentrotus lividus. The sequence continues at coordinate 25,945,748 of CALNVZ010002974.1, read as the reverse complement.
GTAAAGTTGTTCGTCGCTTACGAACGACTGGAACATTGTTCTTGTGTGCTATAATTAATCACGTTCTCAAATATTTAGCACAAGAACTGATCACCACTCGTTCGTAAAATTTTTTGTAGCTTGCAAACGACTTTCTGAAACACAGCCCAGGGGGCATTCCATCAAATGACTTTGCTCTCAGCCAATCAGATGCAAGCATTTCAGTAGCTTACAACAGTTTGTCGGATAAAACGTCCGACAAGTCCTTTGATGAAACGCTCCCCAGTTGTTTCACATCTACTGCAGATGACTATACTTGGAATACGTGATCAGTGCCCTGTAACATAAAGGACACAATCAATCTTACGATTGATATCAGTCGTAAGTCAATGGTAAACAGTGTACTAAGAGTTACAATCGATCGTAAGATTCATCGTATTTCTTTTATGTAACAGGGCATGCGTCATCCTTCTCCCAGATAGCAAATATCTCGGGTATATTATGTTTATTTTAGTTGTTTTCATTTCCATGGGTCTAGTGTACTATCATTAAACTCTCAGTAATAAATTATATTTCAATATAAGTCTTAACAAAATGGACAATTTTAAAGTTAATAATAATGTGTTTCTCAAATTTCACTCAATTTCTCATCTGTTTCAGAAAAAAAGAATTTAACGCAGCTAAATTAACATCAGGAAATGAACATAGCAATGCATACATTATTTGGGCAGCTAACATAATAGGTCATTAAAGTCGATGTAAATCTTAATGGTCAATGCACAGTGCTCTGTGGTCACATTACGCAATCGATTGAGTCAACGTAATGGTGTCTTTCAGGAAGCAAATAGCACTATCGATTGGTATCCTAAGACAGGTGTACTGTCAGGATATGAATAGTGAATTTTCATTTATAACCATCGGGCCGTAGCGCTTTGTCGGAAAGACCTTGGGTATAATATGAATTGATGTACTTGTTCCCTACTGCCACATTGACCTGAAACTGACAATTATTCATTGGGAAATGTCCGTGAAAGACTGTTTACGAAGAAAATTTCATGGAAAGGAGATTAATCTGAAAACAAACTTGTGATGCAGATACATGTATATGGAAGAGAGTGAAGCAAATCGATAAAGTAAGAACGATGAAGAGATAATTGAACTGCAAGATAAAAAGAAAGAGACGTTATTCTACGGTTAAAGTTGATATATGAGTAACATAATCTCGAAACTTAGAGTTTTGGTAAAAGCAATTGGGTATATATTTAAAAAAAACAACACAATTTTATGAACTGCGATTTGAAGAAGTTTAGCAGAGTTAAATGCATATTCACCTAAGTCGACTATGGCAAATGTATTGATTATTGTCTAAGCCAAAAGATAATAGAGGGTTAATAGAGTATCGAACCTCGAACATTACGACTGTGATCAACAATCTATCAAATACTTCGATGGTCTTGGAAATGGATCTTCTTCTTTTTTTCTTTTTTTATTCCAAGAAGCAAGAAGCTATATCCCGTGAGCGCTGTTTACTGATCTCATACTTTAATGGAATTTTATTAATTTCCCTGCAGTGCAACAGGTCCAGCTATCCCCGGCGTGGTTTACTCGGGGGGAAAAAAGACCGAGTCTCTCTCCCCGACAAATATTTGAACGAGATCCCCTTTCACTCATTTATATCGACTCCAGCAATAGAAAAGACCCCGATGACTTATGGCTTGTGTAAGTACCAGAAAGACGTATTTTGATATATTAGTAAATGGAGCCAAGGACTTTCTGGCTCTAAAAAGGCCTTATTGTCATGGTCACAGACGCTTTATGTATGGTAGGGGTAGCATTGGAATGGGGTTGTTTTGGAGAGCAGTACAAACTACTCTGGCGTTTACATGACAGGCCGTTTGGTTGTGAAGAAATGTAGAAGTTTCTTCTCTCTCTCTCTCTCTCTCTCTCTCTCTCTCTCCCCCCTTCTCTCTCTCTCTCTCTCTCTCTCTTTCTCTCCCTCTCTCAACCTAACAAGAAGCCGGACGTGTATATTTTTGTCGTGATTCCTGCATACTACATTCTTTTTAGTCACTTTTAAAACATCTCATTATTTAAAAAAAATCTTAATATGTTGTTCTTGATGTAGTTAGTTGAAAATATCATGTTGTCAAATATAATGTAATTTCATAGCTCCAGTACTTTACTAATTTTCCTATTCATATAATATTTATACGAAAATAGTACCCATGATAACCATTTTATTATCAACCAAAAATTATGTATTTTATAGGCTCGGGAAAGATTTCAACTGCGTCAAACAATATGTGCAACAAAAGTAATCAATTAACACGTTTTGATTATTGATAATGTTTTATAAGATATCTGAGTAACATTGTCACAATATAACATATTCATGATTGTTATATAGCTATTCCTCACCCTATCAGGCAAACTTTAATCAAAATTCGATTTGATTTAATCAAATTGACCGTTGAACAGAGTAATATCAACAATAACATTACGTTATTTTTATGGGATTACAAACCGACATTCCCCTTATCCGCCCCGAGCACCTGCACTGTTAAAAAAATAAACAAGTTTTTAAAACTTTAACACTCTTGTTGTTTTAAAAGTTAACAACCGTTGTTTAATGGTTTTAAAAATATTACAGTGTGTTTGACGCTCCGCTCCAAAAATAAAACGCCCCCAAAGGCCGGTATCGAACTCACAACCTTTCGATTATAAGGCAGACGCTCTATCCACTGAGCCAACACATCTGTATACATTTATTTAATGTGTGAGGCATAAGTCCTTCGCCATGATTGAAATTAGTGCCGATTTACCTTGCATGTAACGAGTGATGCCATTAGCTCATGACTATCACGCTACATTTGCCGCGGCCTGTTTAAACAAACAAAACCTGTTTAATATTATTCTCTAAACAGGTCTTGTTTAAGGTTATGAAACCTCGCTTTTCGGTTTTAAAACAACAATGTTTAGATATTAAACAAGAATGTTTAACTTTTATATCAACATTTTTTTAAACAGCGAAATTTTTAAACACGTGTCTAACAGTGTGTATTCGTCCCAAATTCATGAACTTTATCGGGCCCATATGAAGTCCCAAAGTTAGTTGACCTAGGGAGGTCGAGGGTATGATTGGGGCAAAGGTTCGCCTGTCAATCTAACTTTTACAACAGGCTTATCAGAAGACTAGCAATCTAATGGCAAAAGGGCCCATATGAAGTCCCAAGCTAGTTGCCCTAGGGAGGTCGAGGGTATGATTGGGGCAAAGGTTCGGCCTGTCAATCTAACTTTTACAAACAGGCTTATCAGAGACTAGCAATCTAATGGCAAAAGGGTCTCGGAGAGAGAGGAGAGAGAAAAAGAGAGAGAGAGGGAGAGAGAGAGAGAGAGAGAGGGGGTGGGGGAGTGAGAGCAGAGAGAGGGATGGATGTGTAAAGAGGGGAGATGGAAAGTGGATACATGTCGGGATATAAGATATAGAAGAGAAATTTTCTGAGAAAGATGTAAGAAATTGGGACCCCAATATAATAAACAGGGAAGCTCTGAAGAGAGAGAGAGAGAGAGAGAGAGAGAATGAGAGAGCACGATTATTTTATGATCTATAGAGAGCCCTGGCAAATCTACCTTTTTACTTTTAGCCCCATATGTTCTTGCATTTTTGGTGCATCATCGCAGAGACTATTTGACGTTATTTATACCAATTATGCATATTATTAGCAAGGATCCTAGGTCCATTAGGAAATCTCATCTAGCTGCACTAATTTCTGACCTGACCTGTTCTAAATCTCCTAAAAATAATACTGCACTCCATTAGAACTAATTTCCATAATCATTACGAGACGGTCACTCCAATAAAAGCCATTAAAGTTCTGACGAGGGTCTCTGAAATATAATTATCAGGTCATGCAGTTACAGCTTTGTCATCAATGATTGTGACAGAACACCTCCGCACTGTGACTTCTACTGTTGCATGGCATCCATTTGATTAGTGAATTAATGGTATACAGTTCAGATTGTTTAGCATTGTGACATAATATCGTGACAATTCTATAGGTGAGCTACCCCTGCACAGTGTCATACAGTGTGAAATCCACTGTGAAAAATATTGTGAACATGATGTGGAATCATCTTCACTACTGTTAAATGGGAGCGTATTCTAAATTGTGAGTCACAATCTTACATTGAGAGAGACTAAAATCAAAGTATGAAATCATCTTAACATTGTTAAATTGGAACGCTTCAACACAGTGGACAATGTGTTCTTTTCAGGAAGGATACCTCTAATTATGATGTGTATGTGTAAAGTTGATTAGTCGTATATATCTTACGATCTTCAGAACAATAAATCATTTGAATTTCACTGTGGTTCATGTATTTTATCTTTCAAAATTTAACTTCACGTTTTATTTATCAAAACATTAATTTTTGTTTTATTTTATTTTATTTTCCACGTGAAACATAAATGAAGTAATACAAATAATATATCTTTTAAGTGACTAAATACAAATGGGTGAATGTATAAATACCCAAATTGGTTACAGATTGAAGTCAAACTAATTTGGTATTAGTTTGTGTTTAAGAAGTGCAGATCTAGATACTGTGCATTATATTAGCTACCACTGCAGGCATATAAAATTTCATATTGAGCACTACGTCATAATGAGCGTGCAATAGAAGTTGCAGTTTCTTAATCTGGGCCAATAATGTTGTTACCATGCACCTTAAAGGCCTCGTCACACCGAGTCCGGTCCGGTAACCGGTACGGCAAACCGTCTCAAATCGCTCCAAGAGCGATCCCATAAAAACCGTACCGGTTGCCTTTCCGACTAGTACGGAACAGCCCGTGTTTGTTGTGACCAGTCTCATTGCAATAGTACATGGCCGATTCATTTCGACCGTTTTTGCCCATTGTTGAACCGGACCGGACTCAGTGTGACGAGGCCTTAATCCAATGTAATATTTGTATACTATGTATTTTAACTCATTAAACCGATGTACACATATTTCGTTTTTATATCATTGCATCTTAACCAAGTTCACTGATGGGGAAATTCACAAAATAGAAGAGGTTGATTGTAGGTGCCATGTGTAAGATGCAATGACCTGTATCATTACCTTACCGATCCGTTGGTTCATTGTACAGTTGTTGATTCATGAAAGGACGTGTTATAAAATTGTGCAAAGTTCCCGACCACATTTTCGCGGTTCGTCAGCTCCCATCACCTTTCCACAGCTGACGAGTATTATAGCAGCTAGTCATGCAAGGCAGGGTGAAGCAAAAGAAGGTTGGATTATCAGCGAAATTATCTTCCTTTCTTACCTTTTCCTCCCTGTATAATGATGTATCATAACACTTTATAAAGATATAAAGTTATTAAAATTGTATAGAGTGACAACCAAATTCTAAAACAAGGAGTACAAAGAAAAAAAAAGGTATGAAATTATTAATAATCTTAGCATATTGCTCATAAGCACATTATGTTTACGGCGGGATGGGGCGGGCGGGGGCTTTCACTTTGCACCCCCCCCCCTCGCTAAGGTTGCCATATATCAAACGACAATAGTCGAACGTTCTGAAAACATTTCGGAGCAATACTTGTCCTGGAAATTGAAGGGAAAAAATTTGGAGAGAATTAGAGAACTGTGAAAAGATTTCACGAAAGAGTTTTTCCACGGTTTATGTTCATGCATGTTTAGACCATGACTGAATAATGACATCCTTTATGTAAACCACCTTCGTGAATTCGGGCTTATGCATTATGCAGGTGCTCAATTTTATAGCTGTCGGAATCCGTAGGAAGAAAAGATGATGTCTAATCTATATCTTCACCTTAACTTCATCATCTTCCCTAGGGCCCGTTTCACGAAACCGTCGTAAGTCTAAGGTCGTGGGATAACCGCGTGTTAATTCTACAACACGTGCCCCTATGGGTTGTCGAAGAACTTAGACTTTTGACGGTTTCGAGAAGCGGGCCCCTGGTGTTAGTTTAACACATCGGCCTTATACCTTCTTGGTACGCGTTAGTGCAGAACGATCTTGGAAGATGAGAGTCTTCGGTACATCACAAGCTTCAACGATTGAACTTAAGATGAAGAGAGGCGGAGAAGGAGGTGGCTCATTATCTTTCTCGTCATTATCCTCACCACCAATTATTCAACTTCTATTCTTTCTACATTCATATTATCCTTCGTTTTTATATACACAAACCCATTGCATTGCATTTTCTATATGTAAATGTTCTATACTGTTCCTTTTTTCTCGTCTTCATCTTCCCATTCTCTCTCATTCACTTTTGGTTAAGGGGACAGGCCCACCACCCCCACCCCCAATAGGAAAAAAGTGCTTAAAATTGGGCCCCCCCCCCCGGTGAAAAAAAAATGTTATGATGGCCCGAGAGACTGAATTTAGGACCTGATGGTGGTATTGAATAATGACAATTTCGATGACTGAAGACCGAAAAAATCTCACTCCAAATATCCCCACACACACGCGCACAACACTCACTCAACACACACACACACACACACACCCACACACCCACACACTCTAACTGAGAGCAATTTTGACTAGAGTGACGTGAGCAAACTTTGAGAACACCTTTTTGCTCGGCCGGTGTAGCTTTAATTTTTCGGGGGTGTACCGATATCTGAAATTCCAATTTTGGGCCCCCTCTCCATAATATCCTGCATCCGCGCCTGTAAAGTTTTCATCAGTTATAAGCTTCATTTTTAACTCAGTAATTATCTCTGATACTCAAACATCGTATTAAGACAGATTCTGAGTTGATGTCATGTTATGATAGCTTCTGGCATCATAATGTGACCTAAATATAGTTAATCTCCGATTATGTCAAATGCATTTCTATATCCACATAAATTGATCAACTACGTGACAATCCATAACAACGCACGAAACGTGGTAAAAGTGGCGATTTCTTGAATATTCAGACTTCATTTTTATCATGGAATACCGGTATTTTCCCAAATTCATCGTAATTTTGATTACTTGGCCTACTCTTAAGATTAAAATAATTTATAAGAGTTTTTGTTAAAACCTCATTAACGCTTATATTACATGTTGCTCTGAGGCGCTATATTTTTGTAAGTCAGATAAAACAGCATTTCCCCCCAATTTCCGTACAGTGCTGTGCAAATCGGCTTTGTCTTTGACTTACAAGCTGTACAGTGTTGATACGTGACCGAGGCTTTATCAGTGCACTCCGACGATATCTATAAGCCCTTTCGCAATTCGGGTTGATTCATCTTGATTTATACCATTCTCAATTTTACATCCCAAAATTGACGCTGGATTTGACCACTATTCACAGATGAAATAATGGATGAAGGCAGTATTTATTCACAGCAGTTCTGTGTTTTCATTCGGACCCCATCTATCCTGCTAATTTACACCCTTGGCTTATGTTTTTATCAAGTATATTCTCCTCAAATGGGAATTCGAAGTTTTCGCTTCAAATTAGTGTGTACCCCGTTGGTGAAGGTCGACCATCAATAATGATACAACTGCAAGTACGTTCATACATCTCTGCTGCTGGAAAGAACATAGTATAGTGCAGTATGTTCTCAGAGTGTTCACATAAAGTGACTAATGGTTGGAACTGAAGTTCCTCTCTCACAATACGAAGATGAGATTCCCAATTTTGAAACGCTTAAATTTGACAGTGACGATACTTTCACATTGCGGTATTGTTTTTCACAGGGTGTTCACAAAGTGACATTTTGGTTTAGATTCACAATATGAAAATGCTCGGATTTAAAAGTGTTCAGGTGATTTTACACTGTGGTGTCATTTTTACACAGCGTGTTCAACACATTGATATACGGATTCACACTGTGAATTTACTCCCTCACAATGTGAAGATGAGATTCACAATGTTGAAACGCTCAAATTTGACAGTGAAGATAATTTCACACTTTGTTAGTGTTTTACGCTGTGGGAAAATAAAGGGAATTTTAGCAGGAACGGTCAAACTGACTCTAAACTGTTCAGTTCATAATATTGATCACTTCATAAAATTAAATTCGGTCTTGAGTTGGTTCACAGTCGATTTCGCCGTGTGACTGAACCGTTTAGGTGATGCAATAGAAAAAAAAAAGGAGGAAGAAGGAAGAGAAGAAGAGAAGAAGAGTAGACGAAGATAAAACAAAGGAGTGGAGAAGAAGAATGAGTGTTCAAGGATGAATAGGATGTAGATAAAATCAAAAGAAACATATACACAAATCATGTAAATATCAATAAAATATCAACGGCATCATAGCCATTATGTGGTGATGAGAAAATTATAAGATTTAAAATAAGAAGAGACGACAGAGCCCAAGATTAATGACGTCATTACTTCTTAATATAATTTTACCTCGAACTTAAACTTCATTCTTAAACACTGTCACTATCTGCAACATTTTGTAAAAACATTAACGGATCGTTCGGGCAAAGACTATGAAAGCCTGTTTCACCTGTGCATAGACCTAAATAGAACGGAATACGCAATACTGTTTTAATATCTAACGGAGATGCTGTGACCTCGACTTACGCCCGCTCAGCTATTTCCCGCACAAATCATTCTGATCACCTGCTGGTTTTGCTATGCAACAACTTGGTCTATAGCTGTAATAATAGTGCCCTCTCTCTCTCTCTCCCTCCACTCTTTCCCACTCTACCCCCCCCCCCACCCTTCCCTCTGTCTGTCTCCTGTCCTCGTTCTCTCTGTGTTTTTATCTTCCTATATAGTTCAATGTCTATATCATTTCCTCTAATATTGTCTTTTTCTTTCTCTCTATACACGTCTCTCTCTCTCTCTCTCTCTCTCTCTCTCTCTCTCTCTCTCTCTCTCTCAACATTATCTCTTTCCTTTCTCCATCCCCTCATTTTTTTTTCTCCCTCTCTCTCTATCTTTATATCATTCGCTTTTTATTTATATATTTCAAATCCTTTTAATTCTTATTGCCTGTGATTTCATGTTAATGGATGGTAAAGCTGATTATTTAGTAAAAAGCACATGAGACAATCGTTCCGACCAAAATAACGAAACTCTACTAAGTGGATTTGGCGCGATATAAGTTACATTATTATTATGCACGTTAACAAAATGTTGCAAGGTTTCTGTCTTCAGATCTAAGGTTCCGACACTCATGTTTTCTGACACATTTGTGTTCCGACACCATGCGTTACCATTCCCCTGTGTGTCTCGACACCACTATGCTAACACCTATAATTATGTTTCGACTGTTCTTTAGATTCCCCGTTGTATTTCCTTTTTTTGTAAGTCTTGAGACCCTCGTTTCTACAGTTTTATCTTCCAGTACTGCTAGCTTCCGATCGACAAACCTATACCAAAGAAAAATAAAACTTTCAGATTGTATGCCCTGCCTGCAGTACATCATGCAGAATTATATATATTTTAATATATGTAATTAACTAAAATTACCGTATACGTAAACATGTTTCCTTTGTGTATGTAAACATTTATGATCTTAATAATCTAAAATCATCTTGTCGATATCTTAAGATAATTATACATTCCTATTGCAATCTCTGATATCCTTCTACACAAAAGCCTAATTGAATATCTTCGAATAAAATGATTTCCTACTTTTAGATGTGTTCCCGCCCTTTATTACCTCAGAGCAACCGAACTACAGGATTGATCCAAATGAGTTTTGGTGCGTGCCTAGAATCCGAGGTGCATTAATGATGTATCAAGGAGTCTCTCCAAAGAGTTTTTTCGAAGTGGCAAATTTGAAATTCTGATATTCTGTCGCGGAAGTGAGGCAGATTTATCTCGGAAATGGTTATCCGATTACCATTACTCTTTTGCATAAATTACGAAATGATTGCTCTCTCTCTCAAGTATCATGGTGCCGAGTGCCCAGGTCCCCAAAATTTGCATTTTATTCCAATTTAATTCTATCTGGAAAAGGAGAAAACGACCAATGCTTTTCAATCGAAGAGGAGACTTAATTCTGCAAGGCATGATACAGCTGGTTCACTTAAAGTGAAAATGCTCACTATCATGACAAACATGGTTTAACCAGCTGAAACGTGCAAAGATTTAAATAGTCTTGTTTTATAAATGATGTTTAAAGGTAGTTTATTTTCAGGGCGAGCCCGGAGAGCAAGTTGAATGGAATAATATATGGAAATGGAATCATATAATAATATTCGAATAAAACAGAGGCATAGCAAAAAATTGTTGATAGAAAGAACGTAGCAATCTTTTGAAAATGTATAACCACTCGTTCACCATTATCATTTCGAATATAAATATTATTGCGACTTTTTTTTGGAAAGGAGTATTAAAGGAGGCCATTATTCCACAATCAGAATTTAAAGCTGTCTTTTCCTTAGAAAAGATGAAGGGTCTAACTCTATTTAAAGAATGAATATTAAAGCCAAAATAATACTTTTGTGCTCGTGAAACTTTCTATGTCACTTTCCATTATTCAACTACAACGGGTGCCCTAATCTATTAGTCTATCTACCTCCTATGTTTTTTTTTCTCTCTCTCTCTTTATCCTCTCTCTCTCTCTCTCTCTCTCTCTCTCTCTCTCTCTCTCTCTTTCTCTCCCCCTCCTCCCTCTCTCTCTCTCTCTCTCTCTCTCTCTCTCTCTCTCTCTCTCCCTCTCTCTCTCTGATGTTCTGCGGTAATCTTTTCCGACATCGTCGAGATTTTGATGACGTATTTTCAACGTTCCTCTCGATTCATCTTCATTATGGTTCCGCTTCTTGCTTCCATAAACAAGACCCATTTATTGCATTTCATTTCATTTATCCCCAATGATCGGTTTTGTGGAAGACCCATTAGAGAGAGTAGAAGGAGAGGAAACGAGTTCAAGAAAGATTTACCTCTTCTTTGAGTGTTTATCTTATCATCGTGGTCGTTGTTGCGTGAATGAAAGAAAACATCACCAATTCATTTCTTTCTCGAGAGGTCTTAATTGCTTGATTCTTTGGACGTAGATTTGAGCTGAAACAGGGAGAGTATAAATTTTGTTTCATTCATTTATTGCTCATCACGACCCCACATCGAATTGATACAATCAATTTATTGCAAATCATTGCACCTATTTGGTCGAATCGTGTAAAAACACGTTTGGAATTGCCCACAAGAGTAGATCATTCATGTTAGCATATGGCAACATCCACCACTGTCCTAAAGTAAAAGCTTAACAACTCTTGTTTCGTCAGTTGAAACAATAAAAGTATGTTTTTTAGTACAAATTGTTAATGATTTAAAGATAAATGGAAATTCTGGTCATGATATTCGATTGTGGAAGAAACTGTCACAAAACGACTAGGGGAGTTATATGCTCCTAATAATAATAATAACGTATAGCTTTTGAAATTACCAGATTAATTCAAAGTAAGCTCAATTCTACTGAGAGTTACATGTACTGCATACAGAAATGCATGTATGGGACTATACACACAAATGTTCGGCTCGAACATTTCAACTATTATTTTTCATAGTAAGAGGGATATGAACAGCATTTATTTGCATCTTACTTTTTTTACTACAATATTGTAACTAAATAAATGAAAATACTTTGAAAGCTCACTATATTTTTTAATCCTTCCTACTTGTGAAGACTCTCTTTAATACAGAGTGTTTTTAATATGGAAAAGATTATAGCTGGTTTACAGTTTAAGTCCCTTTATTGGTCCATTACACTTGCCTCCCCCCCCCCTCTCTCTCTCTCTCTCTCTCTCTCCCTCTTTCTGACATCGTATGGAAATGGGTAAATGGGAAAATTGGCAATTATTAGTCTCAATCCACTTTGGCTAATGCCCGTTTTGGTCTCATCCCACATGGTCTAATTATTCATTAATCACGGGCTTTGATTTAAAAATGATAAATAAACAGTATAACTAACCAAGGAATGATTTCGAACTTCAGGACCTGGTTCCTTGCGGTGAAATTAATAGGAAGAGTATAAACGGATCGATAAGTCTCGGCGGACATTAAACAATGGGGAAAATACATGAACAGAGGATGATGGAACGGAATTGTGATAAAAGGGAAACATCAACGTGATATCAAACAAACACTACAAATAAATATCGAATTCCGTAATT
>CALNVZ010002974.1:25890582-25913682 GCA_940671915.1 Paracentrotus lividus | reverse complement strand
TATCTTGGGAAATAGATTGGTCAGGTATAATATTGACATTATTGTTATCCTCGTTTGTCATGACACATTTATTAACGTCAGACTTTTTAGTTTTATCATTATCATTATAATTTCATCTGATAATGGCATGTTCACCAAGTCACAACTGATCTCTTATATAGGCATAATTATGACAACCTGATTTGTATATGTACAATGCTATCTCCATTGTTGCATGTCTGACCTTTGCCCTGTTACACATAAAGAGATACGATCAATTTTACGATCGATTACAACTCTCAGTACACGGTTTACAATAGACTTACGATTGATATCAATCGCACGATTAATCGTATCTTGTATGTTACAGGGTACTGAACAAATTACGAGGTCCTTTCTTGTGTTTGATCGTAATGGCCTCTCTCATGTGGCATATGGCTTTCAAAACACGTCGGGTATTTGTAATTGTCTTCCACTATCATTCTCTTGCATCCTGCCTTGAACGATGCAAGCATCAGCTGTTAACTTTCCTCTTTAATGATGTAGCACTTCGTTATTCATAGGATGGTAAATATGTTTGTAGAATCAGGACATCATTAATGATGGAAATGCTGTATCATAATGATAAACAATATATGTCGTCATGGCATGATTTTCATCTTCAAGGGATTGTTTAACTTTATTTAGGGTGTAAAAACATAATTCTATCCAGCTAATGCAGTAATCGGCCCTTTATTCCTTTGTCAGTTTTGTTATCTTGTTTGTTGTTTTGTCGTTATGTTATGCTGTACTCTTTCTCTTTCCTATTTTCCCATTTTCTTTCCTGTCTCGTGATGTCTCAAGTCATGTTCTCCTATTGTACATAGCCTTTTTGTTTCTGTTATGCCAAACCCTTTTCGTATTGTCCTATGTGTCATAAGTATTTAGCTAGTTATAAATATGTTTACGCATATTACACTGTAATTACATGATTATAAATGCATCACTGCAAATTTTTGTTGAAGAGGGGACCCTAAACCCTACAAGCTTTGCTTTTTATTAGGGTCTCCTCGTCTTTCTTTTACAAGAACTTATCTTCATATTTTTTTTTGTTTACTTTACCTAATTATGTATCAATGTAAACCTGATGAAGTTTAAATGTATGTGATATCTTGTCCTACATTGTATAAAACATGTGAAAGAGGGATCAATGAATATCTATCTATCTATATATCTATCTAATCCAAATCGTAGACCTTGAGGTCAGACAGGAATCGCTTTAAATTTTGAAGCTCATTGATCGCGTAATTTGCTGGGATATTAATGACTGAATATCAGCATAATCATGAACGTCCCGAGTTACACTGCAGTCTACGGATGGGAGATAATCACTTTTTTTTTTAATACTTAATTTGAATCATGTAATGATGCTTATAAAATACAAATTTTAGGGTTTCCGTTTGACACACTGTCGCATGCACTGACGGCATTGAGGGCACCGAAGCTCAGATTTTTTTTGTGTGCAAAACTCCACAAAGACACTCAATCCAATGACTCCCAATTACTTTTCGTGTGCAAGGAAATGTTATGTCATCTTGTTGATGACGATTAGAAAACAGATGATATGAATGATAGAATGTAATTTTTCCAGGTTATATACTCTTTGGTAACCTGCAGATGCAATGTGGCATTTATGTGTTATAACTATGGTATGTCTTTGGTACACATGCAAATGCCCAAACAATATTGTTTGTGCTTTTGTTTATTTTAACATTTTGATGATTTCTTTGAAATTTTGAAAGCAGATAATATCGAAAATGAAAGATTAATAAATATTATGAAAATTGATATATCATAATTAGTTTTGCTTTTCTTTTTTTTTTTTTTGTTGTTGTTGAAATATGCTAAGTTAATGATTAAATTAACATGAATAAGTTAAGTAGGGCACATTACTTTAGATGTAGAAAAACATTATATTATAAACCTTAATCCGGCTATCAAATTGCCTCAACAGTATAGTATCTAATATCTTACCTTTACAATCGAGGTCCATTGACTCATGTTTTATCTACCACGAGGTCGATAGCCATATACAGTAATTGTTATGTACATGTATGTAAACAGTATCATAATATGCATGGTTATAAAATACTGCCACAAATAATTATCAACGGATAAATTATTGCATACCATATTGCATATTATTGAATACGATTTGTGCTGGTAGAGTGTTGTTATAAAGGCCGTGTTAGGTAAATTTTTATTTATTTTCTATAAATCACGGTAGACTAGAGTATTAAAATAAACATAGTTATATGAATATTTAAAAAAAATCGAAATATTGTCTATAGGTTATTAAGAGGCACAATGTGAATTTATTATACATTAAGGATTAAGGAGAAACTTTAATCACACTATGATATACGTTAAGAAAAGGAGCATTATACTAGCAAGTTTACAGATAATTTTTCTGTTCTCATAAAAAAAAAAATTAAAAGTAAATATGAAATCAATCACATGAAACAGAATACATTCTATCTAACAAAAGGTTAAAAAAAAATAAAATGATGACAAATATGTAGAATTTCAAAATAGCACACAGAAAAAAAAAATGATGGAGATAACATGGGGTAGAAAGAGAGAGAGAGAGAGATAGAGAGAGACAGAGACAGAGACAGACAAACATACAGACAGAGAGGGAGAGAGAGAAAGAAAGAGATACAGTATACGGTACAATGGAGAGAAACTAATGGAGTCGTAGTAAGCTTTAGACAACGAAAATGAATCAAATCAGTATGCGGCGACATTGGATATAAGTGGTCATTATTATGCTAAGATCGACTGGATATTTTGGGGCATAGTTTTATCGTTTTAATTCATCCTCGAAACACTGTCGCCTTGGTAATGATTTAAAGGTAGGGTAAGCTCTACTTTTCAAATATATATATATATATATATATATATATATATATATATATATATATATATATATATATCCCATTTTTTAATCATTGTATTTGTTATCGTCATTATGTTTCCCATTATGAAAACAACTGAAGTACAAATTTGAATTAAAAACTGAACAGTCCGTTTCGATAAAATGGTACAAGTGGTAAAGGGTTTTGTTTTGTTTTGTTTTTTTTTTTTCCATATAAAGTAGTTGGTGAGAAAACAGACTCTTCTGTCATTTTTATTATTTATTTATTTTTTTTAAATTTCGAACATAATACACGTAACAGCGCTGGAAAATGCATTGTGCAATTGGCAGGGTTTTATTCTCGCAAAAAAAATTACCATAACCTTTGTTTTATTACAGCATATCATACAAAATAAAATGTATCAGCAGGGGAAAAAAAATCTCTTAGCTTTACTTTGATACCACGTGCACTTCTCTTCTGAGAATATTTCATACCTAACATTTTTCCCGCATGTACTATTTTATTTTTTTTTTTTTTTGTACAGGACTGCAAGTAGAAGTACAATGTTCACATTATGGTTAGCTTTTTGTTTTGTTTTGCTTTGTTTGTTTGTTTGTTTTTGTTTGTTTTTATGTTTTTCTGTTTAAAATATTTCAGGCCAATAACTCCATAAACTATGTTTGACACATAATGCATTTCTAGTCGAACGTGAAATGTTCTTATGTACAGTCACACAGACACTTACGTTTATATAGTTACGTTTTTTGTTGTTTTATCCTTATTGCATATGCTATTCTATCAATTTTTGTAAATGTATTTCTTTGTTTTTTTGGATGAACGAACTTATCATTATTTCCACTGCTGACTATGACGGGAAGGCATCCGTGAGGATCCTCAGGAAAAAAAGAGGAAATTTTGGACTCAATTCCGGATGTAACTCATCTGTGTGACTAGCAAAATGCTGTAGTCACACAGACACTTACGTATAGTTACTATTTTGTTGTTTTAATCTTATTTCATCTTCTTTTCTATCATTTCTTATGTATTTCTTAGTTTTATTGGATGAACGAAATAATCATTATGTCTACTTCTGACTATGACGGGAAGGCGTCCGTGGAGAACCGCAGAAAAGAAAATAATTTTTTGATGGCAACATGACGTAACTATATGTAAGTGTCTGTGTGACTGTAGCATTAGGAGGGACAAATTGACATGAAGTATAAAACCAAAAGTTATGTACGAAGGCGTGTCATATTCGTTCAATCGCAAACGATTTCGATAAATTCTTGCAGTAGAATCACGATCAGGTCCAATCAATGGTTATGTGTCTCACATGCATTATGTTGTATGGTTAGAGCTGAAATGACGTTAATGTGATGTGAAAGAAATGACTTCTGCCCTTTTGATTATAAAACATGGTTCATTGTTAAGGTTTGTGCACGTTTTACTGAAAGAGAAGTTTGCATTATAATGGCGGAAAGTCACCAACCTTTCTTACTTCTTTTTTCCCCCTTTTTCATTTCACTTATAGCCAGAGTGAAACATCTTTATATTGGTATGTTAGGTATGGGTGGTACCGACGTATATCTTAAAAGAAGCTGTCGAGAAACTTGAAAGGGTCACTGTTAAGTGCGAAATAAATAATCATATTTTGAGGTATTTTCCATGTTTGAAGCACGTAACGAGTATTGCTTAACATATTTATCAGAAGATTTACAAAATATGTATAATATTTGTGCTACGCAGAGTTTATGAAGTGCCCAAAACCACTTTCTCAAAGTGATACTAGTAATTGAAAATCTGTCCCTCTGTCCCTCAATGTATAGGTCTATGTTTAAAAAAAAAAATAGAAAAAAAAATCGTCAGAATACAGTATATAAAACGGAACACATGTGTTCGGCCCGATGTATACTTTGTATCTGATGTAGATATTTGCCTGAAAAAAAAAAATCTGCAATTTTACATCTGATATGACGACTCTGCTGATTGATTTGTTGTAGAAATACAGATTTTTTTTTCTTTCAATGTAGCTTTTATTTGGTTGGTGTCTTCTATATGTAATTGGAAAATGCTACATCAGTAGAAGATGTTGAAGAAGCGCGCCCGTATAAAATTTGTATCTTTGAGTTAAAGTATTCTTGGCAGAACAGATGTGCATGATTGACAATTTAGATTTGGAGTCGGGTTGGATCAAAATGAATCCCATTGATCCCTGGACTCCTGACCGCTTCCCTGGTCATAGAGGCCGGTTATAGGAGGTATATGGGGAAGATTAGATGGGGGCCAACTTTTGAGATTGTATTTACAGTGAAATTATTATCCAAGTGCCATATTCTTAAAACCGTAATAAGTCTACTAAGAAACTTAAATGCACTGTGAGTCGTTAGTAGACTTTGGTTTTATGAATTTGGCCCCAGGTCATGAGATTTAAATGTGGAAACACTGCCTAAAAGTGCTTTGGACAGTTTAATAGCAATTCACCAAAGCATTGTTGTGTGCTGTGAGGTTTTGGTATCACCAAAATGATACAAACACAGAAATGCATGTATGGGACTTAACAAAATGTTCGGCCCAAACATCTTCAGTTTTAGGTAGGTTTAATATACATGTATTAGGTTATATTATGACTATGAGGGCAACTGAAGAACAATCCTTTACAGTGGTTAATACTCCTAAATAGCATTAAAGTAATAAGGTAGATTCACGATAGTTATGTTCATCTTTCCCACTAACACTAAATTCTTTTTAAAACGTCCTTATGTAGTCGTGAGATTAAATTGTAGAAAAGACTGTCATAAAGTGATTGGAAAAAGTTCATTACAATTCAACGAAGAATAAATTGGTATATGTGTTCCGTGGTTTTTGAATCACCAAAATGATAAGAAATAAGCTTAATTATGTTGAGAGTCATATGCACTGTTCACAGAAATGCGTGTAGGGGACTATACATTTTTTTTTTTTCGGGCCAAAAATTTCACCTGATTTTGTTTTTTCTTTGTTTTCTGGTTTTCTTGATGTATCATGACTATAGAGGCTTTTGAAGTGCAATCTTTAAGCCACGATCCCCCCCCATTTCCTACAGTCCTCGAGACTGGCTACGCCTTTCAAGAGTCGCTGCACAAGTTAAAGGTATCAACGAACGGCCCTTGCCGTTATTGTTTCTTGATTAGATATTAGATGGTCACGGCAAAGGCACGATACCAAACCCATTTGAGAGCTCCAAAAAGGATTTCTATCCGGGAACTCGAACGTTGAACGTTTGTCATCTCACGTTGGAGGTTACAGTTACAATCTAGATAACGAGCTCAAAACCATACCAAAATTTTTATGGTATGAATGTAAGATATTGTTTGATGTGGAGTCTATTTGGCATGATGTGACGGGGATAGTAGCGACTTGAAGAGAGTCGATGATCATATTGGGAATGTTCAATGAACATCCATCTTTGAAGTTAAAAAGAGGGGAAGAAAAGAAAAAAAGAAAGAAAGAAAAAAAAAATCGTCATTCGGGGTCGGGGGGGGGAGGGTTATGACAATAATATTTCAAAAGTTATTATTCAATAAGCACACACCCTTCTCTGTCCACTACTTGTTTTCGTAGAAGAACAAAAAAAAAAAAAAAAAAAAGTATTCAGTCACCCAAATTGACGATTATGGTGACCGATTTCGTTTTTGTGCATTCTAGTTCACATAATAAGCATTATATTTTCGGCAATGTTTATTCAAAATCGTTTTCATCATGTCGCCATCTCATTACGTATATTCAAATTCGTTTATAGACAAACAAGTTCATGATAGAAGCATTCAAATTAAACATGTAAGGTACACATTAAAATTTACATTGCTCTTGCAGTATTTCAAATTGAATGTCAGAACATATCAATAATTAGGAAAAGTGAACAAATCATTGCGATTATATCGATGAAAATAAATATTGGCAATGAAGACACTTAAACTTAAAAATCATGATGATGAAAAATTGTGTTCACAAACCCAATAAGATGATGGCGATGATTTATTTTGAGGAACAAATAAATTTGGGCTAACAGAGAGGTATTTGAGTTAAAAACGAGAACGATGATCAATATAATGATGAAAGTAAAATTACATTTAATGATAAAGTAGTCAAGATTGCCTACTCCTTATCTTATGTGTATACATGTATAACGGAATTGAATGCTCAATCATGGAAATCGATTGCATGAAAACGAAATTTAAAGTGTTTTAAAGAGCTTACCCTGCTATCGCACTAATTTGAATGCATTTATAATGAAATTGAATGCTTATATCCGAATTTCAACTTTATAAAAATTATTTTGGGTGCCTAAAAATGAATTTGAGAGCATGAACACGAAATTATTTGACTAAAATCAGTCTGCCGCACAAAACACACAAATTTGAATACACACGAATTGAAAACGAATGATAAATGTATGAAATTGGCCGGGAAAATCCGTATTATGTAATATTGTTTCAACTGTTACAGTTTTCCTCAGTTGTCCATCTTTATTAGCAAGCATAGCACAACCGTCCTAGGTAATTTCATTTTCTCCCAAATTGACTGCTATCCCTTAGTACATTAGACCAACACAAACTTAGAAGGAAAAGAGAAAGTTTTTTTTTTCACAATTTAAAAATAGGCCTACCCCCCCCCCCAATCTCCCCTCATTTTCTGCTACCCTTCAACCAACCTCCAATTACTCACTGGATCCCTGTGAAGGGCCCACGCTAAAAGTATAAAATTTGATATAGGGTAGATGTAGGGAATAGCGGACAGTAGGGAATATCGGACGGTCACCACATGTCCAGCCCTAGCTGCCAACATAGAATCAACTGAGTTGAAATACCGGCATCTATTGGTCAGGCGGTCTGTCTGGGAAAGTTGAATGCAGTATTCGACAACAACAAGTGAGAAATCTCCGAGAAAACTACCAAAATCTGTCAAGGTAGGAAAATTTGCAGCCTGAAAAATGGCCTGATGTAAAAATTGACGTTTTAGAGAATGTGATGGTATAAAAATAGAACTGGGGCATGACCTCTATTTCATGCATTATGGACATGTGTGGAGGGTGGGCCAAACGTGTATGGAGTGTTTGCACTGTACAAAGCCTGTGTATTGGGGTGGCAGTCTGTTGAAAAGTGCTAGTCAGTCATTTTTTTTGTGTAGGGAATACCGGACACCACATTAACGGTTGTTTGTTTTACTTCCGGGTTGAGTTGCTAAGCATGTAGATCAAATAGTATTGCATATATAATGTATTATATTTATTTATTAAATTGTTTGACAATTTTGAAATGTTTATTTCTCTTTATTATTATTGTGATATGTCATGATCTACATGAGATATAAAGTTATTCTGAGTGTTTTGAAATTTTGTAGTAAAATGCATATAATCTTCTAAAAATGAATAATGTTATAAACAATCAATACAAACATGTTAAGTCGATGGTTTATGTTCAAATCAGTGCTTCCAGATAGATCTTTATACAAAAAAAGGGGTAAAAGCATACTGTCCGGTATTTCCTACACTGTAGGGAATGCCGGACAATTTACCATGACGTCATTATTTGCATATAACTGCCTCAACAAATACTTGATTACCTCAATTTTTTTTGGAAAATAAAGTTGAATGATGTAGCTTAGCAATGAGAATCCTTTTCTTTTGTGATTTTATTGTTTTCATGTCCTAATTAAGCAAATAAGCTTAAGTGGCCGGTATTCCCTATATTTACCCTAAATCATCTAGACCTGAGTGAATATTTCACGCATACTGTGTAGTCGATACATGTGTTCCTCTCGCTGATGCTATCTCGCTGTATACGAGACGAGAATGCCCGCTAGGTCATCGCTCTTTGAGGGAAAGATACTCTTACAAGAAAGTCGAAGAAAGAACATTCGACATTATGAATGTACCGCAATACTCGAGCAATGTCAGAGCAATTTTCTTCGCAGCTATTACTTCCCAGACAATATAAAATAAAAGGAAACAATGATCGGCTACACTGGAACATCTTGCAGCAAATTTAAAAACACAATTTGACTAAGGTACTATTTTGTTTTGTTACTAGTTATGGTCAAATAACCGCTCGGCTGCGCCGCTGAATAAGCAGCTTGATGGTCGGGTCATTATAAATGTTTTACATTATTATAATATTTTGAAAGGCGTATAATTATTTTGATGAAAAAGAAAAGGCTATTCACCTTTGAATGTCGGATATTTAAAAGGGCTAACAATAAGTGACAACACTCGATTATCAACTTAGTATTAAAAGAAGAAAAAAAAAATTTAATTGTGGGTGTCAATTTTGAAGAGGCTTTTTTTTTTCTTGTCGAAAGTTGCCAATTTAAGAAACTCGATGCTTCCAACAATCACCCCCCCCCCCAAAAAAAAAAAAAAATTAAAAAATATAAAAAAATTAAATAAATAAAAAAATGAGCATATTGTGAGGAGGAATATTTGCTCATTCTGCTGATTATTTTCCAATGCTCTAAATCGAAAGGTAACATAAAAAACTTTGTCGTTTTCTCGAAATTCCTTGCTCATACATTGCGCGGACGAACCAGAATCAGGGCGTTCGCTTTATTCACAATTTAGAAAGACTCATCACAAAATTCACTTGCCTCTGAACTATATCCCTGTCCGCTGTATCTTTACAAAAAGAGTGTTAAATTGGGAAGATTTATATTAATATAGGATATGCTTTTAAGGTTTGGAATTTCATCTCGGAACTGGGTCGTGGTATCATGACTGTTTCTGAACGACAGACAAGAAACGGGAGCGATTACTTTCTCTTATAATCTTCACTGTCAAAGGAGCCGAAAATGAGTCCCCGGAGTCCTTCATATTAGATGCTCCTTCAAGTAAAAATGATTCTCCTTTCACATTTTTAGGGGGAAAATGAGGGAAAAGGGCCAGACAATGGCGGATCTGATTATCTTGTCTCTCTATGTTCTCTACCCCCCCCCCTAAATTTTTATCTCCTCTCTCCGTATCTACTTGACTTGATCAGTGTGACTATGTCTGTCCCTATACATCTTTCTCTCACTCTCTCTCTCTCTCTCTCTCTGTTGTATTTTATATCTTCCTCTCTATCTCTATACCCCACCTTCTGCATATCTCAGTCTCTCTCCCCCCCCCCCTCTCTCTCTCTCTCCTTATTTATTTATTTTTTTTATTTATTTATTTTTTCTTATTTAAATCATATTCTGTATAAAACACAAAGTAAATTCTACACAAAATTATATACAAATATAATAAACACGGTATGATGCGGTATCTATACTTTATTAGACCTCACATTTCCTCTTTACATACAAAATTGTATAGGCCTAGCGATATGGAGGCTTTTTAATTATGATTGAAGTGTATCCTTTATTTCATTTGCCAACTTTACTGAATAAATGGGAAATTACAATCTTTTTCTGATTCTGGTCATTGTTTTGCCGTCATTTTAGATGCAGTATGTTTCGATGCTGGAGTTAAACTTGACAACCCAGTGAAGTTATTCTGTGTAAATCTCTCAGATGTGGAGTTGCCCTTCGTATCTGAGAGAATAATAATACATAAATACCATCGTACTGTAAACTGCTACTTATCGGGAGCGAAAAATCGATACTCCCATACATCCCTCGTATCGATTAGGCCGAAAACTATAATACCCCTCCGCCCCGGTCCAATTGTCCGGAGCGCTAGGAAGACTAGGTCCAGTAAACTAGGGGATAGGTCTATGTCCTTAGTATGATGTATTGTGTGCCCCCTCTCCTCGTATAACACAAATTAACACACAATTTAAGTATTGCTGTTTGGCGCGTTTAGTAAACAAAACGTTAGACATCACCACCTGTGGGGTTTCACGTAGCCTTTCTGTTGCAGGTGTGCCAACTCGAATTTTACTCAGAACTGGGATCTTTTCGACGAAACCAGGCCATTGCTTTCATTTCCTCATGGATTTGTGAATTATAAAGGAATATATCAAGTATACTGACTTTCTTGATCTATCTTTCTTTGGAAAGTTTTCATCTTTGATTAAACACACAAAGGAGTTTACTCCTGTACACCCAAGTTGTGTCTTTTCGAAAAGTTCATAGGATCACAACTTTTAGACGTGCATATCAATAAATAGTTGTTGTCTTGATTGGAACCAAATCATATAAAAAGTACTTGCTAACTTGGAACTGTTTGGCAAAACAATATTTGGAAAAAGGTTTTGCTTGCGGAGTGAGTGACCCTGTATCAAAGACGCCATGTCGGCCATCGCTGGCGGGGGAGGAGGAGAAGACGTGGTGATAGCTGGAAGTTCAGCTCTCTACAATAAGCTGGGATTGACCAAATCAGAAGAGGTAGGAACGTTCTTTTTGAGATAGAGTTCAGCAAGAATTAAGCTGGAATTGAGTTAGAGTGGAGCTATAGTTGAGCAATAGTTCAGCTTAAGTTGAGCTTGAGTTGAACTACAGAAGAGTAAACGTTGAGCTATAGTTGGGCAAAAAAAAACCAGAGTTGAGCCAGAGTTGGGCAATAGTAGAGTTGAGTTGACCGAGAATTGAGCTAGATTTGAGCTCGAATTGAGCTAAAGTTGAGCTAGATTTGAACTAGAGTTGGGCAAGTATTTAGGAAAAGTACACTTAGAGTTTAGCAATATAATTGAGCTCTATTTGGGCTAGAATTGAGTTAAACAGAAGTTCAGAGAGAAATGAGCCGGAGTTTTGCAATAGTTGAGCTAGAGATG
This sequence comes from Paracentrotus lividus, assembly GCA_940671915.1. Classification (NCBI taxonomy): domain Eukaryota; kingdom Metazoa; phylum Echinodermata; class Echinoidea; order Camarodonta; family Echinidae; genus Paracentrotus; species Paracentrotus lividus. Next base: position 25,902,080 of record CALNVZ010002974.1, on the reverse strand, counting down.
GGAAATATAGTTGAGCTATAATTGAGCAAAAATTGAGGTACAGTTGAGCAAAAAATGAGCTGTAGAGTTGAATAAGAGTTTAGCAAGAATTGAGTGAGAGTTTAATGAGAGGTGAGTAATTATCTCATCAGATTTCTTTTTAAAAAGACACATCATGTAGAATTCCCATTTTATAGAGGCTTGAGGCGTTTTAAAGTTCTATAGAAGTACAAAGCAAATTTATATGTGACAAAAAATAAGAATTAACAATTTAATTCTTTATATCAAACAGGCAATTACAGACGTAATATAACTGTATCCCTATATAGGCGCTATACATCCAGAATATTATTATTATTATCATTATTATTATGATACACAGCATAATAATTGTAGAATATTGGATGGCCTTGAGGTTGATAAAAGGAATATTGGAAGAGCTTTGCAAAAATATTGGACGAGACGAAGACGAGTCCAATATTTTGAAAAGCGAGTTCAATATATCCTTGTATTGACCGAAAATAGGACATCTAATATTATCATTATTATCTATACCGAGGACTTGAACAATTTTAAATTTAGGATTCTAAACCCCCACCCTCACATTTTTTTTTTTCTAGATTACGATTTTTTATTTACAATTCTGAAAATTCTGAAAAAAAGAAAAAATTGAGGGATTCTGGGGGAAAACAAAATTAAATTTAAAAATTTTTTTAAAAATTGGCCCCTTCCCCCCTCAAAAAAAATAAAAATGAAATAAAAAATAGAAAAAAATAGGATTCTGGAAAAAAAGAATTAATAAAAAAAATTAAAAACTTAAAAATGACCCTCCCTCCAAAAAAAAATCCGCCTGACCCTAAAAAAAATACATTTCTTGGTCTACCCCCCCAAAAAACAAAATAAAATAAATAAATAAATAAATAAAAATAAATAAATAAATATTTTTTAAAAAATCTCTGGTTATCTCACCCACCTTATGCTACAGTCGCACAAACACTTACGTATAGATACGTCCGGTTGCGTCCAAATATTATTTCATCTTCTATTCTATCATTTCTTATGTATTTCTTTGTTTTACTGGATGAACGAAATTATCAATATTTCCACTGCTGACTATGACGGGTAGGCATCCGTGGGGATCCGCAGAAAAGAAAATAATTTTTGGACGCATCGGGACGTAACTATACGTAAGTGTCTGTGTGACTGTAGCATTAACTAATCACAGTGTAATTTATACAAACTTTGGGGAATCCCCCTCTTGCTGCCCAATATTTTTAATATTGGGCAGCGAGGCCAAAGCATTGTTTCAAGTTCAACGAACTTTGTAAAGTAGGTCGGAGTTTATGAAATGCATCAACAAAATAACATTTGTATTTGGCCTCTAAAATCCTCTGTATGGATAATAATCTGCATTACAACAAACTTAATTATTCACTTGTTTACAAAAAGTAACAAAACAGAATTACGTGCATCAGAAAGTATATTGCTAATAGTTTATATTGCAACCTACTTCTAAACTTCTAACCACAGTGGATATTTTGGATATTTCTTTGATATTCTATTTAATCATTTTACGAATTTATCGTCTTGTGTCTTAATGTGAGATTATAATATAAGGAAAGGGGGTTCCATTCGCCTACAAGAAGATCATGTGCGGTTTGTGGTGAGCCAGGTATACTTACATTTTATTTATATCTATTTTTAAAGCGGGCAGAAATGACGCCTCGACGCCTACCTTGTCTAGAAAATCAAGATCTAAAAAACATTAGTTCATTATGTCTCATTGCTCATTTATTTTCCCCAATCCACTACAATATAGGGATTTTGGTTGGTTATTTTGTGTACCTTTTAATTGAAATTGAAAGTCATTTATTTTAAAATATAAAGTGTGGGTTTACATAACAGTAAGAATCGAATAAGTATATGCATTATTTTAATAAAGGAGGCGAATACCATTTTTCTATCGGTGAGTAGCCTACGATATTTACCGGCCAATACTAGTAAGGTGATGTGATAGCTAGAAAGTCATATTGCCGAGAGCTTGCTTTGATCTTTAAATTCTATCAAAGAAATTTGAAGTAGAAGATACACTGCAAGTTTCTGCCCGTTTTGTGTTGATCTATGTGGAAAGGGTATCAAGGCCCCAAACGTTTTAATCGCCACAGTACTATAGTACACACGAACAAACACACACACATAATATGCAAACACACACACATATGCAAACACACAAATCTTGGTAAAATATGTAAATTAATTAAATTTAGAAATATAGTTCAGGTTCATTCAGCAGCCTCGTCAACCATCCGGTGTCTAGACAGTACGAATACAGTCTGTGTAAAAAAAAAAGTACAATCGGGAAAAAATATTTAGGTATGAAATCTTCTCGTATGAAATCTTCTCAAATGATGCGTGTATGTGGTACCAACTCAAAGCCAAAAGATTCTTCTTGCTATATAATTTGCTTTTGTAAAACAAAAGTTATGCTTAATTTTGTGCGGCGATGAGCTAATCGAAATTACAAACATCTATTGTTTCAGTGCGCCGAATTCATAGCTGTTATGTGCGAAACCCATAGAAAAGCATGTGCAAAGTACATTTTTTCCTGATTATAGAAAACTGGTCATATCTCAAGATCTAGGCACCAAATGAGATGGACAAAAAATGCTGAAGAAAGCCTGATTTTCCTTCTTTATGGAAATGTCAAACACTTTTAAAATGTGAATAATTTTCATACTTTAAAAAAAATGCTTTCCACTTGTACCATTTTATTTGACACAGACTGTACGATTCGTTACATTCGTAGCCTGAATGCATGGCTTCGGCGCACGTGGAAACAGTCACGTGCACATTATCTCTCAGCCAATCAGATGACAGGAATATTCATCTTTCTCTTGTTACAACACTACCAGACGAATATAAGAGTGCTTTTGTAACTCCAATAACTCCAATTTCCAATGGTATAAAAAAATCTTCCTGATTTAGTGAAGTGCCGTGCAGAATAGCTGAACCTCGTTTAAACATTTTGGCCTCAAAGTTCAAATTACGTTGAACTTATGGAATTATGAAATTGAAGCTATACAGGGTTCACGAATACAGTTCATGCATTTTGCATCAAGGCATTCTTCTCTTGTCGGCTGAATTGAATCATGGAGTAATACGGTTTTGAAAGTAGCTCAATGATTAGATAGAGTACATGTACATCCCACTCGGAATTAAAAGCAAAATAAAACCATCAATCAATCCTAGCACCCCGATTTATTATATCTGAGGACCACTATCTGATTGGGTCGCATGAGAGCCAGTAGGCCGTTAACGTCATGTAAAACCATATGTTATAATGCCCTTCTTGCTTTAGATGATATTTAGTTTGCAAGATACTGAAAAGATGTTCGCTTTATACAGGTATGTCTGACAGGCATCAGCTTGATCCTCCGCGTAGAAAAAGTGCGTTATCGAAGGGAGAAAAACTTATTACGTCGAAGTGGAGTTCATTCTCCTGTTAGCTAGTCTGTAACCACGAACCCCTTATAGTATGAAACTTGATGATAATGATTGATGTTTTAGTTGCATCGATTTGTGCATTTCCCAGTGTATATGCTACCACCATGAGATATAAGATTTAAAGTAAATGCATGAATGTATCAATTTTTAGGGTCAAACACCGTTATTATGTTGTTGTTTTTTTTCGAAAGTTTCATTTTCTTCCACAGTCAGGACAGTGTCTTTATTGCGAAACTATTAATGGATAGATAGGAAATATCCTAAGGGGAGCTTCTAAAAAAATATCTAGTAACAAAAAAACAAAAACAAAAACAAAAAAAAATCCATCGTTGATATGTAATGATTCACGAAGTACGTCCATATTTTTAAATGGTTGACATTGTTTGATTGTGGATATACCCATGTAATATTTTTTTTTTTTTTAAGAAGTACATGGGGAAAAGCTATAATTGCATCTCGATTATTTCGATTATCTGAGGACAGAAGAGGGTGTGTGTGTGTGTGTGTTGTGTGTGTGTGTGTGTGTGTGTGTGTGTGTGTGTGTTGTGGGTGTTGGTGGTGTGTGTGTGGAAAGAGAGAGAGAGAGAGAAGGGGAGGGGAGGGAAGGGGAGAGAGATAAGAGGGAGAAAATTAGAGAGTATACTAGTAGATGATTACATGAAGGACCATGGGGGGGGGGAACTATGTAGTTGGAGTAAGATATAAAGCTAATGAAAGAGAGGGCGAACCGGCGGGAGAGAGGAAGACAGAAAAAGACGTGAGGAAGAGAGAGAAAAAAAGAGAGAGAGAACAAAGAGAGTTGGGAATAGAGAAAGAAGATGAATAGAAAGCGAAAGCTGATTATAAGGACAATTATTTGTAATGATTTATGTCAAACGATTTATTCATTTCTACTTAGTTAGAAAACAAAGTGAGTAGTCATGCTTTTCACGAGATTACGTCATAATGAAAAAAATGTATTATGTTGTTTCTGATTGACATGATTCAAGTTTAATCTGAATTTGAATAAATCTGGATCATTATAATTGAACCCTTTCCATTCGATCGTCTAACACTCTTGCATTTGATATACCCGCAACATACACTTTTCAATTTGAGCTTATTTTATTTCATGGTCACTATTCCATCATTCGCAACTCGTCTATCTCTCTGCCCCTCCCTCTCGCACGTAATGAAACGATGCTTTATCCCGCCTGCCTCCAAACGAGAGTGTTATTAGCCCCATAAACGTTTGCAGATTTTGTAATTAAACTCTGACATTGATCGAGTATGTTGAATCTCTGGTTTAATCAAACGAGGGTTGATCGGTAATCAGGATAAGTAATTCAAACACATCCACGCAATGCAAGTTTGTGTTTCAATTGTAATGAGCTGATAATGACCTTGTGTTATAACGCCGATTTCCCGCTAACATGAAAGCTTAATTTACCCGGACATTAATTTAAACGCAGTGTGCTTGTGGATGTATTGATGAGAGATTGTTTTTGCAGCATTTTACCATGTTTCAGATTTTGAAATTCAACTATACGTACCGCATAATATTTTGACCCCATAATGTTTCTTATTGAAGTTTCAATTATAGTTAATTACTTAAATTTAAAATTTTATCTGTCCATGTCCGTCACTATACACTGTCTCGCTTTTTGATATACATTAGATGTACCTTTCTTCATATTTTGTATTCATCTCCAGCACTCTAAATTACGGTTTTAACTCATTTTGGATGTTCACTTATAATCCCCCAATTGCATCTAATGGCTAATGTACATCAATGCGACTATCACCATCACTCTTAATTAAAGGAATACATACATTGAGTGCTTTGTTAATAATAATCATAAATAAAATATTTAAAAAAATCAAAAATTGGAGCATGACTTTCATTCATAAAATCATAAAGTACTTTTTAATTAAAAGATTAATCACAGATGTCAAAAGTTTTGTAAAATTGACGCATTTTTATATATCTGAGACAAAACACGTTATATTTCAAATACTAACTCATTTTAAAATGCACGTTGGGGTATATTATCAATTTTTCAGACACTATTTGATATGTCATACAATTTTTCTCTTAAATACCACGAGCAGAGGAAAAACTCCGCTAGTGAAATTTTTTACTCTCTAATTTACACGCAATATACAGCGGTAGGTCAAGACTAGTGTTTAACATTGGGTCGGGTTCAGCCTAAAAGTGTTTGGTACAACATATACGTTAAATGGATGGTTTCCAAAAAATAGGGGGTAACACCTGTTGTACCCCTCCCCAGGATCTCAACTGCAATATACATACAATAAATGTAATGTTTACAAAGGGAAAAAATACATGAATGACGGTTTAACAATCAAAAACGTTATATTGATATGGTTAAAAGCTGTGCGTATAAGATTCAGCAAAGCGGTTGTTATACTTAATACAAATAAAAAATTAAAAAAAGCCAAAACAGTAATAACAAACAGATATAGAACGAGAGTGATCCATCATTGTCAATGATTAATTAAATTACCCTCATGAAATATTAATGTTTGGGATTCCCGTCATAAATAAACACAGACTGTAATGAAATTTTTTTTTTTTTAATGAACAAAGAAGGAAACTTGCCAGAAATAATATAGGTTTTCCCGGTCCATTTCATTGTTTTCTCAGTCAATATCATGTTAGAGACATTCATTTTCGTAAAAATACGCTGATGCATAGAAATATTTTCATTCAAAATCGTATTCAGTCATCAAAATTAACGATTATGGTGACCGATTTCGTATTTGTGCATTCTAGTTCACATAATAAGCATATATTTTCGGCAATGTTTATTCAAATTCGTGTGCCCTCTCATTCCGTATATTCAAATTCGTTTATAGACAAACAAGTTCATGATAGAAGCATTAAAATTAAACATGTAAAATACCAATTGAAATTTACATTGCTCATGCAGTATTTTTAATTGAATGTCAGAACATATCACTAATTAAAAAAGTTTAGAATAATCATGCCTTGTTGTAAACAAAGATGTAAAATGAAGCCCATAAAAAAAAATTGCGATTATAACGATGAAAATAAAGATTGACAATGAAGACACTTAAACATAAGAATCATGTTAATGGAAATTGATGTTCACAAATGCAATACACTAATAATGGCGATGATTTATTTTTTTATCAAACGACTTTGGAGTAAAAGAGAGGTGTTGAAATTAAAAACGAAGACGATAATCACAATAATGATAACATCACATTTACTGATAAAATGGTCAAGATTACCTACTCCTTATCATAAATATGTGTACATGTATAACGGATTTGGATGCTGAATCAGGGAAATCGATCGCTTGAAAACGAAATTGAAAGTGTTTTTAAAGAGCTTACCCTGCCATCACACTAATGTGAATGCATTAATAATGAAATTGAATGATTATATCCGAATTTGAACTTAGAAAGCATTACTTTTTGTGCCTAAAAATGATTTTGAGAGCATGAACACGAAATTGTTTGACTTATTGTGAGTCTGCCGCACCAAACACACGAATTTGAATACACATGATATGAAAACGGATGGTAAATGTATGAAATTGGCCGGGAAAACCTATATTATGAGGACTAAAAAAAAAAGAAGCGAAACAAAACTAAAACAAAACAAAACAAGAAAAACAACAAAGAAATACTTCCCCCTCATTTTACATACATTGTTCATTATCGGACAGGTCGATTATACGCAAAGCTAAGTTATATATAGCTACAATGCGATCCTTATTCAGCCGATTTTCCTTACATTATTTACTATAAAATTGTATTCATTAATGGAACTTGTGACCGAGAAGTGAATGATTCATTCTACAAAATTGAACTTTATAGCGTTCCAATTAATTCTCAGCGTTTGTGAATGATTTGTCTTTGTATTGGTCATCACTTAGTCCACTTCATGCCAATATATTAAAGCGTGTTAGTTACTTGATTCCATGTGGTTTTATCATTAAATTGGTTCATTAATCATTGTGTTCTTAAAATTGTATTGCTGTTTATGGAAGACACTTTTATACTTTTAACGTATTACTCTCTTATTTCCAATGATAATCATATACTTTCTTCTCACTTTTAAAGGTACAATGTGTAATTGCGTTGATGACTATACACCTGACCTCATTAGTTCATATAATAATACTGTGTAATTTTCTCATTGCCATTTTCTCCTTAACTATTTCGTATTTTCTACGTGTATGCATGTATGTATTCTCCCTTTCTACTTCAGACTTTCTAAATTCGATAAACATAACATATATATACTTCTTGATGTGTCTCTAATTCACGATTATCTTCTTTGCTCTCCCATTCGTGATATATGTTTTAAATTAAAGTTATATGATGATACGGCTGTGATTCCATTCGACATGCTTTAATTCTCAGGTTTCTTCATTAAAGCTAGACATTGATGAATGATCTTGAATCAGAGATTTTTAATCAAAGTTTGAACCCCTATAAATCCACCAAACGTCTCTCTCTCTCTCTCTCTCTCTCTCTCTCTCTCTCTCTCTCTCTCTCTCTCTCTCTCTCTCTCTCTCTCTCTATCTCTCTATCTCTCTATCTCTGCTCCAACCCCTCTGTATCTTTATATTACATATAGGGTAATTAGCTGTAAAAGGTTTCCCCGATTATATACTCATTTTCAATATTGATTACAAAATGAATTAAAAATGTTTATTATTGATGAGCGTGTACATTTTAGAGTAGCGCCTTATTGTACGTTTATAAAATTTATATTCCGTGTTTAAGTTATTCCGTATTATTGGGACCTTATTGGGATAAAGAAATACATTGTTGTATTAAAGATAATTTAACCAAAAAAATAGAATAAAAATAAATATCGCCAAGCCATTTTGAGTGTACAAAAGCCTCAACTCATTTCATTTTAATTCCACTCTTTTATTTGCATTTACAAGTATATCTGTATAGAATTGCAAATGTATAATAAATTTATAATGTTTTGGTTATTTATTACATGAAAATATACTTTTGTCCATCCCCTCTTTCACAGTTGATTTATTTAAAGTAGTAGATCTGGAGAGCAACTTAACGTCAAGTATCTATCTACTTAGCAAATTGTTTAATCTTACCCTATGAATAAAAATAAATAAACATTTTATAAAGAATGGTTTACTATCAGTTCAGGTCGAGACAAAGTGAATCATCAATACCGTGTGTTGGCTCAGTGGATAGAGCGTCCGCCTCATAATCGGGAGGTCATGGGTTCGAGCCCCAGCCGCGTCATACCAAAAGACGTTCAAAAATGGTAGTTGCTGCTTCCCTGTTTGGCGTTCAACAAGAGGGGGATAGAGCAATGTCCTTCTGGCGCTGCTCAGCGGCTGCCGGGCCCCCGAGAAAAGGGGCAAAATAAATATCCGTTTCGGACAATAAAATTTGGAGCATTGGAGCATTTATAATCATTGGTGATTTGTAATGTGTTTTGCAACCAAAACATATAGGCACACTAATATCATTAGGGTGCCTATTCGTGTTCTTTGCAGTACACCGGCCAATTACCATAGCAATGTAGTTCATTACCATTGTAAATTCCCTAATAAAGATCTTCCACTTGAAATTTGTCCCTTTTATCATCTGCCCGGCGACAATGTTTCTCCCAAATTTTATTTGCGATTGATTAGTTTGTCCAAGGAATTGACAACACGAGAAAATCGAACTTGATCCGTAATTAGATTGGAAAGTAATTGATGTAATTATGGCGCGAACGCGAAGGAAAGAAAAGGCACAGGAGGCTACGCGGTCATATAAAACCGTTACAATGACCGCTCGAAAGATGTGCTGATGCTTTAATTTGAAATGTAAATTTGTTGTAACATGTAAAATAAAATGGAGAAAAACTTTAAAAGATGATATACATATTTGTTGTTATTATTTTATTTCAATTGGTTTTAGGGAGCTAAGATGCTATTTTACAGCTTATAATTAGCTTTGCTGTAAGAAGGAATTTTCTTCAATGAATTATCTAATTTGCTCTAATCTTAAATAGGTCCGTAGACATGATTTGGTTACAAAATGTATATTTCTGTGTTATGTGTGTTTCATGTGCTTATAAAGTTCTTTTTCTTTGACAGAAAGAACAAAGAAGGAAATGAACAACACCTCAATTAAGTACCGGAGCACTGTAAAAAAAAAATGTACGATAACATACATCAGCGTCTTAAAACTCATGTATTACCCAACGAACGTATAATCAAGGGTAAACGTGCCCTACCCAACTACCCTAACTCCTAATTAATTACCCCTTGCAATCATTGAACAAAGCCATAATTACTTCCATTTGCTTTAATCAATGCCGTAGAAATAAAGAACTGGAAAAAGTATGAGAGAAGAGATGTAGCGTCGCTATATAGCGAACCGGAGTACCTAGCAGTTGGTAAAATTAAGGCTCTTAATAGCCGAGGGTCAACATTAACGTCTTCGCCGCTTTTGAATCGCCTTGGCGGCCGTAATTTCGAGTGGGTATAAAAGTGGAATTGTTTTTCTTTAGGCGCCAGGGGATTTTCGGCCTTTTGATGATGTAGGTTGATCGTTGTTTTTTTTATAGAAGTGTTATTTAGTTACTATGATTTTTTTCATTTCATTGGATATTAATTAAATGTTGCTATTTTTGTTTCAAGGCCAATAAATCCGTCGCATCTTATGCTTCTTTCTTTCTTTCACGGTCTCCTATCTCCCCATCCATCTTCCTTCCTCTCTCACTTTTCTTTCTTTTTCTTCTCCTGCTGCTCTTCCCGCTTCATCCCTTTTCCTCTTCACGCCTCCGGCTATCCTATTCTCTTCTCTCTTTTCTCTCTCTCACAGACATCACAGCACACATACACACACATGACAACACTACACTAAACACTGACACAGCATGGCCACAGCACCACCACACAACACACACCACACACAGCACAACAATCATGTACATTCAAACTATCCTAGTATTTCTCTCCCTCTCTCGCCCCTACTTCCCTGACTCTCATTTTATTCGTGTCAAGTACATCGCAATCAATTTCAGTCGAATTTCTCAAAATTAATTTCCATCGTAAATTTCAAACGTCACAAATAAAAATATCGCGGAAGATAACGACTGTCGTTAAATAAAATTAGCCTTGAAACACAATGTAAACAATATCCTCGTAGCCTGTTACAAAAGCACATTGTTTTATTTTAGTTGCAACAAACGAGGCTACATTTTATGCACCTTATAGCGATAAGAGGTATGTGTTGGCATGGTAACTCATAATAATCTATCACAATTGTCTTCATTAAAATGCATGATTTTCAGAATAACCACTAACATGATCTTAAAGGGATTTGTTAACTTTGTTAAAGGGCTGTGAATTTTATTTTTGTTATATGTGTTTAGAAGAAGAAATTAATAATCAGAAATTTAAAGGAATTGAAAAATATATGATTTTTCTATGTATGTCTGCAATGAAATTTTCAAAAGATCCCACTGCTCTTTATTATGATGTACTGTTTATACCTGTCTGTTGACGGATTGTTGGATCACCACAGAATATGAATATTTTATATATACGAGGGCGCTCCCTCTCCTCCGGCTCTAGGCTCTCTCTCTCTCTCTCTCTCTGTCTCTCTCTCTCTCTGTCTTTGTTTCTCTCTCTCTCTCTCTCACTCACTCTCTCTCTCTCTCTCCATCTATCTTTCTCTTCTTTCTCTAAGTGACTTATTTCCAGGGTTCACTTCTCTGTTGGCTCTTCTTCCATCCCTGTTTCTCTGTGTTTCTTTATACCTTTCCTTATGTTTCTCTGTCCTCTTCTACTTTTTTCCTTTTCTTTCTCCTTTCCCCTCTCTCTCTCTCTCTCTCTCTCTCCTTCTACATCACTACACATCTGCTCTCTCATGTCTCTGGTGTTGTATCTCTCCTTTTATAATTCCCCCTTTCCCTCACTCCTCCTCATCAATATATAAGTCATCATTTCGCTTGACGTGTCCTCTCTCTACAAATTATTAATTGTTTGAGATGGATTGCT